>QANY01012604.1:914019-1346770 GCA_003255025.1 Datisca glomerata | reverse complement strand
TCCCCCCCCCCCCCCGCCCAAGTATGAATAATGTTTTACTAATAAAGTATTTGTTTTTGAACTTGCAGATCAATTGGAACCCTTGGGGACAATGTACAAGCTTGCCAGACTATTGCATCGACGGTATACCTCCTACCACCATGAGAATCTTGCTGCAAGGACTTGCTGGAAGAGCATGGTACTTGGGTGAGCGCGTCTCACAGCAGAGTATGGGAACCGATGCACCATACATCCCATATAGAACCCCAAATTCAATGTTATGTTATCAACCATTCACCAGAGAGGATCTGTCTGGTGGTCTTCGAGGTTTAAGAGTGACACACTTTATCGTTGATGTAGATGGTGATAGCGAAGATATTTATGTTGAATTCCAGAAAAAGTAGTTGTCTTACAACTATGATGGGGCATCTTCATCTTCGTAGGTGCTAAATGTCTCTAAGTGGTTTTTAAATATAGGAGATTACTCATATTGTTATATAATGTAATTTTGTAATCTACTATGTATAGGCAGCAACAGCACCAACAACTGCAACAACCGCAACAACCACAGTAGTACCAGGAGCTTTAGGGTCGGCTAGAGCGACCGCTGATGATATAAGAGTGGCTAACATCCCACTACCATCGTGGCAGATTCAGTTACCACTCCCAGATGGTGGTAATGAGTTGGTTGACATTCCAAATGATGTTCCAGTCTGGGGTCTTCCATCTGGTCAAGTCGATTAGGTGAGTTATGATGTAAATATTTATTAATTAATCATTTAATATCACATTAACGCGTAATTCAAATAATGCAGGTGCCGACGGCATGTGCGGCATGCATGATGTGCATGATTGACGGTCTCAAGAAGCTGTTATTCGAGAAAATATTGAGCGCATGTGATGCGATGAAAAAGGCCAAAGCAGCATTGAAAAAAAAAAGGATAAGAAAATTGTAAACTTACGATCTTTCCCTTTTTATTTTTTAGTTTGACATCAAAAAGTACAAAATATGTACACTTGTAGGCGAAGTTGCAAAGTCGCCTGCACATGTATGAAACTCAAGCAAGTAGGCATGAGAGTGATGATGATGGAGTTAATGAAGACGATGAAAATGGTGAAGATTCAGTTAATGATGATAAAGAAGATCATGATGACGATACCAATGAGGATATTGAATCAGAATGAGAACATGAAGGACGTACAAAGCATTCACATGATGCTTTGTCGAAAAAGAGAAAAGTTGCACCTTGATGTTTTGTCAAAGTTGATATGAACTTGTTGTGGATATAAATATGCTAGATTCTAAGTTTGTTTGGGTTTTAAGTTTTTTTAGATTCTAAGTTTGTTTGGATTGGATTCTAAGCTTTTTTGGATTCTAAATTTGTCAAAGTTGCATGACAGGCGTTTGAGATATTGTGGATATAAGTATGCAATTAATATTGTGGGTTGGTTAAAAGTTGTAATTGGATTCTAAGTTTTTTTTTATTGTATCATTTATTTTTAAACTTAATCCTAAAAATTTTATGTATAAAGATAACATTTACAAACCGCCAATCTATCCAATTGGATTCTACGAAGAATAGATTCATCCCTATGTTATGGCTCGTCTCGTTCTTACAAACCGTCAATCTATCCAAACATTTAAAATTCTAAATTTATTTTAATTTTTCCATCCAATTTTTTTAAAGCATGGATTATTGGGACTAAATGCTTGACATAAAGGCGTTTGGCCATGTCGATGGACAATGGCCAAATGCCTATTACAATGGCGTTTGGGGACCAAACTCTATCAGGAGGCCCCAAATGCCATTCATGACTAGCGAATTACCCGTCTCGAATGGTGTTTGGTGCCTGATAGTCGCGCCCCATATGCTTGACACAAAGGCATTTGGGCCGTGTCGATGGACACGGGTCAAACGCCTGTTACAATGGCGTTTCATCACCAAAGGCCATCAGCAGGAGACCATTCATGATTGGCGAATCGCTAGTCACTAATGGTATTTGGGGCTTGATACTCACGACCCAAACACTTGACACAAAGGCGTTTGGCCCCAAACGCTTTACAATGGCGTTTGGGGCCTTCGTTTGGGGCCCAAACACCATCACTAGGCCCCAAACGCCATTTATTACTTTTGTTTGGGGCCAGCTGGTCGCGTTTGGGCACTAAACTCCTGTAACTATGGTGTTTGATGTCCAAACCTGACCAGCTAGCCCTAAACGTCTATCATGACAGGCGATTCGTCTTACCTGTAGGTGATTAGGACCAATGAAGTAGCTTTTGGGTCCTAATCGCCTAGTTTGACTTTTTCTTGGTTGGTGGTGTCTAGTGGTTATGTAATTAATAAGGGTAATTAATCTTCCTAAACCATCTTTAAAAATCATATATTCACTCATTAGACCCATCTACATACCCACCGCCATTCAACACATAAGGTGGGTACCCTATGTACAACACAAACATTATATACTGTTATAATTTTATGTATCCCCCGCCGTAGTAAATGTACATTTTGGTATTAACTTGCTTTTCATAGTTTTTTGAGAAATGTTAATTTATGAATATTTGTAACCTACTTATTTATAACAATACACAATAATTCTATAAAATCTGCTAATTTATAACTATACAAAACAATTCTGCAACATCTATTATCATCACTATGCACGATAACTTACAAAATCCTCTTTAATTTATAATCCTTGTACACAATAACTTACAAAAATCTATTTACCTTCACTATACACAATAATCATATACAATATGACACAATAATGTCTACTTGGAGGGATGCTCGGCCAAGACAGGCCTATGATCCTAATTCTATCCAAAACTCACCCATTTGCCATTTCTAAGAAATTCGATGAGCTAGAGAGGTTATTAAAGAAGACAATAACGATGAGGCAATAAATTTTGAAACGTACAAAGATATCCCTCTTTGAAATTTATTACGCCATCGTTGTTGTCTTCTTCAATAACCTCTAGCTCACCGAATTTCTATGAAATGGCAAATGGGCGAGTGTTTGAACAAGAACATCAATAACACAATAATGTAATACAATATTATCTATCCCTTCATTTTTTTCCTCTTCTCAAGCATTTTCTTTAAAGTATGACTCATCTTCAGTGGTTGTCGGGTCTCCCAGACATATGCGTTCGTATTATAAAATTGATCAACGCTATCATGTACGGGATGTTCCAATGATGGTTGACGATCTTCAACAAAATATTACACCAAATATCATGTAATTTATACTCCTGTAAAAATATTTCCAATATTCAACAAACTATCATACACCTCAACATATTTAACAATGACAGCCATAAACGAGCAAATCCAGAAAAATAAGAAAATTCTCAATTACATAACTAAAAGAACCCAAATTCTAAACTAAAATAAAACAGAAACAGAGCTGTAAGGTTTGAACATTCACCAAACTATCATATGCCTCAACAAATTCGATAATAACAACCACAAATGAGCAAATCCACAACGATTAGAAAAATCCCAATTACATAACGAAAAGTACCCAACTAAAACAAAACATAAAACGTGATGCTCTAAGGCTTGAATATTCACCAAAATTATCATACACCTCAACAATTTTAATACTGACAACCACAAACAAGCAAGTCCAGAAGAATCATAAAATTTCCAATTATAGAACTAAAGGAACCGGAAACTATAACAAACAAAAAAACAAAGCTCTCGAGTTTAACAAAATGTAAACAATATCTGACAAATTACCTGGGAACGATACTTGACAACAATTCCTACCGTGATGTCATCCATATATCTCAAGACCCACACACCATAAGCACTCCTGCAAGCGTAATAATAAGTGCATCATTAAAGGGTGGAGGCAACCTAATCAAATTCACGATCAGTGAACTTACCCATTTGATTGGGTGGGCACTTGGGGCGGCCTTGCACTTTGGAATGAAGAGCAGGTTCTTGGCGGGGGCAACAAATCTATGAGCTTAGGCCCAAATATCAAGTCCATACTTCTAACAATATTTTCATTCATAAAATTTAAAAGGTAATCAATGCCAAAATCACACATACTATAAGACAAATTACAAGTCATGATGAGGGGTTACAATAAACAATCTTTTTTACCTTTTCGATCCACCCCGCATTAAGTTTGCCATCTGGCAAGGTGTCCCATACAGTGACTTCCTCATCCATGATGGAGATCTTAGTGATAAACCAATGATATCGACCATCGTGTACCAGAACACAAATCTAGATTACACAATACATTTACACAATCATACTAAGTCAAAATTTATTATCTTAACTACATTAAATTTGTTTACCATCATTTCTAGCTCAAGCGTTGGTGCGTATGTATCCACGGTCTTGTGTTTCCTTACAAAATTAGGAAGCTCTACTAGTTTTGAAACAAATTGACTCTGCAGTGGCAGAACAAAAACATAATACACAATGTGTATACAAATCTAAATAAGGATGATACTGAGTAGTAGATACTCACAACAAAGAACGTGGGAAGAAACCATAATCGATTATTCATCGACGCACGACGAGCCTCTAAGGTCAAAATGCTGACAAACAAGTCTATAAGGTCCGACCCAAGCTAATTTTTTAGACTCAGAGTCTTTAGGTCTCTTTGTTTAGCATGGAGGTCAGAATGTCTAATGAGAATCTCACTGCAAAAGACAAATAAAAAACAATCTTAATCAAAATTTTGTCATGATGGTGTGTCAATACTTGTTAGATTAGTATGAATACTACATATCCTCTAATCTTTTCCCAAAATATACTCCACTAAACGTTCATCTTTCACTTCTAATGGGTCCTGCAACATGTATAGACCCACTTTAAATACCTTCTTGTTGTGTTTAGTGGTCGGTTTTCCCTTCAAATAGGGTGAACTGAGTAGAGGATTGTCTCTCCTCTCCCAAGTGCTAAGCAACTACATCAGGAATTATCTTTCAGTAGAATCAAAATATACATGTTCACCCTACCAAAACACATCCCCAAGTAAGGTGTTAGATTGATAGATAGATTATACATGTTATATATATATATAGAAAATATGAAATACGAATAAACAGAATAATACATTTTGACATCCTTTAGTTGTTCTAGTTATAAATGGTTTCCTAACGAATAACAGGTCAGTGAATACATTGTCTGAAGCATCCAGATGGATGCACCTTTCACCATTATCATCTTTATATAAAGGTGATGAAGAGATCGGTAGCTCTTCTTCGTGGGAGGGGCAGTGTCCCATTCTAAAAGACTCGTCAATGTTGTGCACATATTATCTTGGACGACCATCATCTTTCTCTCCACCTCCATTAATTGTGAAATATCCGCCCTCATGGAGCTGGACTCTACCTGAAGAGCGATCATTTATGCACTTAAAGCACCCAGCCCGACGGCTTACGATTCAGAAAGATCTGCACACACGTCCTCAGGAACGTGCTTACACACGCAGTCCTCCGGAACCTCACGGTCGTCCGGAATGGCTTGCACGATTGTATCGATCTACATAATACCAATATATCTGAATTCGTAATAAATAATCAATGATAATTTAACCAACCAAATTTGCGATATTCTAAAATGCTTACCGCACAACTTTTAGGCCAAGCTTCTCCTTCCCTTGATTTTACAAAATAAATCATTTTTGCAACGGCCCTGTCGTTCCACCTTAGCGGTGAAGGCTGGTTCAAGTCAACATAGTTGGCAGCACATGCCAACTTCTCCAGATAAAATAGCTGCTTCAAATGAACTTATTAGTAAATATACGTATGTTACAATGCGAAAGTAATACCAATGTACACTCAATATATTACCTGTATAAATAAAAAGCATCCGATAATGCTATGGTGGTGGTTGTTTTGATACATTGTGACACCATCTACAAAATCTTCAAAACAAGCAGAAGAACAATTCTTCTGTTGGATGGTTGGTTTTGATCGAGGAGATAACAAAACCTCGACAATGTACAACACAAAGGCTGACTTCACAAAGTGGAAGCATGAATGACTGATGATTGGTTTTGATCGAGGAGATAAAAAAACCCTGACAGTGTACAACACAAAGGCTGGCCTCCAGTAGTCACCGTCAGACTCCTCAACAAGAATTTTGACAAGGCATTCACTGGAATATCACCTTTGGTGTTCACTCACTTTGCCTTCAGATCTTTTATCTCATTCGCGTCACCATCGAATTTGATCTCATGCCCACCGTCAAAGATGCCCAGTATAGAAGTCACATCATTTTTTGTGACTTTGAATGTCGACCCATGGACATTTAACGTGCAGGTGGCTGCATCAAAGTAACATAATAGTTGCTGCAAGAAGTTCCTCTTCAGCTTATGACATTTAATACCCAACAACCCTCTGAATCTCATCTCTGCGATCGCTCTCATCTTCCCTTCATCAAAATTTGCAATAAGATCCATAAATTTTTGGGGTGTACATCGTGTGAGCAACTTACGTTGAAAGGCAGGCCTTCTCGAATGACTAGGACCAGGTTGTTCTACTCCGTTTTCAATGGCATGGATTTCATTTTCCTTCAAATAATTGAGTTTGACTTCCTTCATCATACTTTTTCACTTTAAAGCTAGATCATTTCGTGTCTGCATATCAGAAACTCACTTAAATTACAATCAAAATTTATCAATTCCATGTTATAATGTAATGGTCGATTAAACATACTTACTTCATGACCACTAATCTTTTCATCTGCCGCCCTCATTCTAGTACATTCTTTCGCACTGTTTTAGTTTTAAACAACCACATTAACACTACAACAATTTATATGAAAATATGTAACATTAAATTGATGATCTCATTAATTACTTACAAGTATACAAAGAAACCATTTTGTGCCTTCTTCACGTTGATAGTTATGTTAGCCATCAGAAATATATGTTACTATGTCTTCTTATCATGATTATCCATGATACTAATTTATAATGGATTGTACATCATTTAGTAAGAATTTAAGGGTCTTTTATAATTATATAAACTTTCGATGATATGGCAATGACATGGAAGCACGATGATGTGTCACTACGTATCACTTACTAGTGTTTACGTGGTCGATGCCTGGCGATGGTTGGTGCTGATGTGGCAAGTTACCAGACTGGTTTTTCTGGTTGTGTTCTCTGACAAGATCCCGATGAATTTGACTTTAGTGTTGAAACTTTGATAAGCTCTAGATTCTTCGTCTTTACTCCGTTTGAGTTAATTTTTTGTTCGTTTTGATTGTATCGACGAGGAGAGCACTTTGCAACGTCAAAACTGAATTCTGAGAAACTCAATATTTTAAGGAATTAGTGAAAATGTTCTGCTCTTTTCTTCTAGACCTCGTCGGACCTATGATACCAATGTTGATGAACGTGGATGGATTGAGCTCACTTGTGGTGCTCCTTAAAGAGACTAATTTCATACAAAATCACTTGGATTAAAAACTTTAAGACAAAATTTTACAACATATATAAGAAAACTTTCACACACACTCTATGTCTCTCTCTAACTCTCTATGATTCAGATAAATTGATTCCGCTCCATTGTCTTTTTACCCTACTCGCCATCCATCTATTTATAGTAGATGATGAAGAAACAAGTTGCAATAAAATTCAAGTTTTCACACACCACCTATGGCCACCCCTAAGAATGGGAAGGTGAGAAGTCTTCATTAGTTGTAATATTTTCACTCATACTTCTTTCTTTCACACTATCAAAGTTAATTACTTTCAACATGTTGTAATATCTTCTTTATGTTTTATTTCAGAAAATAAGTACATGGTAGATAATAAAGCATTACGTTAAGTGTCACCCACATATATCTTCTTTAGTTTATTAAAACATATAGGTTCCAAGAAAACTGTTGATAAGGTCAGCTTCAATGGGACGTTGAGTAACACCCACATATATCTTCTTTAGTTTATTAAAACATATAGGATCCAAGAAAATTGTTGAGAATGTTAGCTTTAATGGGACGACCCCTCTTAAATTTCTCAGCTTGCTGATGATCTTAGGTTATCGCTTTAATATTTCAAATATTAAAAAACAATATGTAACAAAACTTAGAAAAAAACAAAAAATTTAGAGTATACAAAATAATGTATAAGACAAGCACAAATATGCAATTTTTTTTTTATAAATTTGCCATGTTAAATTTTAAGTTGGCGCAAATTTTGAATTTCATGGAATTCAAAATTTACATCATCATTGAATGTATATGTGATACATACAATGTTTATCATATATACAATATATTTTGTATTCGCAATATATATTTTTGGTTACTTTACCCTCTTTGAATTTTAAAATACACTACAAGAAAATCCATGTATGCCGGCGGTTCTATGACGCACGTGGCACAATGGCCGGCGAAAAAAAAGTGGTGGAGAACATTTGCAATGGTTTTTAAAAACCGCCGCTAAAATTTTAGCTTTATCGGCGTTTATAGGATAACCGTCGATAAAGATCATATTTCATGATGTATTCCAGTAGTTTTGTCATTCATTACCGGTGGTTTAAACCACGGTAAATGTCTTTTAAATCCCTAACTCCATTGAAACCCTCAAAGCTGTGATTTTTTCCCCCAAGCCACTACAATAAATATGATATTTTACAGGATTTAAATACAGGGTTTCTAGCCTCCTCCTGTAAAAAATTTAAAACAACAAGATTTGTTGTCATCCACATAAAAAAATCTAGTTAAAAGTTAAAAATAAGTGGGATATAAATTTTTAGAGACGCGGGACTCAGAAAAAAATGAGCGGGATGAAATATTTACCCAAACCTACCCACTTTGTTCAATTCATTCTCGGGAGAGACTCTCAATTCCTTGATTTTCATAAGCTCTTCTTCTCCATTTTCATAGATTTTGTCTTGACGTCGTCTCTCTCCCTAGCTCGACAATCTTCTCTGAATGATCTATGTCTCTCGACAACTACTCTCTCTCTCGACAATCTGATCTTTCTCGGTGATAAATCATCTCTCTCTATCTCTCTAAACTATCTCGCTCTCTCAACTATCTCTATCAGTATTCTCTCTGTCTCTACAGACGACAAGGGAACGCATGGGCCCAGCCCTAAGCTCATTGTTCTTTGTCATGTCAATCGGAGCTCTCCTAGTCGTCCTGTCAAACCTAGGGCTAGAGGGTATTTCACAGCTAGATCATTTTTTTCTTTCCTACTTTTTAGTTTGAATTTGGCCTTGTGGCTGGTTTAATTTTGGTTTATTCATATTCATTTCTACTTGATCTCTACTCTTCGTGAGACATTTTATTATGATGAACGAATTAGGAACATATCTCATATTGGTTGATTTCTTATTTTCTAAAATTTTTGGAGCTTTTTCGAATTGGAAATTTCTGGGATTTGGAGAAATTTCGAGCTTCTAATTTTATTGTTTGATGTCGAGGAAATTTAGTTAGATTTTTTTAGGGATTAGGAGATCCATTTTTTCCTATTTTGATGAACTCATTTAATTGTGTGCTTCTTATTTCTCTCTCCAAATGAGCTGTTAATTGTCGGTTTCATTGATTTCTACATAATTATGATTTGCAGAAGAGCCATTGACGATTTCTTTTTCAAAATGGCAAATAATATATTATTCGACGTTTAAGATTCGTGTTGAACATTGACATGTTAGATTCAGAGCGCTGGACCGGATATTAATGGCTCTCACCGTGATCTCTATCTCAAATTTGTTCTTGTAAGTTTGATTATTTTGAGAACATGTAATTTGTATTCATCTGTAATAAGAAAAAATGAGTTCTAATTGTATTCATCTTTTTAATTTACTGCTGAGTTGTGGTAGTTATATTTGTCAAGCTGCTAAGTACATTATTTGATAATGTGAAAGAATTTAATGTCTTTCTCAGTATGGGTTTCTCAAAATTTGTCAAAATGCTGAGTTATGGTTTTGACGAGGCTAATGTGATCTAAGGTGTTGTTGCAAGTCCAAGGTGCTTGCATAGAATCCTCTTCACAATGCTCTAGATAGTTAGTTTGCTTCAATTTTCGTGTGGAGATGAATATAGTGGATGGGTTCTTGATGTTTCGGCGAGTCCTAGCAAGGTCAATGCGAGACCAAGACCGATGGCGTTTATTTAAACAGATTTTAGAGTGGTGGGAGATTAGGTGAAGTTGAATACTGAGACCTTTGAGAAGGTTATTTTGGTAATTTCAAAGTTGGGAAAGAAAGGTGGTGGTTAGCTCATTCCTCCAGGGCATTGGCGTACGACCCCATTTAACCTAATTCTCAACAATCATATGACTCTTTTTATTGCTGAAGATGTCGCTCTACTTGGAATTCAGGTATTTTTTTCTTCTATACATAATGATGATTATTTATTATGGCGTGTTCAACATATGGGTTCATAATTGATTTCCCATTTAGTTAATGTATGTTTCTCACAGGTTAAGCAGTAAGAGAAAATATAATTTTATTTAGTTAATGTCTGATTTTCCATATCTGTTTGTTTCTTTTTAAAGTACTAAAAGGAAATATAACTTTATTTGGAATAACTAGTGCCTTTTTTCAAGAAATTGGATCGATGCTTGAATTTAGTTCTGTAATTCTGTTACTTGTAGGTGAATAAGAGATGCCAATGCGCAAATTTTATGAAATAATGCCGGCTCACGGTCTTGAGAAATAGGTACACGTCTGTAGCTTTTTCAATTTCAATTGTATGCTTATTCTTCCTTGCAGTTAGAAGTTGTATACTCTTTGTTTGTTGGTTCGACAATCTGATTTGGCTATCAATGCATGAAATTTTAAGGTATACTACAAATATTCTCCTTGATTTTTACTTGGGGACAAATTGGAATACATTTAACTTGTTTTTTTCCTTCTTGGGGGCTGATTGGAATGAATTTTAGCTTAGGAGATTCATGATTGTCAGACTTAGTTTCTAGTTAATAAAGTTGCATAAATAAATATTTATTGCTTTGTTCTTCCCATTCTTGAACTTATTGATTGGTATGTTTTTTTGTGTTCTTTTGTTTCTATTTATTGGAGATTATCTCATTTTCTCCTATTTTGTAGGTTGAGTTTAAATATGTTATGAGCACCAAAGAGGATTTGCAGTATTTTGTTGAGGTTAAAAGATTTAGAAAAAGAAATTCATTCTTCCATCACTAAAGTTATGATAGATACCATTGTTAAATTATTGGTTATTGATATGGAATAATTATGTTGTGATCTATTTTGTACGAAAATGCTGGGTAAAGTCGTATAAACTTGCAAATGGTAATAGCTTTTTGTTGAAGTAGAATTTTATGGCATTATTTAGGTTGTGATACCGTGAGGTTGAGATAGTTTGGTCTCACCATTCTGGTTGTGGTTGTTAAGACAATAGTTACTGCTATTGTTACCAAGACTTTTGGAAACAACCTACAGACATATTTCCTTGTAAGTTTCTTACTAAGCTTGTGGATTAAACTAATGGAGTTTGGTTTTCTAATTTGGTTATCAACTTTTATTTAGATTTTGGTATTCTAATTTATATCTACAAGTTGGTGTTCTACTAGCCCAAATCAGAGAGTTTGCTTTTGTCCTACTAAGGCTACAAAGTTGTTTGCTATGATGAACTCACAATTGATCAATTAAGTTATGACTTTCATTTTATATTGATTTTTGTGTAAAAAAATACATAGTTGAACTTCTTGATAGTATAGTTATTACTTATTAGTGTATAATTTAGAGAGGATATGATTTGAATCTTTTTGTAAATCTAACGTTCTTCTAAATGCAGGACAAGGACACTATTTACAGGGACTTCTTGAGTTTGAAGAATAGAATTGTATTCATGAGGTTAACTTGTATGATTTTGTGAAACTTTTTTTTCATTTATTGGAATAAGTGTTGTTTGTATATTTTAAGGATAAATTAGTTTTCAAGTTAGATTATTTGTAAACTGATCAAATGAATAATGTGACACTTTGTTGGAATGATATATGTTAATGTTATCAATTATTATATTGGTTCTCTTTGTGCTACTTAAAATTATTATTTTGAAAGTATTTAATATAAATAATTGACTATAAGAAATGAACCTTATGGTATCTCATTTTATAGGATACAAAAATACTTGTGATTTTAATTCACAAGTATTAAAAATATATGTTAAATTCATTCAATAGGGGTCCAAAAATTATATTAAACAACGTTCTACAGGAGTTTAAAAATCCTGTAAAAAATGAGAAACCACATGGTTTTTTATAGAAGGCATTGCGCGTAACACAGACTTTTAATATGAGATATTGTCACAGGCGCCGCAAAAACCCTGTGGATTACTTTTCACAGGGTTTTCTGCCTCTTGTAGAGTGCCATATTTCTTGTAGTTTACAACATATATAAGAAAACTTTCACACACACTCTCTGTTTCTCTCTAACTCTATAATTTAGAGAAATTGATTCCGCTCCATTATCCTTTTTCCCTACTCACCATCCATCTATTTATAGTAGAGGACGGAGAAACGAGCTAAAATCCTATACCATGCCCCATTCTTGATCTATTCCCCCATGTCTCCCTTCTCTCCTCTCTCGCTCTCTCTAAGTTTTAAATTTTCTGCCTTTTCCTCTCGTTTGAGCTTGTTGTATTTTTTTCAATTGCAGAATCAATGCCTTTGGGAGAGTTATTTTAGGGCATTTTGGTTGTCAAGGAACTAACTAATTCTGGATTTGTTACCATACGGATCATCATCCATTATCTATCTTCAGGTAATCTTAATCATTAACCCTTTTGTTATTTTCCCCAAATATATGCTTTGTAGGGTTACTTTCAAGCCTTATTTTCTTGCATTGAGAGGTTCCTCGGATTCTTGAAAGTGAAAAATCTTGTCCTTCCAATATGGATAAACAAATTTGGGTTCAGCAAGTTAACTCCAGAGGAGGTATGTGAAGTTTTGAAAAATTCATCGTAGAAAATTTTAGAATATTTTGGCTATGACTTGATATACCATCTTCTATAGTCTTCTCTGCTTTCCTGGAGATTATGTCCTGTACACAAGCAGATTTATGCACATAAGTGGTTATCGTTGTGTAATATGAATAGGAACCTTCAACTCTTGAGAAGAACGAGGAGTCCCTTTATTTGATTCCTACATGCGTTCACTGACTTGGGGATGCCAGATGAGTCTAGAATTCCAGCAGGCCCTTGATTGGGAACTGAAGTTAAAACTTCTTGCAATTCACAGTAACTGCTATTTCATTTTCTATTTCAGATTCCCTTAGGGTACTGTGTCTAACTGTTAGATCTAGAGATTCATGGGTTATAGAGGAACATATTTTGAAAATAGCATACATCTAGATTCAGCCTCTGTATATGTTTGTCCTGATGTAATTCTAGGCCTTCAGGTTAATAGGTATTCCTTTTTCTCTCACTTTCCTTTGACTTGCACAAGTAATTGGATAATTAAGTTGAAGCAGGCAGGCTTCAATTTCTGTTAGAAGTAGATACTATAACTGGTTTGTCTACATTAAGTATGTGGGTGGGGTCTGACCAGCTTCTAACTATTACAATGATTTGTCCATCACAATATCACAATCGATAATAATATCACGGCAGGTAAAAACTATTGCAAGGAATTATGTTCTAATTCTTTGGTTCCATTAGAATATGAAAATGGGATTCTAAGATAAACGTTTGTTACATTTTTCTTCAACTGCTGGAGCTCATATGTTATTTATGGTATCGACATTTCGTATTCAAATTACATTTTTAATTCTTTTTATGAGCAGGCATTGAAGTCAGGTGTGATTCCAACAAATCTGAAAATTTTGGATGACGATGCTGGAACCAGTTCTTCCCTGGACAAAGATGAAAATCAGTCCCCAATGGTAACAAAAATGAGGATGGTGTTGAAGACTAAGATTTGGAAGAACACAGTAATAACGAAACAGAAGCTATGGAACAGGTATGGATCAACCTATACTCATTATAACAATTGAAATTGCTGTTTCTTTGACTTTACAGTCGGTTGAATGCCATGAATATCTCTTCTATTTTGCTCAACTAATGTATATTAGTAATATGATAACTTAATAATTCGAGATGGAATGTGTTGGATTGTTGTAATTTTGAAACTTTGGTAGATGGTTATAAGATCTATCTTTTGTACTCTTTTATGTTATTAATTATGAAAAAAATTGTTTTTTTAGCGCACGCCTACATGTGAAATATCCATTAAGTGCATCAGTGTAGTATATAGCTCAGGTTTTTAGTTGTATTTCAATGATGTTAAATAATTTTTCTATAAGAAGTGGTCTTATAAATAATTTGGTAGTATGCTTGAGTATAATGTTGTTTGATAAGTACATGGTAGTGTGCTTGTTGAGTATTATATTGTTAGCTTAAGTAAGAAGTCAGATTATTTTGTGCAGATGATGCGACATGTGAGTCACCTTTTATATGGGTGAGTTCCCATCTAGTCCTTTGTCTAAGATGATTCTTACTAACAAGTGAGACCCCAAATGGGTTTATCTAAAAAAATTTCATTTTCAAAAAGTAGGCGCTCTGGAAAATACTTTTGGACGGTTTGTTCAGTGGACCAGGTATCATTGTGCATTCATTGCCTCTCTTCAATATAAATTCTTTATTATGCATTAAAATTACTTGTCCTGATGTTGACTTGTTGCTAGATATTAATGAATCTTACATTCGAGGAGCAGCAGACTCTGTACATGAAGATTGGAAAAATCTTGTAGGATAGGTTGATACTAACTTTGTACCATTCTTTCTTTTTCCTTTTCTGCATGATTTATAAATGGTAGCTTAGTTACGAAAATAATTAAAACTTTGTTTTGTATATGTTTATGTGTTCTAGTTAACTGCATTTATATTATTTTATATAGTTGGAAAATCATACATAGATACATTCAGTGGTAGGTAAAGAGTGGATTTTGCCTAGTAACATACAATTTTTTTAAGAATATTATAACAATACGGGGGTTTAGTGAAACTGTTGGTATTTGCAGAAAATTTATAATCGAACCCACCGGATTTGTAAGTACCGTGTATATATGGTGACAATTCATCAGAACCGTCACAATAGACGGTCTATGGTGATGGTTTTTGAACCGTCGCGATTGCCAATTCTTTGCGACGTTCCTCCAACGGTTACAAAAACCGTCGCAATATTATCCGCGACGGCGGCAATCCCGACGGTTTATAAACATCTAAATAGTTATCTCGACGGTTCAAAACCGTCGTGAAAGACCAACAAAATGTCGCACTAGAACTGTTTTCTTGTAGTGGACCAAAGATTAGGCAACATGTGCACGACAAAGACTGGAGTTTGCATGGTCATCAACTTATAAAGCTCTGCATAAATTTGATCGTCAGAAGCCGACAGAGGAGTGATGCACATGTAAGTGATACGAGCATCTACTTCTTGCAAAGCATCATTCAAGTAAGGTATAATTCCACCGCCAAATTCATTGTCTACATATATAGGAACAACTCGTCACCAACCAAAGGATTTGAACTTACGACAGGTCATTTTGTGCAATTCAAAAGAAATAAGGACTTGGAAGAGAAGTAAGAGAAGGGTTGTTGCAGTAAAAGAAATAATTGGGAGCTCAGCTTTCTCTCCTAAGTCAATTACAAATTTAGCCTGCATTGAACTTAATGGCCCAAATATAGCAGCCACTTCCACATTCTTTATGAGGTAGAGAGCTGCATCAAATTAAAGTTAAATTAATCAATCAAAATTGTCTATTCAACTAACGAAAAATTATTTATGCCACATTTAGAACCTTAAAATTTATAAAGGAAAAATATTGAAACTTTGGATCATGCAAATAAATAGAAATCTTGAATTAAATAAGATCATATATATGAGATGAATGAATTATAAATCTTAGAGATTTGAGTTTATACTACTACATTATGGGCTCAATAGGAATTTCAAATTGAGTAATTTTAGAGCAATTAAGTTTTAATTGATAAAATGATGTGTTAATAATCAATATATGGGTATTTTATTTGAGGAAGCTTAAGCTTGTATTACTTCAACAGATTCAATAATAATTTAGAAGTATTTTCCATTCTTGTGATTGTTCATGGTATCAAATCTTTGAGAAAGACTAACTCTTCCACGTTTTCCATACATGAGTCTTCATCCTCTCTCACAGGAAGCTCTACACACTCCCTGATCTTTCTGTTGCCGGCCATTCTTATTATTTGTTAACTTGCGAGTTTGTAGGGGTCTTTGGAGTTATGATAGGTCCCTTAAAATGCAAAAGATGGGCCGTTGATTAAAACTGGAATTTTATAAGTATGGTACGCAAGGGAGAACCTATTGGATAGGGACATAAGTTTGGCACAACTTGCTTGTTAAAAGCGATTATGTGCAATGGGAGTATTCTAGTAAATAATTATCTTGATGGGTTTGTACTTGATTTTTATGAAAAGGGATTCAATGAAATCCGATTCCTCTTTACGCCAAGCGTATATAATAAAATAGAGTGAAAGGTTCTACCTCAACTCACTTACTAGCTGCCTTTCTAACTAATCTCATAATTTGACTTGTGAATTTAGAGTTCTAAACTGAGTCCACTAGGATTTCCTCTTGTTTCCTTTTTTTATGACCATGGAATGATCAGCATTCCTTCTCTGGAAACCCATCTATCTTCGTCATAAACAACTTCGTATCTCGAACCAAGCCCGAGGAGACTGCTTAAGACCATATCTTGCCCCTTTTCACCAAAAAACTTTCCCCTCCTCCCCCTGAGCTCAAAAACCTAGAGGACTCATATAAACCTATTCATGGAGTGAACATATTCGAGGGTTCAATGTGACAATAAGCACGTTAAGGTTACGAAGTCACTTAACCGAGACTACTTCATACGCAACTTCAAGATCTTCGGGATGAGAGTGGAGATTCTAATGGTTGACCTATACATGTTATGAAACATGTTGAATAGACCAGTAACAAACTAGTTTAGAGCAAATCCATTTATCTAGTTCTAAATCTAATTGTTACACCTTAAGAGTATTTTCATAATTACTTTAATCCTGAGGTGAATACAAAACTTGACCTAGTTAGTTGTGATCTTTGGTATGCCAAATGAGTAAGTATGAATTTCCGGACAATACCTCCGTTGTTGGTATCGTGACTTAGCTATATTGGAATTGCATTTTTTTATAGATATGAAATTTGTGGTGAGATTGTAATAGTAACAGTACCAACTTATGATTTATTTATGGGTGTGTGAATAAATAAATTAGGACTGGTACTCGATGACATGAGTTATTTAATAAGACATTGTGAATTGTACGAGACACTTCACTTATATGTCTTTCTTATTCATAGTTAATAAAGGAGTTAATGAAATAATAACTAGAGGGGTGAAACAATAATTTTACATCCCACTCTTGTTACTGATATTAACGAAGGATAACATTGTAAAATATTTTGTGGACCGTGAAATAAATTTGTTTATTTACACCAACATAAATGTAACACGCATGAATCAAGAGTTGATTCGGCATCAGACATATAGTGTAGTCATACGATGTCGAGATTAAATATGTCAAAAATTTATGGAGATAAATTAGTCGAGTATTTAAATCTCATAGCTTTATTCATGTGGGTTCATTCGATCTCAGGAATAACACATAATGATGGGAATAAAAAAAAATATTAGTTGGACCAAAAATATGTTTTGGACCAAAGTACGCTTGCTGAACCCATATGTGATGAGTGTCATCACTGAAGTAGTTAAGAGTAAAATTAATGTTTAAATTAATTAATTTTTTACTTTCTAATTATTAGATAATTAGTAAATAAAAAATTAATTAATTAATTGAAAGGGATCAATTTAATTTATCAATTTAGACTGATGAATTTGGACACATGATTAACTCTAGGAGAGATATAAAAATCGCATAAACAATGCATAGTGAGGAGATTTTTCGGCAATTTAACATGTGTAGGTATATGTGAAAATTACATAATTATTATATAAGGAATGACATAAGGGTTTCATCTCTAAGATGTGTTGACATAATCCTCACCACAGTATGTGATTACACAGAGCAAGAAAAGAGTTTATCTCTCCCCTCCTCCCTTGTTGCCGCCGAACCTATAGAGGAAGAGGAAAAAAATGTCTTTTTTCTTCCTCAGTTATTTAGAGAGCCCACACTCTACTCCTAGCAATATCCTTGTGAGATATATTTCTAAATCCTATGAATAATGCGAGACGATTAATTGGATTCCACCAACTCAGAATTTCTCTGATACAAGAAAAATATATTACATTGTTTCTACCTATTCTAAATATGTTAATCTAAATACGCATGATCATAGAAAATGTTTTATATTTAATTTGATTAAATGTTTGTTGTGAACTTCCTTTAATTTTTCGCCCACAAACCATTTGTAGTTCATTTATTCTTCATCAAATTTTAAAACTCGATCCAGTAATTGGTATCAGAGCCTTGAGTTCTTGATTATGTATATTTAGTGATTAAACATATGTATTAATGGATGTTCTGATATTGACATATATTTTGTATAGTAGATTTAAATCATGTTTGAATTTATTTTATGAATGGATTCCGATCGATTGACTCTAGGTATTTTATTTTCAATTTTAAAATTGATGTACGCCGAAATTGAGGAATATGATTTTATGTAATTTAATTTCTTGTAAAAGTTGTATCTTTAAATTCTGTGTAAATCCGTCATCGCAAGAAAAGTCATTGTTCGTCGCCACTGTCGCCGTTCGTCATCGCCATCATCGTCGCTTGTTGCCCCACGCCGCCGCACGCCACTTCTTGCCATCGCCGCTCGCCTCTGTAGGTTTCCTAATTATGGTTTAGAGAGCCTTTATGTTCTGGAAACTTTTGGGTATAGGAAATCTGAAGTTTTTTTTAGTTTTGGAAACCTTTGGGGTTTGGAAAATTTTGGGGTAGGAAATCTTCGGGTTTTGGAAACCCTTGTATGCACAATGCCATATTGGGCCACTGAGCAAACATGAACCCACCAAACCTATTGAGGTGTCTGATTAAACAATGGTTGTTTAACCCAAATAATTTGTAGGGATTTCAGATTTGAACCCAAACCCAATCCAGTTCCTAAAAATTAATTTTATTTAATTCGATAATTTTTCAACATTGATTAATTGAAATTTATTTTATAAATTATTTTTAAAAATAAATCAATTGATTAATTTGCTTGGTAATTTATTTCTCAAAGTAAAGTTTATTGGAAAATTACTTTTAAATTGAACTTCGAAAATTGAAAATAGGATTGGACTTTTGTAAAGAATTACAAATTAGTGGGACTTCTTGAAGGAGAAGGAAAAAATTATAGAAGACATGAAGAATTAGTATTTAAAATTATTGTAAATTATTTATGATTCTTTTATGGGTTGTAATGGGCCATGGAGAATGTTAATTTTGAATGAATGATTTATTATTAATCGCGTATCTTCATATAACATGCCACATACAAATATGAATATACCGATATCAAACTACCACGTAGCATGTACATGCATCATTGTAGTTTAAACTTATAAAGGGTTATAATTTAAATACAATGCCAATTTTATCAAATTATCATTTTTAAATTGTGATTTAAATTTTTATAAAAGTTTATAATTTTCAAAACTTGTATTTTTAAATTTACAAAGAGATGTTTTTTAAAGTGCAAAGAAAAATTCATTTTTTCAAAAACTAAGTGGGAGGGTCGTTTATGTTGAAATGTTCCAAAGGTCCTCAACGCAAATTCCATCGTGGCACGAGAAATGGTTTAGAGCCGCCTTAGCGGTCCTCTCTTTAGTGGGAGAAACTTAGGATTTGTGTCGCTTTGAGTCATTGAGTTGCTTGAGAAGCTAAAACTTGTAAAGGAAGTGGTGAGGCAGGACCATTCCTAGACAGACTGTTAGTTCATAGAAACCTTTAAAGCTAATGCGTTGGTTAAACACTTAGATCGAAGCATGTTGGAATCTCTCATAGGAGCTAGTCAATGGGGCCAAGGTGACCAAAACCATTGGTGATTGGTTAAGCTAGATGTCATTATATCTTGAGAAGCGTTAACCAAACGAGAAGAGTCTCGATGCGATAAGAGATAACTTAAACATTGTCCTTAGATGAGGCAAGCTATCGTTGTTGATCGTAACATCATGGAATAAATATTTTTTATTAGATTTTTTAATATTTAAGTATTTGCATAATGCATCATACTTTATTTTATCCCGCTTTATTTATTCTTTTCGGTAATCATGTCATTATCCCCACTCTCAACGATCTTAAATGCAAAATTACGTGGATTGGAAATGTATTCTTGATATCGTATTGATGGTAGAAAAGTCCAAGTTCACGGTCAACACTTCTTATCCCCTTGAGCCTATTGTTGAATCGATTCAAGAGGAAAAAATTGCTTATGCTTCTTGGCTGCGTTTTGAGGAGATTCTGGCCAGGTGTTACATTTTGGCATCTATTAGCAATGTGTTGCAACAATAGCATTAGAACATGGAATCGCCGCTAATATGATGTTGAACATCACTGAAATGTATGGGGATTAGGGTCGCCAATCCAAACTAGCTGATGTGCGAAACTTCATGAACCGTCAGATGAAGCCTGGAACTCCTGTCAGAGAACACATGATGTTGATCATAGGTTTTCTGAATGAGATGAAGATCATGGGTGCTGAGGTAAATGGTGAGACTCAAGTTGATATGATCCTTGAGATTCTGCCTGACACTTCTGAGAACTTCAAACTTAATTATTTGATAAATAAGTTGAGGTACTCACTTCTTGAGCTTGTGAAGAAATTGCAAGCTGCTGAGACCTTGTTTTTGAAGGACAAAATGAAGAATGGGGAGATAAAATTTACTGAAAGTAAGCCTTCCACATCTGGTGCCAAAAAAAATCATAAGAGAGGTCCAAAAAAAGCTAAGAAGCAGAACTCGAAAGTAGAAGGCTTAATGAGGGCGAGTTCATCTTCCATTGGGGGAATGGAGCACTAGTATCGGCTATATCAGTTGGAACTATTAAATTTTCATTTGATAACAATTTTTTAGTTTTACGAGAAGTTTATTATATCTGGTGTTTCAAAAAAAAAACCTTATATCAGTAGCTAATTTAATTGAGCAGGAATTCACTAAGAATTTCATTGATAAAGATATTGGTATTTTTTAAAATGATTGGTTAATTACTACTGCACAATTGATAAATAACTTATTCTATGTAAAAAAAAAGTTCCAATGATGTCTCCCATTGAAGTAAAAACTAATTTATAAAGGGATAGTAAAAGATTGAAGTCTGACTTAGCCGATATAACCTACTTATGGCACTTGCGTTTTTGTCACATTAGCCTAGACAGGATTAAAAGACTTACAAAGGATGGTCCATTGCAAACTTTAAGTGTGAGAGCACTACTCACATGTGAATCCTGCATTGAAAGCAAAATGACTAAGTGACCCTTTTCAGCGAAGGGTGAAAGGGCCAATCAATACCTCGAACTTGTATATAGTGATGTGTATGGGCCATTGAATATCCAAGTAGGAGAAGGTAATGAGTATTTTGTAACATTCACAGATGACTACTCATGCTTTGGACACGTTTATCTAATGCGCCTAAAGTCTAAAACCTTTGAAAAGTTCAAAGAGTACAAGGCTATGGTTGAGAAGCAATCAGAGAAAAAAATCAAAACATTACGATCTGATCGTGGTGGAGAGTACTTGCTAGGAGTGTTCATAGACTTTCTTAAGGAAGAGGTATTCTTTCTCACCTTATAGCACCAGGCACTCTAGATTCATTCTAGGGATATTCCTTGGAAACAACAACATACATTCTAAACCAAGTTCCATCAAAGATGGTGCCTAGCACGCCATATGAATGATGGAGTGGACGAAAGTCATCTGTAAGCCACCTTAGGATATGTGGATGCCCAACACATGTATTGAGAATGAAGACAAGCAAGTTGGCCGGTTGATCAGAATTATGTGTGTTGCAGAATATTCCAAGGGAACAAAAGGATACGTCTTTTATCGTTCGATCGACAAGAAAATATTCATTAGCACGAATGCACGTTTTCTTGAGGAAGACTATATAAGAAGTGTGATGCTGAGAAGAACATTTATGCTAGAGGAATTATTGAGTGGGAAAACACTGACTTCTCAATCAGGACCTGTTCCCGATTCAATAATGGAAGAACCACAACAGAAGCCAGAGCCTACAGAGTCTCGACGTAGTTAGAGGGTTGTGAGACAACCTAACAGGTACATGTCTTATGGAGATTCCTTAACAACAATCTCAAATAAGAATCATGATGAACCTGTTTCCTACTCGCGAGTCATGGCTGGTCCTGAAGCAAATCTATAACAAGAAGCCATAACGTTGAGATAAAATCGATGTACTTGAACTGAATTTGGAAGCTTGTAGATCCTCCTGAAGGGGTAATGCTTTGAGGGTGTAAACATTCAAAGCTAGGCTAGTAGCCAAAGGATATACCCAAAAAGAAGGTATTAACTATGAGGATACTTTCTCACAGGTGGCCATGCATAAATCCATCCGAATCTTCTTGTCCATTACTGTTTCTCTCTATTATGAAATATGATAGATGGACATCAAGACTTCCTTTCTAAGTGGTAATTTAAAAGAACACATTTATATGGCTCAACCAGACGGGTTCATGGAAAAAAGGACCAATAGGGCAATGTTTGTGAACTGCTAAAGTCCATTCATGGACTTAAACAAGCATCACGGTTGTGGAATATCAGATTCGACAAAAATATCAAGAACTTTGGTTTTGAACAGTTAGTGAATGAACCCTATGTGTATAAGCTGATACATGAAGAAAATATGATTTTTCTAGTCTTGTACGTGGACAGTTCGCAACTTATTGCCTGATGTCGGATTTGTCTTGCAAAGCAATTTAATATGAAAGATCTTGGAGAATTTGTCTTTGTCTTGGGTATTCAGATCTTTCAAGATCATAAGAATAGAGAATTGGCACTATCTTAAGCATCTTATATTGATGAGGTAATGGATCGCTACAGTTTGCAAGACTCCAATAAGGGATGTCGTCCCTTTAGGCATGGAGTCAACCTCTCCAAGGAGCAGTCTCCCAAGACTTCTTAAGAAAAGGAAGACATGAGAAAGATTATATATGCCTCAGCCGTAAGAAGTCTCATGTATGCGATGTTTTATACTAGGCCATATATTTGTTACGCTGTGGGCATGGTGAGTCATTTCTAATCTAATTTTAGACTCGAGCATTGGAATGACGTCAAACATATCCTCAAGTATCTTAGGAGAACGAGGAACTACATGCTTGTGTATTCAGGTATTGACTTGAATAAGGCGGGTTATACTGACTCTAATTTCCAAGCAGACAAGGATTCTAGGAGGTCCACTTCAGGATCGATGTTCATCTTGCATGGTGGAGCAAAATAGTATAGAGAAGTATCAAGAAATCTTGTATTTCTGATTCTACCATGGAAGCTAAGTATGTGGCAGCTTGTGAAGCTGCAAAGGAAGTTGTATAGCTTAGAAAATTCCTAGAGACTCTAGAAGTTATTTCACAAGCTGACCAACCCATGACACTTTATTGCGATAACAGTGGGGCTGTAGCAAACTCGAAGGAACCGAGAACTACAAATGATTCAAACACATAAAGTGTAAATATCATCTTATTAGAGATATTGTTCAGCGTGGAGATGTTGTAGTAACACACATATCGACGGTCAACAACCTCGCAGTCCATTCGCGTAGACTTTAAGTAGTAAAGTCTTTGATGGTCATCTGGAGGGCATGGGGAGACAAGATTGTACACGCCTACTTTAGTCCAAGTAGGAGATTGTTGGAATTCTGTCCATAAAGTATGATCTAATAATTGTTTATGATTCTTTAGTTATTTCTCTGACATTTTGTATTATTGAATTTAATGATTAAATGAAAGTTTTCCTTTAATTAAAGTGTGTTTATAATTTACTCAAATCTTGGAACTATTATCAATGTAAGAAGAGTAAAGACAAAGGGGTCTTTCAGACAAGCTCTTTAAAAATAATTTAGAATATTATTTGCAGTCTTAGGATTGATTGGGCAATCGAGTCTGATTACGACTGTTTGGTTATACCAAAAGATATCGGTCTTGGGCATGGGAGTGGAGACTCTAACGGTTGACCTAGACATGTTTTAAAATATGTTGAATAGACTAGTAACAAATTAGTTTAGAGCAAAGCTGTTTATCTATTCAAAATTTAATGTTAGAACTTAAGGGTACTTTTGTAATTACCTTAATCCTGAGTTGAATACGAAACTTGACCTAGTTGGTTGCGATCTTTGATATGCCAAATGAGGGAATTTGAATTTTTGAATGATACATTGGCTGTTGAGATCGTGATTCAACTATGTTAGAGTTGCATGATTCACAAATATAGAACTCGTGGTGAGATTACATTAGCAACAATATCACCTTATACTTTATTGATATGTATGAGTGAATAAATAAATCGGGCCTTATACTCGATGAAATGAGTCATTCAATAAGACATTGTGAACTGTATGAGACACTTCATTAATATGTTTTTCTTATTCACAGTCAGTAAATGAGTTAAGAAAATAATAACTAGAGTGGTCAAACGGTAATTTTACATCCCGCTCTTGTTACTGATTTTGACGAATGGGTAACATCGTAAAACATTATGTGGATCATGAAATAAATATGTTATTTTGCACCAACAGAAAATGTAGTATGCATGAATCGAGAGTTGATGCAGCATCAGACCTTTAATGGAGTCATACAATGTCAGGATTAAATAGGTTAGGAATTGGTGGAGATAGATTCATCGGGTACTTGAATGCCATTGATTTATTCATGTGCGTCCATTCGATCTCAAAAATAGCACATAAGGATAGGAATGAAAAACAATATCAGCTGGACCAAAAATGTGTTTTGGACTGAGGTACACTTCCCGAACCCATATGTGATGGGTGTCATCACTGAAGTAATGAATGGTACAATTAATGTTCAAATTAATTAATTTGTTACTTTCTAGTTATTGGATAATTAGTAAATAAAAAAATTAATTAATTGATAGGGATCAATTTAATTTATCATTTTAGATTGATGAATTTAGACATAATAATGACTCTAAAGGAGATGTAAAAATCGCATAAGAAGTGCAGAGGGATGAGATTTTTGGCAATTTAACATGTAGGGGTATTTGTGTTACATCCCTAAGATGTGTTGACATAATCTTAATCACAGTGTGTAATTACATAGAGCAAGAAAAGAGTTTCTCTCCCCCCCCCCCTCTTGTTGTCGCCGACCTATAGAGGAAGAAGAAAAAATTGTCTTTTTGCTTCCTCAGTTGTTTAAAGAGCCACCACTCTACTTCTAACAATATTCTTGTGAGATATACTTCTGAATCCTATGAGTGGTTGTTGGTGTGAAGATTATTTGAAGTCCTGCGAAGAACGAAGAATGCGAGATGATTAATTAGATTCCACCAAATAAGAATTTATGTGATAAAAGAAGAAAGAATTAAATTGTTTCTACCTATTCTAAATATGTTTATCTAAATACGCATGATCATAGAAAAAATTTTATATTTAATGATTAAATGTTTATTGTGAAATGGTTTTTGATTTTCTGTCCACGAACTATTCGTGGTTCATTTATTTTTCATCAAATTTTAAAATCCGATCTAACAAATAGTACAACAACTGTCGTACTACTATACTAAAGTACCAAAGAAACTGAAACCTTCAATTTCCTTTGTTTGAATAAAGGCCACAATTGTCATTTCAGTTATTTACTACAACTTTAGAATCTGATTTCAAGTGAGTCTTATAGGTTTGACTAGAATTGATTTTGTTGACTGCATGGAATGACATTCCTAGCAAATAGGTGATAATGTGATTCCACATTTTTTATTCATTTAGAATGGACTACGAAAAATCCGTTATGCCCTCAAAAGAATTTATTAAAGAAAATAATACTTATTTCTCTTGAAGGACATTTTAATAATGTAATATATTTTGATTTTGATTCTTTGATTTAGTGAACATAAATAATCATTCTTTTTCTCAACAATCTACTTCTTGATTTTGATTCCTAACATTAATAACCACATTCTTTTTCTCAACAATCTACTTCTTTGTCGAAAGCTTCAACTGAAGCTTAGAAGCTTAAGCTCTAGGGCACCCAAATCTCTACCGCAAATGATTTCACCTCCAATCTCCACCCCGAACGACGAAAGCAAGCAATATATCTTCTCCTTCTTCTTCACCAAACTCAGATTCTCTTTTTGCTCTGTCTCCACGTCGTCTACTCCATCGTCCACCTCTCTCTCTCTCTCTCTCGTTCATCTCTCTCTCTCTCTCTCTCTCTCTCTCTCTCTCTCCCTCCCTCCCTCCCTCTCTCCATCATCCAACTCTTTCCGTCATCGAAGAGTTTTTCAGCCATTGGGATTTCCCTACTCTCGACTCTTTCTGTCGAAGGTAATATCTCCTCCTCTCTCGATCTCTCTCATTCTTGTTATAGTCCTTACACAAGATATGCTATTATTTTAGATCGTAATTTGAAATTCATAGCATAGAGTAAAAATATTCAAATTTTCTCATCCCTTGACTAATTTGCATTTGCTAATGTGTTCATGTATCACTAATCAGTCAAGTGCATTCCTTAAACTTGGTAAAAGAACAAGTGGAAAATGAAGAAATTTTAGCAGCATAAAAATCAAGTAGATATGCTGCAAGCATGTAGAATGTTTATTATTTATAAACATTTGGCTGTTTGAATGTTTTATCCTCGTTTCTTGGGTTTTACTATGAGACTGTTTGACATTCGATTAAAGCTAGCTTGGAATAGTTTCTAGAGTTTTTTTTTTCAATTCTACCCTACTGTTTTGAGTCTAGTGAATTTCTAGTGTTGCACTTTCTATTGATACAAATTTGAGCTTTGTCTTTTGTTAGTTTTATCTAGAATTTGTAGAGCAAAACCAATATATGACTCGTTTTTGGCAATGGTTGTTTCTGAGTTTTATTTTGTTTGTTTGGTGACTGATGAGGGAAGAAAGGATCACATGGAAAGCAGAGGAAGTCGAACCCTAAATAATTGATTTATGCTTTGTTGAGTGAAGTTTGATGAAGATGTTTTTTAATGTATGTTGATTATGGTTGAAAGTGTTTAGACTAAACTAGTGTTCTTATCTTTCCTCAGTCTTGGGAATTTTATGATTGTTCATAGTGATCTAAAATCAAATTTTTTATTTGTTTTGGTTTTGATATGAGATTTTGTCCTTGTTGAAGATGCTTTACAATGTTTATTGATTATGGTTGGTTTATAGGGTCTCACTTCTAGACTGTTCTTTTTAAAAATATAGTTGTGCTCTAAATTTTATATAAAATGATTCACTTATTTTCTATACCACCTGATATGGACTTTAGAAGATGATGAGTCAGCTTTGTGTTGATTAGGTGTGAGTTATCTTTGAGTTAGACTAAAAGAAGATGATGAGTCTGCTTTATGCTAATTAGATGTGAGTTATTTTCTGAGTTAGACTGAAAGAGTCTGCTTTATGATGATAAGTTGTTTCTAAGTTAGATGTGAGTTATTTACATGATAGTTGATTCTTCTCTTTTAGTTTATGACAATGTAATATGATGGTCTGCTCTGTGCTAAATTTTGTTTTGTATTTTGATTTCATTCAATTATAAAAGTTCATCCTTACTTTTTTTAGGTGAAACCTTCAGTTTATTGGCCATCGATAGGGAAGATTTGTCAGCATTTGTAAAGTTGCTAGTCATTTACTTCTGAATTTTGAACTCATATCATAATTTCTTTCTTAATATCATCAGCTTGAATTGGTTTTACTTAATAAAATGATATTTGCTAAGTTTGTAGACTAGTTTCTCATCTTTTTCCTTTTCCATGTTTCTATACAGAATATTATAGTTGGAAGTAGATATTACTTGCGATCAGTCTACTTTCATAGAAATAATATTATTTTTAGATGTATGTTTGTTATTAGATGAATACATAATGTACATGTTATCATTTTTCTATAATACTATTGTACATGTTATCCTTCAAGCAATAAAATATAAGGGAAAGTCCTACTTTAGAGAGAAATAATAAACGTCGTATATGATTATAGAGATTATGACATTTATAGAGATTTTAACTAGCTTACCTACGTGGTGGAAATTTACTAATATGATTCTTTTAATATAATAAATTATGAAAAAACTTAGAGAAGAGCATGTCGCAACTAGATTGACTAAGTTTCTTGCATTCTTTAAATTCTTTACACATCATATTTATCATCTATTATGATTGTTGATATATGTCACTTCCAGTTAATTCGTTATCTAAAATAGTCATTGTAGAAAGCTGATTAATAACATAATAGGAGCATATGTATACAAGAACATAACATTGGCATGCCATTATTTTAAAATTTCCAAAATCACCCATGTATTCTTTGAAATTATAGAACAAACCCTATACTTTTTAGAACTAGAAAAGGATCCTAATTTTTTTTAATTTGAAAAGAGCTCCAGAAGATCTGAAAATTACGGACCAGTCATTTCTAAGGTTTTACGGTTCTGAATTCAACCGCGACGTTGGATTTTTTAAGTTATCCATCATATCTGAAGTTTTTTAAGTTCAAATTTCAAAATGACAAAGATTGACACTATGCAAATTCCAAAACTCACCAAAGACAACTACGACCAATTGGTGCATTCAAATGAGAGCTTTCCTAGGTTCTCAAGATGTTATGGACATGGTAGAAGATGGGTATGAAGACTCTACTTCAATAAAAGAAGAAATGGCTTTATCAGAAGCAAAGAAGATGGTTCTTCAAGCCAACCAAAAAAATAATTGTAAAGCAAAGTCTATCATCAATCAAAGATTTGATGAATCCACGTTGAAAATCATAGCTGCTGCCCATAAATCTAAATAAGTTTAGGGTATTCTCCATAAGACATACAAATCAGCTGACATAGTAAAGAAAATTCACCTTAAAACTCTACAAGGTGGATTTGAATCCTTATGTATGAAATGTGCTGAATCAGTTTTTGATTTTATACATGAGTTATGGTGGTTGCCAACCAAATCAGAAGGAACGGAGAAAATTTTACTGACATGAGAATTTTAGAGAAAATTTTATGATCGTTAGATCCATGTTTCGATTTCATTGTTATTGCATTGGAAGAGACTAAGCATTTGGAGACTTTTCCTCTTACAGAACTTACTAGTTCACTACAAGCTCATAAGCAGAAATTAACAAGAAAGAGTGACGAAAAAGTCTTATAACAAGCACTACAGTTAAAGCTGCACCCCTATACAGAGAGGCAGTTGTAATGGGGAATGTCGACTTCACATAGGGGATGAGGTCATAATTCAGAATCTAGATGAAGAGGCGAAAGAAGATTCTGTAGAAGACCAAGAGAACAACAAAACTATGGAAGACAACAAAATAACATGAGGACAAAAACCCACATGGGGCAGCAGAACAACACCCCAAAAAGGGTAGAGGAAGAGGAAGACGGGGGCGGTTATAAGAATCGTTCAAATGATGACAAAAATAACATTCAATGCCATAATGATCACAAATATGTTAGGTGTTATGCCCTCCAAATATGTGTATTGACTTTTAGGGTAATAAATTTAATGAGCATTACATTTTTCTTATAATTGTTCTTTTAAATTTTGTTAAATAATTTATATAAATATCTAAAAATTTCATATTCATTAATCAGACTATGATCTTGTATTAGTACGAGAGGATTAAGATCATGGATAATGAATAAAGTTGTCAATAACATATTAAAGTATAGAATCTTTAATGAATGATTGCTAGTACGATTCACTAAACATTATGAATACATGTGATCTAGATCCGGATCATTGACATGGATAGAAATCTTAGTGAATGTACTTTATGACTAGAACGATGTGAATTAATATCTTTATCAATGCCATTTATAATAAAGATTTAATACACATCAATTCGATGATCATATTTAGATTAATCTGAATCCTGAGTAGTCGTGAACTCATACACATGTCTACTAGATCCTTTGATTCACTCGTTAAGGTTTGTTTGTAAAACAGGCTAGTGACTTTTGTTTTGAAGATTCAGTAATATGCATGGCTGAGAACATGATCTTACAAGATTTACAATCCAAGTTTTCTTAATGGATCGTATATTAGTTCTCTTAAGTGTTAATTTTGGAACAGAATGGTTATTGAGTTCAAATTTATAATATGATTATAAATTACTCATTGACTAGTGGATTAATGATACTTAAGGATTAAGAGGTAATTAGAATGATAAAATGGTAATTTTGATAAGTTCTAATTTATGAACCAATAATTGGAGGACAGAACTACATGAATTGATTATATTAGTAAACTACATGAGAATACTCTGTAAATACAATCTATAAACTCTAAGAGTGCAATTACATATTTATAGTATAGTAATAATGAAATTAATAAATAAAATTATTTAATTAATAATGTGATTTATTGGCGTTAAGATTATAAGTCAATGGTCCACAAGTCACTATATATATAAATGTAATTTTCGGAATTAATATATATAAATAATTATCGATTATTTTTTAGTTATTGATAAGTGAGTCACAATATCTAATTTGTAAAATTAGATAAATAAATTATTATTAGATAATATTTTGGATAAACTAAATCTGTTATTTGTTAAATAACAGATAATTTAGTTGATATGTTAATTTTGAATTAATTGATATCTAGATATTTATTTGATTAAAATAAATATTTAATTTACAGTAATTGTCACGTGTCAATCACTGACTGTGTATCACAGATTGACATGTACTACTCTAGTGCCACATGACACTATAGAGGTGTCGTGAGACACTGCGCTGCCTCACGGCACACTATAGTGTCATGTGGCACTGCAGTTGTGCACCGTTATATAGTGAGATCCCACTGTATTGAGCAATTTGAAATTAAATATTATTTTTAATTATCCTTAAATATCTAATAAGTCATTATCTAGAATAAGATACATATTTTATTCTAATGACAAGAGTTAATCAGATCATCAATCAATCAATCAGAGAATTAGTTCATCAATCAAGAGTTGTGAGAAGAACACAATTTCTCAAAAAAGTGATTTTTTCTACGATTAAGAGTTAATCAAAATTTCTAAAAGAATCATCATCATGTTCTTTTAGAGAATCGTCTCTTAAAAGTATTTATCAGTAAAATCTCTAGATCTCATGTGTTGAGAATTGACTTAAAAGATCTTAGTGTGAATCTCGGTGTCTACTGATCATTGAAACGATTTCGTGGGAACGGAGAATCGATCGGTTTTGCCAGGACACTTGGCTTAGACTACAAGAGATATATGACTCCTAACCTTATCTATTGTTAATTTAATACATAAATATATAATAGATCCTGACTGATTAAAAATAAGTTTTCAATAAAAAAAGTTGTTTATTATCGTAGCGTTGCATGATTTTATTTTACTAAAAGATTCAATTTTTAAAATGGCCACGCACCACATGCTTCCGCTGCGCATGCGTCGTGATGACCAACAAGATATGGTCACTATAGCAATGAATGTAGATCGCTGCTAGCAAATGAAGCTAGTGGCCGAGCTAACTTTGTAGAGAAAAAAATAACTATTGGAGACTCGATGAGCTTGATGGCACACAACTTAGTTGAACAAGATCAAGGAATTTAGTTTTTTGATTCTGGAGCCAGTAATCACATGACTGGAAGGAAGAGTTCATTTTTTGAACTTGATGAGATGGTTTGTGGAGAAATCTCATTTGGTGATCTACCAAAAGTTGCAGTCCAAGAAAAATGAGATATTCTAATCAAGCAAAAGGATGGCGATCATGCTTTCATCTCCAATGTCTACTGTGTTCCAGACATGAAGACTAACATATTGAGTCTTGGACATGCTAGAGAAAGGCTATCATATTAGACTTAAAGACATGCACTTAGCACTTGGAGATACTCGAGGGAAGCTAATTACTCAAGTAAAGTGATGAAGAACATGATGTTTCCATTAACTATTCATCATGATACACCAAAATGTTTAAAGAGTATAGTGAATGAAAATGATTGAGTATGACATCTCAGATATGGATATCTCAATTTTGATAGTCTAAGACAACTAGGAAGCAAGAATATGGTGAATGGTCTTCCAAATATTCAACATCCTAATGAGCTATGTGAAAGATGTATCATTAGCAAGCAACACAGAAACATTACAAAGTGAGTAGATGGAGAGCAATGAAGTCACTCGAGTTAGTACACACTGATGTTTATGGTCCGTTGAATCTAGAATCAAATGGACAAAAGACGTATTTTCTTACCTGTTGGATCGGATTTTAAAATTTGAGAAAAAATCAATGAACCACGAATAGTTCGTAAGCGGAGAATAATTTTTTTTCACATCAACCAATTTAATCATATTAAATCTTAAAACCATAGATACGATTATGCATACTAATTTAAACGTATTTAATAGAAGTAGAAACAAGCTTATACCTTTCTTGTATAGGAGAAGTTCTGAATTGGTGGAATCATATTAGTCGTCTCGCAATCTTCGTTCTTCGTAGAAATTGAATCAGTCTTCACACCAACAACCACTCATAGGATTCAGAAGTATATCTTAATTAGATGTTGAGTAGGAAATGAATGTGGGCTCTCAAAACAACTGGAGAAAACAAATCGAATTTTTCCTTCTCCTCTATGGATTTCGGCAGCAAGCAGGGGGCGGGAGAGAAACTCTTTTATGCTCTTTGTAATCACACACTGTGTTAGGGTTAGGGATGCAACCATATTGCCATCCCTTATATTATAAACACACTTTAATTAATAGAAAAACTTTCATTCATTCATTAAATTCAATAATATAAAATGTCTGAGAAATAACTAAATACTTAAAAATAGTTACTACACCCTACTTTATGGACATAATTCCAATAATTTCTCACTTGGATTAAAGTAGGTATGTACAATCTTGTATCCCTATGCCCTCTAGATGACCATCAAAGACTCTACTACTTAATTTTTTCGTGAATGCATCTACCACGTGGTTGACCGCCGATTATGTGTGACTACAACATCTCCAGACTGAACAATCTTTCTAATCATGTGATATTTACGCTCTATGTCTTTGGATATTTTGTGGCTCCTTGGTTCCTTCCGATTCGTTACAGCCCTACTGTTCTCACAATAAAGTGCCATGGGTTTATCAGCTTCTGGAACAACTTCCAGAGTCTTCAAGAACTTTCTAAGACATACAACCTCCTTTGTAGCTTCACAAGCTGCCACATACTCAACTTCCATGGTAGAATCAGAAATGCAAGATTGCTTGATACTTCTCGATACAACTACTCCACCGTTCAGGATGAACATCGATCCTAAAGTGGACCTCTTAGAATCCTTGTCTACATAGAAATCAAAATGAGTATACCCAATAATATTCAGGTCAGTACCCAAATACGCAAGCATGTAGTTCCTTGTTCTCCTAAAATACTTAAAGATATTCTTGACGACATTCCAAGGCTCGATTCTAGGATTAGATTGGAAACGACTCACTACGCTTACCGCATAGCAAATGTCTGACCTAGAGCAAAGCATCACATACATGAGACTTCCCAATGATGGGGCATAGGGAATCTTTCTCATGTATTCCTCTTCTTAAGGAGTCTTGGGGGACCGCTTCTTGGAGAGCCTTAACTCCATGCCTGAAAGAAAGATATTCCTTTCGGATGTCTTGCATACTGAAGCAATCCATCACCTTATCAATATAAAATGCTTAAAAAATGCCAATTGTCTATTCTTCTGATCCACGAATGATTTGAATACCTAAGCTAAAGGCAATTTATCCAAGATCCTTCATATCAAATTATTTTGCAAGCCAAATCTTGACATTAGGCAATTTTCCTACATCATTCGCAATGAACATAATATCGTCCACGTACAAAACCGAGAAAATCACATCCCTTCATGTATCAGCTTATACACACATGGTCCATCCACTAACTGCTCATTAACAGTTTCATCAAATATGATATTTTACGATCGGGACTCTAGCTTAAGTCCATAGATGGACTTCAGCAGTTCACAAACTTTGCCCTCTTGGGCTTTCTCCATGAACTCGTCTGGTTGAGTCATATAAATGCACTCATTCAGATTTCCACTCAGAAAAGTAGTCTTGATATCCATATGTCAGATTTCATAATCGAGGGCAGTAGCAATAGACATGAGGATTCGAATGGATTTAAGCATGGTCACCGGTGAGAATGTATCATCATAGTCAATACCTTCATTTTGGTATAGTCCTTGGCTACTATTCTAGCTTTGAATGTCTTTACAATCCCATCTGAACCTCTCTTTTTCTTATAAATCCATTTACACCCTACGGGTTTTACCCCTTTAGGAGGATCTACAAGATTCCAAACTCTATTTGAGTACATCGATTGTATCTCAACGTTCATGGCTTCTTGCCATAGATTTGCTTCAGGACCAGCCATGGCCTGTGAGTAGGAGACAGATTCATCATGATCCTTATCAGAGACTGTTGTTAAGGCATCTCCATAAGACATGAATCTGTCAAGCTATCTAACAACCCTCTCAATATGTCGAGGCTCTATAGGCTCTTGCTCCTATTGTGGTTCTTCCATCATTGAATCAAAAACACTTCTTGATTGGGGTGTTAGTGTCCTCCCACTCAATAATTCCTCTAGCGCAAGAGTACTTCTCGACATCGCACTTCTTATATAGTTTTCTTTAAAAAAAACATGCATCCGTGCTAACGAATATTTTCTTATCAGTCGACTATAAAAGACATATCCCTTCGTTCCTTTGGGATATCCTACAAACATGTATAATTCTGATTGATTGGCCAACTTACTTGTTTTCGGTTGGAGAACATGTGCTAGGCTTCTCCATATTCTAAGGTGGTTTACGGATGACTTTCGTCCATTCTATATTTCATATGGCATACCAGGCACTGTCTTTGACAGAACTTGGTTAAGAATGTATACTACTGGGAAGGATGAGTAACTCATCATGGAACATTATTCTGTTCTAGAGTGCTAGGTACTGTAAGATGAGAAAAAATACCTTCTTCTTTAAGAAAGTCTTCGAACTCTCCTAGCAAGTACTCTTTACCACGATCAGATCATAGCATTTTGATTTATTTCTCTAATTGCTTCTCGACCATAGCCTTGTACTCTTTGAACTTTTTAAAAGTTTCAAACCTTTGGTGGATTAGATAAACATGCCTAAAACGTGAGTAATCACTAGTGAAGGTTACAAAATATTCATAATCTCCTCTTGCTTGGATATCCAATGGCCCACATACATCACTATGTACGAGTTTGAGGCATCGAGTGGCTTTTTCACCCTTCGCAGGGTCTCTTGATCATTTTGTCTTCTATACAAGATTCACATGTGGGTAGTGATCTTATACTTAAAGTTTACAATGGACCATCCTTTTCAAGTCTTTTAATCATGTCCAGGCTAATGTCGCCAAGACGTAAGTGCAACAAATAGGTTAGATCAGTTGAGTCAGACTTCAACCTTTTACAATCTCTTTGTAAATCAATATTTACTTCAGTGTCACATATCAATTGAACTATTGGTTTTATAAAAAATAGTTTACTTATCAAACGTGCAATATTAATTAAGCAATCATTTCTAAAAATACCAATATCATTATCAATGAAATTCAAACTTAATCCTTGCTCAACTAAACTAGCTACTAAAATAAGGTTCTTCCCAAAAACTAGGATATTATAAATATCACGTAAAACATAAAGCTGTTATCAAATGATAATTTAATAGTTTCAAAAGAAACGATCGATACTAGTGCTCCATTTCCCCAACAGAAGCTGATCTCATCCTCATTAAGCTTTCTGATTTCCCTGAATTCCTACAAGGAACAACATATATGGTTAGTGGTTGCAGAGTCTAAAATCCATGAAAAAGTAAAGTCAGTCATATAACAGGCCTTAGTAACAAGTATTATACCTTTAGATCTCAACTCCTTGAGATATTCTGGGATGTTACATTTCTAATGGCTAGCGGCTCCACAATGATGACACTTGTCTTTCAACTTGTCGACTTTTACAGTGCCCTTACTTTTCGCAGCTTTCGAGTTCTGCTTGTTAGCCTTCTTCACCTCTCCTGTCTTTTTTTCAATAAAGTTTGTCTTTCTAGTCTTCCTCTTTCCCTTCAGAAACTGGGTCTCAACAGCTTGCAGTTCCTTCATCAGCTTAGGAAATAGGTATATCAACTTATTCATCAAATAATTTAGTTTGAAGTTCTCAAAAGTGTCAGGAAGAGTCTCAATGATCATATTAACTTGTGTCTCATCATCTACCTCAGCACACATGATCTCCATCTCATTCTGATAACTAATGATCATTGAGTTATATCAACTTATTCATGTGTTCTCTGACAGGAGTTCCGGGTTTCATCCTACAGTTCATGAAGTTTCGCACAACAACCTATTTGGCTCGATGACCCTAAACAATGAATATTTCAATGATGTTTAACATCATATCAATGGCAGCTTCCATGTTCCAATGTTGTTGGTGTAACACATTGCTAACGGAAACCAAGATATAACACTTGGCGATCTCATCAGAACGCAGCCAATAAGCATAAGCATTTTTTCCTCTTGAGTCGATTCAATAATAGGCTCAAGGGGACAAGGGTTGGTGAGCACAAACTTGTGTTTTTCTACCGTCAGTACGATATCAAGATTACGTTTCCAATCCACTTAATTCTCACCAGTAAGTTTGTTCGCGTTTAAGATAGTTGAGAGTAGGGATAGCGACATGATTACAAAAAGGAATAAATAAAGTGGTGTGAATAAATACTCAATCATTTAGAAAAATATGATTCATGATGTAAATACTTAAATATTTAAAAATTCAATAAAAAATATTTCTTCCATGATGTTACAATTAACAACGATAGCCTGTCTCATCTAAGGACAACGTCCAAGCTACCTCATATCGCATTGAGACTCCTCTCTTTTGGTTAACGCTTTTTAAGATGTCACTACATCTAGTTTAACAAATCACCAATGATTTTTGTCACCTTAGCCATTGACTTGCCCCTATGAGAGATTCCAATGTACTTTAGTTTAAGTGTTTAACCAACACATCAGCTTTAAAGGTTTCCATCAACTAACAATCCGCCTAGGAACAGTCCTACCTCACTACTTCCTTGACAAACTTTAGCTTCTTAAGTAATTCGATGACTCAAAGCGACACGATTCTCAAGTTTCTCCCACTGAAAAGAGGAGCGTCAGGGTGGCTCTAAACCATTCCATGTGCCACGATCAAGTTTATATTAGGGATCTTAGGAACGTTTCAAAGTAAACGATCATCCCACTTAGTTTTTGGAAAAATGGATTTTTCGTTGTTTTTTCAAAAATTGTAACTCTTTATTAATTCATATTGTATTTAAATTATAACCCATTATAAAATAGACTACAATGATACATGTACAAGCTACATGATGTTATCGCCTAGGGTTTCACAAACCCTAGTCACCATGTAGGCCACGATAGTGGACAACAGGAGGCGGCGCGACACGGTTGCGGCGACAATGATAACGGTGGCGGTTTTCGACACTGACTTTTCAAGGCAGTGACGGATTACATGGAATTTAAAAAATATAAATTTCGCATGGAAATAAATTACATAAAATCGTATGCCTCAATTTCGGCGTACATCAATTCTAAATTTGAAAACAAAACGCCAAGAGCCAATAGATCAGGATCCATTCATAAAACACAATCAAAACTACTTTGAATCTACCCATACAAAATTATACGCCAATATCACAACATCCAACGGTACATATGTTTAATCATAAATATGCATATATGATCAGCTCTCCGTGAATATCAGTAACAAGATCGGGATGTAAAATTACCATTTTACCCCACTAGTTATTATTTCATTTACTCCTTTATTGACTATGAATAAGAATGACATAACAGTGAATTGTCTCGTATAGTTCACCATGTCTTATTCAATGAGTCATTTCATCGAATACTCGGCCATGTTAATTTATTCACTCACCCATGAATAAAGCATAAGGTGATATTGTTGCATTTGCAATCTCCCCATGAATTTTCATATATGTGAATCACACAACTCCAACATAGTTGAATCACGATCCCAACAACTGAGGTATTGTCCAGAAATTTGAACTTACTCTTTTGGCATATCAAAGATTGTAACTAACTAAGTCAAGTTTCATATTCACCTCAGGATTAAGGTAATATGAAAATATCATTATATGTATAACAATTAGATTTAGAGCTAGATAAATGGATTTGCTCTAAACTAATTGGTTACTGATCTATTCAACATCTTTCATAACATGTTTAGGTCAACCGTTAGAGTCTTCACTCCCATGCCCTTAGACCGACATCATTTGGTTCAACCTAACAGTCATAATTGGACTCGATTACTCACTCGATCCTATGACTCCGAATAACATTCTGAAACTATTTTAGAAGAGTTTGTCTGGAAGACCCCTTTCTCTTTACTCTTCTTACGTTGACAAAAGTTTAAGGAATTGAGTAAATTATAAACACGCTTTAATTAATAGAAAAACTTTCATTTATTCATTAAATTTAGTAATACAAAATGTTTGAGAAATAACTAAATACTCATATATAGTTATTACACCATACATTATGGACATAATTCCAACATTACCTTCATTGATGATTACAGTAAAAGAACTTGAGTGTTTTTCTTAAAGAGGAAATCAGAAGTGTTCAATAACTGCAAAGAGTCTAACGCTTTTATTGAAAAGCAAAGTGGTTATTGCATCAAGACATTTAGATTAGATAAAGATGGATAATATAACTCATATGAGTTTTAAGGATTCCTGAAGCATCATGGATTTATGCATCAATTCACATATGCATGCAGTACATAGCTAAACGGAGTAGCTGAAAGAAAGAATATCACACTCCTTAACATGGCTAGTAGCATGCTTACGGAAAATTCGTTGCCCAAGAGTTTTTAGGCTGAAGCAAATTCATGTGCAGTTTATCTACTAAGCCGGTGTCCCACAATAATTTTGGAGAATATGACACCTCATGAAGCATGGAGTACTCACAAGTCAACTGTGAGTCATCTTAGAGTTTTTGGATGCATTGTATATGCAAAAATCCCAGAAGCCAGAAAAATAAAACTTGAGGATAAATGAGAGAAGCTTATCCTTGTTGGATATATTGACAGAGCCAATGGGTACAATCTATACAACCTAGTCACCAAGAGAATATTCTACAGTAGAGATGTAATTTTTGAAGAAAATTAATCCTAAAGTTGGGATAATGTTGAATTTCTCAAGAATATAACAGTTGAGCAAGAAAAATCAGCTCAACCAAGAGAAGAAGAGCCAAGGACACCACAAAATGTTCAACCCTCAGCAAGAGCAAATGAAAATCCTAAATTAGTGACATGAGAAATGTCTAATATGTGGGTAAGAAGGTTCCGAAATCTAGAAGATTTATTTGAGAATACATATTTCTTATATGATGATGAGTTTACTCTATTATGTTTACATATGATTTATGATCCAGTTAGCTTTCAAGAAGCTAACAAAGAAGATAAATGGAGAAGAGCAATGTCTGAAGAAATTGAATCTATTGAAAAGAATTAAACATTGAAGTTGACTATTCTCCCAGAAGATCGCAAGTCTATCAAAGTAAAATGAGTTTACAAAATAAAGAGAAATGTTAAGGAGATGTCCAGAGACACAAAACAAGGCTTGTAGAAAAAGGTTATAAGCAAAAAGAAGGTATTGAATATGGAGAAGTCTTTTCCCCTATTGCCAGACTTGAAATCATCAGACTGTTGATATCATTAGCAACACAGAAGAGGTGGAAGATCTATCAGTTGGGTGTAAAGTTAGCTTTCTTTAACAGATTTCTTGAAAGAGAAGTGTAGTGGACCAACAACCTAGATATGTGAAGAAAGGATAAAAAAAGAAGGTGCACTAGCTAAAGAAAACCTTGTATAGATTGAAACAAGCTCCTCATGCGTGGAACATGAAGATTGGTACTTACTTCCAAAATAATTATTTTGAGAAGTGTCCCTATGAGCATGCACTATACTTGAAGAAAGAAGATGATGGTAGTTTGTTATATGCATGTTTATATGTGGACGAATTGGTCTTCATAGGTAATAATCTAGCCATGTTTGACTCTTTAAAAAAGAGTATGGTTCATGACTTTGAAATGACGGACATAAGCCTTATGGCTCATTTCCTCGATATTGAAGTCAAACAAAGTAAGGAAGGAATCTTCATCTCCCAAGGTAACTATACACGAGACATAATCAAGAAGTTTGGTGCGAAAAACTATAATCATGTTACTACTCCTCTTGAATAATAAATAGAACTAAGCAAGAATGATCAAGGAGATGTTGAACCAACCTATTTCAAAAGCTTGGTTGAAAGTTTGAGATATCGGACATGCATCAGACTATACATACTCTATGGAGTTTGACTAGTCAACAGGCATATAAAGACTCCTGACCAGTCTCATCTGAATACAGCAAAAAGGATACTTTGGTACATTAAAGGCACTCTCAATGATGCTTCATTCTACTTATCCCATAAATATGTCAAACTTTTTGGATATTGTGATAGTGATTGGGGAAGAAACTTGGATGAAGAAAAAGTATGACATGTTTTACCTACTTTATGGGAGATAATGCATTTAGCTTGGTTATAAAAAAGCTATTATGATACTATCATCATGTGAAGTTGAGTATGTTGCTATCAGCTCAGTAGTTTGCCACTAGATATGACTTAGAAATATGCTGAAATGTTTGGATTTCACAAGATGATCCCATTGAGATCTATATTGATAATCATTCAGCGATTTCACTAACAAATAATCCAGTTCACCATGAAAAGAGCAAGCACATTGATACTCGTTATCATTTCATCAGAGAGCATGTGAAGAATAAAAATGTGAAATTGATATCTTGTAGCACATATGATTAACTCGCTGACATATTTACAAAGCCGCTCAAGCATGATGTGTTTTCAAGAATGATGGTAATGCTTGGAATGATGACAAAGAAACAAAGTTTAAGGGGGGATGCTGAAAGTAATTAAACTTTGATAGTGTGAAAGAAATAAGTAAGAGCTAAAATATTACAGCTAAGGAAGACTTCTCATCATGCTATTCTTAGGGGTGGCCATAGGTGGTGTGTGAAAGCTTGAATTTTGTTGCAACTTGTTTCTCTATCCTCTACTATAAATAGATGGATGGTGAGTAGGGAAAAAAGACAGTCGAGTGGAATCAATTTCTTTGAATCATAAAGAGTTAGAGAGAGACATAGAATGTGTGAAAGTTTTTTTATAAGATAATACTTCCCTCTGACTAGGTCAGAAGGAGTTCCTCGTAACCGGTGAGTTGGCCCAAAAAACAGGTCATGTTCTATTTTTAGAAAAAATTACAAAAATAGTTTTAGGTGAGCATATTAAACAAATGTCTCTTTTTCTAGATCGTTACATAAATGGCCGAAAATTAAGTTTCATCAAATAAAGTTTATAGATTTCCCTTCCGCCCTTCATTATATGTTACGTATTTTCAGATAGTTTCGCTCTCTTTTTTTGTCATCTCTCTCTATATCCAGTAGAAACCCATCACGGAAGATGCTGAGGTCGGGATTTTTTGTAACACTAGCGGCGCTGCTGCTGCTAACATCGGCAAGGCCAGTGGGAACAATAATGGACTGGAGAATTTGGACATCTATGGATTCGGCAAGGTGGGAATGGTTTCAGTTATAATTGGGCGCATGAGATTGACGATTGTGGATCAGATTTATCTTTAGGAATTCATGGTTCGAGCTCACTCCCTTGCTTCGTCTAGCTTTATGGCGTTTCATAGGCTTTGGATTTCGTTTTCCATGTTTGGCTCGAATATGTTCCCATGTGTTTGAGATGGTAATTTGAAAATACTTGGAGGTTAGGGTTAGAATATCAGAATTTGATGAGATTTTGACAAAAATCTCGTCAGTTTCTGCTCTAAACCTATCGGAGCAAATGAAGGCGAAATAATGATGAAATAATTTGCGTTGATTGTTTTTTGCGTGAAATTTCTCTGTTTTTCCGTTGGAATTTGGGTTTGGAAGAGCCATAGACGGATGAAAAATTATAAATCATCTCAAGAAAAAAAAGGGGGGTTGGTTTTCCAGAATGATCAAATCATGTTCGACGCTTTTCCTCAACAAAGGTTTACTCAACATATAATAATCTTCATTTACTTGATATTAAAGCTAAACGATGAATCAGTGGGAGATGTGAAGTCAATGTGGTCTCTTATATAAATAATTTAGTTACATGTAATTAAATTTTGATTTGCTTGGCCATGGACATGAAGGGACCGAAAGATTCTGTCATCCAACCCCTAAATGGCTTGCAAGTTGATAGACAGAGAGTTTACTTATCAAATTCTGATTTGCTTGGCCATGGACATAAAGGGACCGAAAGATTCTCGTAAGTTTTTAAATTGGATCTACAATTCATATGGTATGGACAATGATTGTAGAGCTGTACTGTCACTGGTTTGGTTGGTAAATAAATTTGTTACGTGGTGTTATAATTTGATATTTAAGAACTGAAAAGGAGGTTATGCATTTTAATATCCTAATCCATTTTTCCTGCATCTGTAATCTCTTATGTAATAGATTATAATAATTTATTCCACAGCAGTTCACAAACAGAGTAATAGCAACTATTTTTTTCCATTCATACTAATTCGATAAAATTTATTTTGACATACTACTAGCATAATCAATAACTTATTGCCACTGTTTCTTTTGTTTTGTCATCTTCATCTTCTGTCATCCTCTTCTTCGATTACTTTCTCACTTTTTGTTCTTTAGATGTTCCGGCAACAATGATAAATGTACGAGTGCTGGACTTTAATCATTTTGATGGAGTAATTATCGTGCGTGCCAGCCACATTGTAGTCTGGAGCCACCTATAAGAATCGTGATCCGTTGTATTAGATCTGAACGGGTTGGATTTGTTGAAAACAGAATAAAAAAATAAATTTATATTTTATTTATTTTTCATTTTAAATCAAAACGAAAACGGACAGTTGAATTTCCCGTCGAACGGTCCCAGATTACCGGCCACAATGTGGCCGGTAGTCTTTATAATCTCTCATTTTTATGGCCCTTCATCTAGCTTAACATTAGTTGTTTTCAATCTGACATCTGTACAATGTAAATAACAAAAATGCTATTTATAGGTATGACAAACTGATTGATATATAGTAATCAGTAAATATTAATCTTACAAAAAGTAACTATTTTATCTACTTTATATGGAGTGGCAGTCACTTACCAGATGCTACTTACATTATACCAATAGGCAAGCCTAGCAATTCTGCAATTTCAATTTATTTTTTATGCCTTAAATCTTCAGTTGTAACTAGTTTATTTATGATTTATGTTTTGATTTTTAATACTAAACCATTAACGTTTAGTAAACAAACTAATTGAAGACAAGCATGAAGAGAGGAATTTTTTTTTTGGGAAAACATCAACAAAATCTATAAACTTCAAAAATCAGTAAGCAGAAAATGATAAAGATCAGCAAAATCCTCACGATAGGTTGAATGGGGGAGTTTCGGTACAGAAAGATTCAAGATCTCGTTGTGGCAACGTTCGAGAAGCTTACGACTGCGCTAAGCTCTGAGACCAGAGTAAATCTTAGCAAAAATGACTCATTTTTCATTTTGTCACTCTCTCTCTCCAAGTCGGAGTTTGGAATGAATTGAAACTATCATGTGCTTAGCTACACCATGAAATTTAGAGTGGGAATGCCGTTTCTTGTTGGCATTTTCTGGTTTACCGGCATCAGAGAGGAGCTCGTGGGTTAATCATGCATTTCGGGTTTTTCCGTTTGAATTTGAGGCGGTTAGATTTTTTCGTGTATTCTTCGTGATATTTTCATCTCCTGCAAAGCCACTTCGTATTAGAAGCCTAGGTTGAATGGGGTAGTTTAGTAATTTGCTTCACCTTTTTTTCCAGTTACTGGGCTGGTCGGCCATATTTGCTACGTTTTTTTAAGGCCAAATTCTCTTATTTGAAATATTATACATTTTTCAATTTAGCTAAAAAATTTATACATTTTGAAAACAAAAAATTTTATAACCCTGGTTCACCAGCTTCACATTATTATTTATAATATCTCTTTTTCCTTATCATTTCTTTTTTCTTTCTCAATGCACATGTCAAATCAATTTAATAATATTTTTTTCTTCTTTATTTTTTAATGAAACTTTTTCTTTTACTTGAAGGGTTCAAGTAGATTTTTATGATTAATTGAGTCTTTTTTGTCCAAAAAATATAAAAGAAAATGAACGCTGAGTACTTGAAGGATTCAAGTGGTCATAAAAAGTTACTTAAACCCCACAAGTACTCAACGTTCTTTTTCTCTTCGTTTTTACACACAAAAAAAGTTCAAGTAGTCATAAAAAGATATTTGAACCCTTCAAGTAGTCATAAAAAACTACTTGAACCCTTCAAGTTGTCACATGGTATTTGAGTTGCTGGCTGATCAAACAAAAAATAACAATTTGAAAGGTTCAAGTAGTCATAAACTACCATTTGAACCCTTCAAGTAGTCACATGATATATGTGTTGCTAACTGATGAAAAAAGAAAATACTTGAAGAGTTCAAGTAGTAAAAAAAACTAATTGAACCCTTCAAGTACTCAACGTTCATTTTTTCTTATTTTTTGACATTAAGAATGCTCAAGTAATCATAAAAATCTATTTGAATGGCCCAAGTAATCATAAAAATCTATTTGAATGGTCCAAGTAATCATATAAAACTACTTGATACTTTCAAGTAGTCACCACTGTTTGAGTTGCTGACTGATCAAATAATAAACAACTACTTGAAGGGTTTAAGTAGTCATAAACAACTATTTGAACCCTTCAAGTAGTCACCTAGTGTATGAGTAATTACTGACAAAAAAAAACTGGTTGAACTCTTCAAGTAGTCATAAACAACTACTTCAACACTTCAAGTAGTCACATGGTATATGAGTTGTTGACTCATAAATAAACTACTTGAAGTGTTCAAGTAATCACCTGGTGTATGAGTGTTTACTGACAATAAAAAATAATTACTTGAAGGTTCAAGTAGTCATAAAAAACTATTTGAACCCTTCAAGTAGAAGAAAAAGTTTCGTTAAAAAATAAAGAAGAAGAATAAGAGATTATTAAATTGATTTGACATGTGCATTGTAAAAGAAAAAAATGATGAGGGAAGAGAGAGATTGCAAGTGGTGATGTGAATGCAGGATCGTTGGTTTACAAGGACGCTCAATATTCTAAAAAATTAATCATTCACAGTAAATGCAGGATCGACACCAAGATCTTCCAAGCCAATATTCAAACGCACTAGGATGAGTGTGGGCACATAGAATAATCAAAGACACTTTTTATGATTCTAGATTTACTCAACACATGAGATCTAGAGATTTACTGTGAATGATTAATTTTTTAGACAATCCTCTAAGAGAATACGATGATAATTCTTTCAAACTTTTTTTATTAACTTTTTAATCACAGAGAAANTTTATTAATTTTTTTTGTAACTGTAGTCATACATAAATTTTTTTTACGATGTATATATATATATATATATATATATATATATATATTTTAGATAATAACATATCAAATTTCAGGGATAAACTGAAAATAATATTTAATTTCAAAATTACCATTACAGTGAGACTCACTACAATTCGTGCACAACTGCAGTGTCACACAGCGCTGCATTTGTCGTGAGCTATCACAATGCCTCATGGCACTGTGAGCTATGGCACTACAACAGTGTCACGTGACATTACAATATTGCACCTCTACTACTACAGTGTCACGTGACACTACATTAATTTATGTGAATCTCTGATTCTTAATCAATGATTGACACGTGACAATTACTGTGAATTAAATATTTATTTTAGTCAGATAAATATCTAGATATCAGTTAATTCAAAATTAACATATATGATTGTCCCTATCAACTAACTTATCTGTTAGTTCACAAATAACAGATTTAGTTAATTCAAATTATTATCTAATAATAACTTATAATTATCTAATTTTATAAATTAGATATTCTCCCTCACTTATCGATAATTAAAAAATTAATTGATATAATTATATGTGTGTGTGTGTAATTTCTGAAATTTATATATAAATAATTCAATTAACTAATTCTTAATTAATTAATCTCACATAATTATCTCATAATTGCGTACTTGTCCTAGAATAAAAATTCTCTTTGCAAGTCAGTCCTTTTCTCATGCCATGAAATATTCACACTCTAGACAGCATAGCACAGAGGTGACTTGAGGACCATTGACCTATAATCTTAAACTCCAATAAACTAGATTATTAATTAATTACTTTAATTAAATAATCTTATTTATTAATTTCATTATTACTCCACTATAAATATGGAATTTCATTTTTACAAATTATAGAATGTATTTACAGAGTATTCTCGTGTACTCCATTGATATAATCATTTCACGTAATTCTGTCCTCCAATTATTTGTTCGTAAATTAGAGTTTGTCAAAATTACCATTTTACTCTTCTAATTATCTCTTGATCCTTAATCACCATTAGGTCACTAGTGAATGGCTAATTTATAATCATATTATAAATTTGAGCTCAATAACCATTCAGTTCTAGAATTAACACTTAATGGAATTAATATACGATCCGTTTGGAAAGTTTGAATTCTAAATCTTGTAAGATAATGTTCCAGGCATCCATATCACTGAATCTCTAAAACAAAAGCCACTGGCCTGTTTTACAAACAAACATTAACTAGTGAATCAAAAGATCCAGTAGACATGTATAGGAGTTCATGACTACTTAGGATTCAAAGAGCGTATGATCATCAGATTGATGTGTATTAAATCTTTATGATAAACGATATGTTAATTAAGATATTAATTCACATCGATCATGTCATATATCACTACTACAAAAATGGGGTTTGATGACAGGAAAAACCCATCGTTGTAATCCTATATTGATGGCTGACCAACTGTCCTCTACCGGACTGTCATCTTTTTTCATTTAAAAAAATAATCATTATAAGGGGGTACAATGACGGGGAATCCCCGTCATCATAGGTACATTCAAAAAGTAGCTGGATGACGGGGAATCTCCGTCAACTTAGTCGTCACAAAAAGAATATAGATGACGGGTATTCTCCGTCATCTAAAGTTACTCCACGTAGACTTTAAATGATGGAGAATCCCCATCATCTTATGTGTCGCATAAAACAAATAAATGACGGGAAATTCTCGTCATCTAATGTTAAAGAAAAGAAAAAAAATAAAAGATTTTTTTAATTAAATTTTCACAGCTATATAATATTGGTCCGAGATAGTTTTCAACAATAATATAAATCAAAAAATTTCAGATGGTCCCAGCCAATAATATAAATAACAAATCATCTAGATTCGTCTACTAACAATACATAACATCGATCCTAGATAGTTCTCTACCGATAATATAAATGATAAGATTAACCAATAACATACTCACTCTTATCTCATCATAGCATATTGTCCAAAAACTATACGAAAGATCATCATGAGTTGGCTAGACATATTGTCCAAGTGTTGGCTGCATATTCGGAAACCCTAAAATGTTTACTAGACATATTCATGATGGTAGACCCAATGTTTCATTCCCTCACAGATAGAAGGGCGTATGACGATATCTGAGACTTCATATATCCTAGAAAGTAAGAGATAGATGAAAAAGAGATTATTAGTTCAACAATCTCACAATGGATAACATATCCGAACTAAAATATTAATACAACAAAAGAAAACACCATCTCAATTATCTTTTACACATAACATATTAAACTCAGTTCTACATTCATGACTTGTAAGAATCACAAACCAAAACTAGTCAATCAAAAGAAAATAATCACCCCTCCAAGTCAAAACTAGTCAATCAAAAGAAAATAATCAACTCCATGACCCGAAAAAGCTAAAACTAGTCAATCAAAAGAAAACAATCACTCCTCCAAGCTAAAACTAGTCAATAAAAAAAATATCGATCACCCCCCCAAGCAAAAACTAGTCAATCAAAAGAAAATAATCAACTCCCTCCCCCGAAAGCCAAAACTAGTCAATCAAAAGAAAATAATTACCCCTCCAAGCCAAAACTAATCAATCATAAAGGTCATCGATCACCCCCCCCCCCCAAAGCCAAAACTATCAAAATCAATAGCCTAAAAATCTTTATAAAGTGGTACCAAGTGCTCTCAAATGATCAAAAAGAAGAAAAAATAACGCTCAAGTATCAAAAGAACAACCATTTCACGTTTATAAATCATGAGAGCTATTGTTCAATGAATAATCAAAGATAATACAAGTAACATACTTCTACATTCTCAATAAATAATAGCAAGTAATCATTACTGCAGCATATTTACATCATAGAGAATTATCAAAGATAATACAAGTAACATACTTATATATTCTCAATGAATAATGGCAAGTAATCATCACTGCAGTATATTTACATCATTAAAGGCTAGAGAAATGTTAACGCACCATTCAATCATGAAATTTTTCAAGTCCCAACTTTTAACAACTTTGAAAAATGTCTACAACGTGAGAATACAAAACACAGCTACAGTTAGGTCAAAGAAAAATGTATGTTAAAGGCTAGTGACAATTTCTATGTTGATAAAGTAGAAATGAAGTCAACTACACAATTACCATAAATAATTGAGATAGAACAATAAATTTACATGTACATGTCAATTAAGTTCATATATCAAGCCATGTACCATCTTGATGATTATCAACATAAGTCGTCTCAGTCTCATCTTCTACATCAAATGACTTAATTAAGGGCATTACTCTTGTATGGGATTTTTTACATTCTCTGATAATATCACCAAGATCATCATCATCATCATCATCATCATTTACATTATCGTAATGGTCATTTTGAGGAGATGATAGGATAACTGACCACCTTGAATCAAGTGAATCTTCAATGTAAAACACTTGTTTCGATTGTACTTGCCTTCTTTACTTTCTTCCATAGGGGACTCTTTTTCCCATGATTGTTCCCCTTCTGAGCATTATAAATTATTATCGCCCTACATTTGTAAAGAATGATCGACAATGACATGAGCATATAATCTACCTATATTCTTCTTATCAAACGATTTGTTGGAGAAATATACATAATGACAACTTACACGTTTATAACTTTGAGGGCGTCAGGACATATATCTCTTGACCTCATTGAATCTAATTGGTCAACAATATTTTTGGAAGCATCAATGACATAGAGTACCCAGTGACCACTACAATAGAAACATGAATACAATTATATCTTTACAAAGACCCAAGAAAGATATCTCTCTTATAAGAAGAACAAAAAATCTTACCCAACATTATAAGGAACAAGCACCAATTGATCAGGTAACGACTTGTCCAAAACATTGCTTAAATAACGAGATCTATTATGCATTTTACCTCCTCTAAAGGAGAGAGTTCATGGATCAACAAATACAAAGATATTTTGTATGTTTGCCTGTTTCATTTGCTAAAAAAGAAGCCTATAAAAAACTAACATAAGTACACAAAAAACTGATAATTAATGAAATAATGTAAATAAGCATTTCTTACCCTATGTATATCACAATACACATTGCAGTGATTTCATGCATATTAGCAAAACACAAAATATCATCTTTTTGGCAATATATATCACGGTCTTTGGCCATCATCTATTTCATTGAATTCATTTGAATTGTATAATCACTCATTTGCTTGACCGCAAAGAAACTTAGCATCTTCAACTCTGAAGGCATGCTACTAGTCACCAAAGGAGGTTGTTTTCATTTGTCCTATTATAAGATAAATATTAAAACCCAAGAAACACTAGAACTTTAATAAGTTATGTAACTAATAAAAAAACTAATACCTTCATCTTCCTAACTCTAAGGAGACTCCTCGGCCAGGCCACAAGAGAACCTAGTACATCTCCGATAGTTCTCAATTTATTAAGAACTGGTACGGGTAATGGGGCAGTTGAGTCAATAACAATATCAATTGATACTCATGCATTCTTTGGTCCTAATGGGACGTTATGCACCATAGGCTCAACCTCATCAGATTTAAATTGTGTACCACACCTAACAAAATCACTATGAGTCTCTACGAACAACATTACATTTTTTCCCTAGTATGAAGAGAAAAATTTACTTAGAAGCAAGTATCTTCTATATTTAGAAAACAAGTTACTTATGAGTTGTCTTAACTAGTTTGTATGAAAAAATATGTCTTTATGAGCTCCTTGTTGAAATCAAGTTAGACTACTCCATTTAGAACCTTCTCGTCTTCTTTAACGTTGGAGCAACTTCCTTTATCAGATAACGTTGCTTCCTATTCATTCGAGCAATCTCTGCTTCCAATTTAGCAATCTTCTCATCCTTCCCTCTCAATTCAATGGCCACTAATTGTGAGTAAATCTCCATCTGTCTCTTTTATCGCTCTACAACTTCCTCTAAGTCAATTCTTGCATTTTTCCGAGTAGTGTGGAAGAATATTGAAGTAGTGGCATAACCTCCGATGCCTGTTACTCACCCGCTATGTTCTGGTCTGCCCAACACCATTGTTAATGCATCATTGCTTCCTGAAGTAATTACTCCTGAATTTTCAAACTCATTCTAGAAAAAAAGAAAAAAATCATTGTCTTTAAATTAATTAAAACTATAAATATATTAACTTTAACAAGAATATAATACTTACAATTCTCTAAACACATGACTCCACAGCCACATCCTCAATTTCTCCCTTCTTATTAGTGCGAGTCGCCTTCCATAATGTGGAACGACTAATGTCACTTGTAGTACCTAACATCTTTTTCTATCCCAAAGTATGAATAACATATTCAGAATAATAACAACATAAATAAAAATGAGTATTAAACTAATAAAAGACATACCATTTCTTCTTCCAAGCCTGCATAACCCTTTCTTGACAATCGATGGTTATAAATATTTTTTTATCTTTTCTCTTTTTGTTGTTGACTAACCATCTACAATGGATAAATAAATGTAGGTACAAATTTGAGGTGAACATTAGGAATTAAGTATTATCTGAAAGTCATAGCTAAGCCGGGCACGAACAAATTGATCCCAATGCCTCTTTTCAATATAGTGAAATTCTTTTGGCGGATTCTTCAAGGCATCGATGTCATGTATAAACGGGATTATAAATTTATTTGTCAATTTATACTTCATATTACGCCATTTAATACCTGCTGATGAAATAAGCTTCTTTTTTAATGTCGGGTTGACAATAAATGACATCTATTAAAAGTATCTAAGCATTACAAATAATGGTCACACTTATGCAAACATACCTCAGCACAACTGTAAATCTTCTCTTTTATCTCCTTCTGTACATTCATCCATTGATTGTATGTGATGAGGTCCATTCGACGGGCCAAAGCACCGACATAACTCTAAAGTTTAGAGCCTATAAGGCCTATTGGTTGACCTCTCTGATTATAAGGAACAACTTCTTTATTATCACCACTTCTACCAAGAGCAAGATGCGCCATAATGGTTGGCGATCTACTTCTTTTTTTTTTCTACTTTCCCTTTAGCTTCATCATCTCCTTAGAGCAAACCTTCTTGATATCCATGAAGCAGTAACTGTTAATACACATTTTTATTTGATAATATGCTAAAGCATACTAACATGCATCAGAAATGAAAGTCACTTAACTTTTTTCGTAGGTATGACACTACAAACTAGCTAAAACTACTTAACTAGCCCAATCTTTTAAATCGTTCACCCTTTAAAAATGTTATAGTCTCTTAACTTTTTAAAACATGATTGATGGTCTAAATCTAGCTTCTCCTTAAAGACGTGAAAGAGAGTAACATGCCACATTCGTTCTCCTAGCTAGAGCAAAATAAGACCTCATTAGAGATTCTCACTAAATTTCTAACTTTAAAATTAACAGTATATTCCCTAAGCTTGGCCAATGACAAGGTGTTAAAATTTGGACCACTTTTGATTAAGGCAAAATTTATATTCATAGTTACATAGAAAATAAGGTTATTCATAGATGATTATGGTCACATTAATGTTTGCTTAACACAATTTTTCACTAAGTGAAATTACTCTTGAAACATTTTCTACAAGAATAATAGTTTTTTGGTACAAAATCTGTTCCTAATGCTTCAAACAAAGAACATTTGCAAACACATAATTGAAATTTGTCAATGCAAAGCTCATAGCCTTCAATAGTGCTTGTACCAAGCTTACCCCATTGACTCACGGTATATTCTCAAACAAACCTGACAGACCAGGTGACTAGGGATTCTTTAATTCATCAAGAAAAATTGAAATCGAACAAAAGACTAAAACTGACTAAAACTAAGACCAAAATAACCGGAAGACTAAAGTGGATGCAGTTTGGAAAATAACCCAAGGAAACCAAAATCAACAGAAGACTAAAAATGATGAAACCCCAATATCATATCCTTCAATGGTGGGAGAAAACCCTCACCGTCGAAGAAGAAATTATAGAAATGGAGTGAGATGATGCGCGGAAGGAGAAACCTTTGTTGACCAGTCACTAGCTCAGAGTTCAGGATGAAACCTTGCTTGAGTCGTGATGGAAGCTTGCCGTGGAAGATCACCCTCGAAGCTCGCCTGGAAGCCACCGTAAAGTCACCTTGCGCGCGGTCGGGAAGAGGGAGCTCCAAATCGCCAGTTGCCGCTCTATAAAACGAGAAGAAAAAAATGACAAAGTAAAAATAAAATTAGGTTTAGATTGATTATATAGTATGTCATTTTTGTAAAAAAAAAACTTTAGGGTAAATAGTAAAGTCTTTTACACCATAAAACAATGACAAGCTTTTTTTTTCATTGTCATAATAAAAAGTTATATTGACACCCCAAAAATTAACTGTCATAGTAGAAAACATATTGATGATAGCTAATTTTTGAGCTGTCATCTTACCCGAATTACCCCACCCTACACTATTTTCCTTTGATAGATATTAGAGAGTTGTCATTGTATCAAAGATGTGACTGTTATCTAAAGTCAAAATTTTAGTAGTGTATAGTCTTATTATATAAAATACATTCACTAAGATGTCTATCGACATCAATGATCCGGATCTAAATCACACGCATTCATAATGTTTAGTGAACTGTACTAACAACCATTCATTAAAGATTTCATACTTGAATATATTGCTGACATTTTTATTCACTATTTATTATCTTAATCCTCGTACTAATATAAGATCGTAGTCTCATTAATGAAAATAGAATTTTTAGATATTTATATAAATTATTCAACACTAATTTAAAAGAACAATTATAAGAAAAATATAATTTCATTAAATTTTATATTAAAATGTTGATACACATGTTTTGAAGGAATAACATCCAACAGAATCACCACAACTTTAATTATGCATAAAATAAATAGTTACAAAACATATATATTTTTTATGTGGGCAAACTCAGTGATCAGGAGAAACTCCTCCTTACTTGGTTAGGGGGGAAGTCTTATCCTTTTTATATATGTTGTAAGCTTTTGTCTTAAAAATTTTAATCCAAATCATTTCTGTGAAATTAGTCTTTCTAAGATGCATCACAAGTGACATCAATTCATTCACGTCTACCAAAAACAACTGCCTGTCAAATAATAATAAGCTACAAAAGAAGGGTGAATTTATGCCTCATGCATCACTTGCTTGTTTGATGTATCACTTTTTTCCTCTGCATTCAACTAGCCATTGCGGATCTCATTGTGCACTTGAAGATTAAAAAAAATAGTGCAATTCCAGTTTTACATCATCACCTCTTCTATAGACTATATGGTTGTTATACAAACCAGAGAGAGAGAGAGAGAGAGAGAGAGAGAGGCCATTTGGTAGTTTAGAAGGTGGTTTTCCAAGGAGATTTTTAAGGTCGAGGGTCGTAGTTTTGGATGTGGGCTTGCTTCCTCACGCACTAGGTGCCCACAAAGTTTCCTTGTAGGACCCCTTTTTCTAATAATATTCATTTCTACTAGGACCCACAAGCAATTCCCCCAACAATCAATCTTCCCTTTCTCCATCTTTCTAGGTAGCTTGCTCTTCTCGTACCACAGTAAAACTAATAATGGCCCCACCCTCCCCCAACAAAAATAAATAAAACCTATATCATGTGTTATCCACCTCTACAATCTCCATTTGGGTACACCACCAACTCAGTTCTTCGGTCCTTTACCTCTTCCAATTAATCTTTGTCCGCCCTGTGTTGGTTGGATTCCGAGAAAAATTATCACATTGTTTTATTTATGTCTATTTCTACAAACTTTCACCAAGAAAAATGCCGGAGAAAATGAACATATCAGTAAATGGGCAGTCTCAAGTTCCACCAGGCTTCCGATTTCACCCAACAGAAGAGGAGCTCTTGCAGTACTATTTAAAGAAGAAGGTCTCCTTTGAGAAAATCGACCTTAATGTTATTCATGATGTTGATCTCAACAAGCTAGAACCCTGGGACATACAAGGTAATGTCCTAAAATCCTAACACAATTACTTTTAATTATTAAAATTTTGAGAGTACGTAAGTTCTGGGGTACTGGAAATTTAGCAGACGTTGTGATTATGTAGAGACATGCAGAATAGGAACCACTCCACAGAGTGATTGGTATTTCTTTAGTCACAAGGACAAGAAGTATCCAACCGGAACGCGTACGAACCGTGCCACGAGTGCCGGTTTTTGGAAGGCTACTGGCCGTGACAAGGTGATTTACGGTAGTTCCAAGCGGATTGGAATGAGGAAGACTCTAGTGTTCTACATTGGCCGTGCTCCACATGGACAAAAATCTGATTGGATCATGCACGAATATCGCCTTGATGATAATAACATCACACAGGAAAACCATCTTGTAAGTTATTTTTATTGATTCAATTTACGTTCTTATTTGTATTTGAAGAGTAATTGTTTGAAAATAATTTAGTTAAATTACTTTTACGCATTGATGCTATTTTTGTAAGAAACACTTATCAACTGTTTTATTTTCAAAATACAATATATGTTTTCTAGTCAAAATTTGATAGCGAAAGAAACATCTTAAATTTATTATTTAGTACTTTATAAAGACTTGGGCTTCTGAAATTAATCTTTGATTACACTATTCTATTTTTGGATCTCAAACTTCATTGGAAAATTGGAAAATTTTTATGAAAGGTTTATTATTTGGTTTCATTTAGAATATATAAAGCAAAAAAGATATAGAAACTAATTATCATAATCTGCCAGGTAAGTGCATAATTCTTGAGTTTAACTATCTTATTTTTCTATATTTAAAACAAAAAAATTACCCAAAAAAATATTTTATCGAACACATGTATTCTAATATTAACTTATTTTAAAAACTATTTTTAAACAAGCTTTGCAGAAAATATTATATTAAAGCATTTATTGAATAGTAATATACCCGCCACGTTTTGAAATGTTAAAAACTTTTGAGAAAACCATATTGTTTCATAGGTGACTCTTTAATGCCGGCTTAGCATTGATGTCGGAGTTTTTTGTTACACTTTAAATATATTTTGTTGGACCCCTTCAATATAATTATTGAATACTAAAAAATTTATTGGACCTCAAAATACATTAGTTCAACTCCAAACATATTATTAAACCCCGACATTAATACCGGTCATGCATTGTAAAATTTTCTTTGTGAATTTATTTTGATGTGAATTTATTTTGATAAAGGTATCAAATCTCATTGGAGACACAACTCAAGAAGAGGGGTGGGTGGTATGCCGTATATTCAAAAAGAAAAGTCTTCAACAGAAAACCCTAGGAAGCCCTATAAGTTCATCTCCCATCACCGAAACAAGATCAGAGCCACTTGATTCCACCACCGACGTCGGATCATTTGACCAAATACTCAATTACATGAACAATTCCCACAAACAAGACATTGAGCCAAACCTCAACAGAACACTACTCTCTCCCATCAGCGATAACTACCATAATCTCAAACTCCCAAAACTTCCAAGCTTAGCTTATGAAAATAGTTCAACTCCTACCAATTGGGTCACTTTTGATCGCCTAGTTGCTTCCCAGCTTAATGGTCAACCTGAAATTAACAAGCAATTAATATCATTTAACGACCTTAATAATGTAACTTCTCACACTGATAATGATCATGATCTACCAGCCCTACGATCAACCACTCCATTTTCATCAGACAGATCGTGTAATCCTAGCAATATTCAAGACTACAACAACGATATCGACTTGTGGAGTTTTTCGCGACTATCTTCGTCAATGCCGTCTTTCGACCTGCAGTACCACGTGTCGGATTCTTCCTTATAACAGAAAAATATATATATGTGTGTATGGTGAAGAATGAAGATATTATCATAGATTTCATAAAAAAGTCAGAGATTAATTATTACTGGCGGTTACAATGTGATAATTAAAAAGTTGTGTAATAAAAATAATTTATGGGTAATGATCAAGAAGCTGATGATTTAGATGGGATGGCATTGTCAACCCATTTTTATTCATATGCTTAATTATGATGTCTGTTTACTGTTAATTTAATTACCTATTTGCAATTGTGTTTGAAATGTGTGGAATACTCTTGGGATAGTTATGCAAATATCTCTCTAATCACGCCAATAAGTCTTTTTTATTTCTAATTCAGAAAAGGATTAAAATTATGGACTATAAACATGATATGACCACAATACCAAGAAAATTAAAAAATATGTAAGATATAAAAAAAGATAAATAATAATAAAATACGGATCACAAAGAATTTACGTGGTTCGACAGTGCGCCTATGTTCATGGGTGGATATGAGAAGAATATCACTAATCAAATATTAAACTAAAAGAATTCATAAACCTATATTCCACAAACTCAAATATTAAACTAAAGTAGCGTCTTAAAAATCTCTATATCTGATATGATCTTGTACAATACAAAATGAGAGAGGGTAGTCCTATTTATATAAATAAACTAAAAGAATGTGACTACTATATAACCAATGTGGGACAAAAGTAAAAAAAATCCACATTTGAAACTACACCTCAATAAAACAGATAAGATTTTCTGGTTGTGAATATGAGTTAAATTTGAAATTTATTGAGAAAAGAAAAGATGATGGAGATGGTCATGTGTAAGTAATTATAACATCTGTTTTGTCATGTGGTTTGTCGGATTGGTTTAGCAGACATGTTTTAGCCTGGGTGGTTCGGTTGGTCCATGCAGCTGCGGTTGAAGAGTTTGTAAGGACATGGCCGGATACTCTATCAGCTTGCGTTACAGAAAATGATAATAGAGGGAGAGGCAGAATGGAAAGCATAAACATTAGTTTTTTCCCTATAATAACTTCTCATATTTACCATAATATGAAATTTCAAATTCTAATAGTATCTATTCAAATCCACGAGTTAGAGTTACTATATCGAGAATATATCTCAATACACATCATTTATTCATTTTTAAAGAAAAATTAAAGAGGATATTCAAACTTTATAGCTCCATGAAACACAATTGGATCTTTTGTACATACCAAGTTAAAACGTTTTAGATTGAATATTCGACTAACTACGATTATTTTTATTGTATTTGTCTAAGTAATTTAACTACTCGTACATACCTGACACCTGATAATGTACTATACAAATTTGTCTGAGCATAAATATAGATATAGAGATATACATATTAACATTGTTTTATTCCAAATAGATATATCCTTAATGAGCATTTTACAATCAATTATTGTTTTTTGTCGTTCCTTAATGCAACGATCATCTTCTAATCTAATTTAAGAGCGTAATTAATGCATCCCAATTAGACCATACGCAAGTAACTCATTATTTTAAAATTAATTTCCTTGAACAGCTTCTAATAAAGAAAATTATTTTAGTTTCAGTTATGAGTTATTTAATATAACGAACTTATTTCCTATGATTCTTACTCGCATGAAGTACCCGTTCTTGAATTTTTTTTTTTGCTGTTAATTATAAATTTATAAACCTTTGGACGTAGGTTAGTTACTTTTTTGGTCTAAAAACTAGATTGTTCTTTTAGAAAGATGAGAGTTTTTATGACTCGATTTCATTCACTTAAGGAGTGTTTATAGTGGTTTAATTACACTCAATCATACTTNTGATTGGAAATACCACCAGAAATCTGTTGATCAGCTGGAGAAGATAAACCTTGTGAGACATAAATTAATATATATATATATATATATATATATTAATTTATGTCTCACAAGGTTTATCTTCTCCAGCTGATCAACAGATTTCTGGTGGTATTTCCAATCAACTTTTCCTTTGAAAATGTTCCACCAGAAGACCTATGCACACCTAGCGACTTTTGTCTAAAAATTTTCATTAATATATGGAGGCCACATTGATTACTAGGATTCTCTAAACATAGAAAAGATTATGCACATTATTATAACATTTAATTCTCTCAGAAGGATAACGCATCGATTTAGTTTACTTGCTCGACCCTTCCACCTTATTCTTAATCATGGATTTACTTATGTTCATATGCCTATGATAATCCACATTTATGTTTTCCCCTACAATACTAGAGTAATCTTGTTAGTCTTGATGATTGACAAAAAAAAAATATTTTCTAGTCTTGACGGATGCTACGATGCCGTTTGAGAGCAAATTTTCCTTTTGGCTTCGACATCAAATTAATGTTCAATTCAACTCATTATATGATAAGACGAAATAATACAGATAGTTAAGTGTTACACACACTTATGAAGTTGTTGCATGTTGGTTTAAGCACCCTACTACACCGAGACCATATAGATGTATAGACCTCATTTTTATGGTTAAATCTAGGAGTGTTCAAAAACTATTCAGACCGTATAATCTGATCCGGACCGGACCGAATTGATCGGTCTGGACGGTTTTTTCTCATATTAGGTTGGTTCAGTCCTCATTTTAGAGAGGACCGACCATACGGACCGTATAATATATATAAAATGTTTTTTCAAGTAAAAAGTTGCTTTTTTCCATTCCCACATCAGAAAGGAAAGAGAGAGTTAAGGTGCAAGTGAGTTATAAAAGTACTACATCTACCTCCTCATGATGAAGTAAGCGCCCACATGTGTGTGCTATTAAAGCATGCCTTGAAATAAGGCGTATTTATCACGCGTATAATATGTTCAATGTATTAACCATGTATTAAAATTTTAATCTGAAAATTACGTGTATTTATCACGCGTATAAAATGCGTACTTAGGCCGTAAAATCCGTCTGAACTGACAGTTGAAGTTTGGTCTGGTTGGTTCAGATTTTTTACAGTGTTTTGGTCGGTTCGGTCCTCCATATAGGAGGACCGTAATTTTCGGTCTGGTCTCATTTTCGTCTAAAAATTTGACCAAATCGACTGTTGAACACCCCTAGTTAAATCCACAAGTCTTTGTGTTGACATGTACGTAATAGCTATACAAAGATGAGCCTAATTTTTTTTTTCAAAACAAGCTTTGAGCAACAGCACTCGTTTGTTCAAGGCCTCTATATAACACATAAAAACATATGGCGGTTCGGCAACCGCCGTGAAAATTTTCGCCGCCAAAGTTTTCGCGGCGATTTTCTTAACTGCTAGAGGACTGCCGCTAAATCCCGATAAACAAGGGTGGTTTTTGCTGACTTATACCCGCAGTAATAAACCACCGGTAAATGTGAAAACATATAAAATATAGAGGCGGTTTCAAACTGCCGCTAAGGTTCACACATTTTAAAAAAAATGGGTTGTTTAGCAAGATTGAAAAGCACTTAAAACACGTATTTCAAGTGTTATTTATTTATAAAAAACATATATTCATCATTCCATCATCTTTAATTGATATAAATATGCTCAAAAGAGTTAACACACTATATTATAAACACTCAAATTAAGGGTACATGAAGAAGGGAATATTAAACCACAATTTCTTGCTAAGTAATTATCATAATTGAGAAATTAGGAGAAAACATAAGATCTTTAACTGTCACTCAACATCTTTAAACTGTGGGAAAGAACAATTAAAATTGACTAATATAATTACTTTACCTCTACAAACACATGCTAAATGACAATGCATAAGATACTTCTTTATCAATTGCATAGACATAAATTTTCAGAAATCATCTAGAAAACTCAATCCTTAGTTTTCATATTGAGAATCGATAAGACAAAATATGATCTCAAAGACTCAAACATAAAGCATAACACAATGTTTTTTCTAATTGGGACCTTAAGATAGCCAATCTTTTCACCATGCAGGAAATGTTGATTAAGTGAACAAGTATAAGTATTGAAGTATTTATGATTAAAAAGCCATTAAAAATCAAAAGAAGCATAACTAGTGAAGTATTTATGATTAAGAAAACTTGTTACCTGCAAAATAACCTGCGAAAAACCTAATATCTCCAAACCCAATGGTTGACCACGTAAAGAAAGTAGTGCCAAACAATAAAACAGAGTCAACTAGACATAACATACCTCTGAAAACTGTCGAAAAAGTACGAAAGCAAGCACCTTGAAACCTGCAAGTAACCCATCATATATGTTGGTGACACTAGCAGAATTTCATGTTTACTTCTTTCCAGCTTTCAGACACTATTCAAGCATTCATCGAAGAGACGTCATCCTACTACTATCCTGGGATAGACAATATGCAATGTTAACAACACATGAACATATTCCATTGTCAAATTCTTAACCTACAGGAAACAACCATGATAAGCTCTACATTCCCCACCTGACAAGCAAACACGACCCAAAGCATATGAAAGCAAAAAAAGATACATTGAAAGTTGAAACAAGTGGAACTTAAAAATGAAAATTAGTACTGAGGTGGGGTGAGGATGGGGACTACAACATGCAGAAGCCATTACAAATTTTATCTGGATGGACTCTTCACTTATAGAAAAGTATGTTTATCTATCACATATCTGTTAAATTGCCACTAACCCCAGAAGCTTAAGTTAATAGGTTAAGGAAAATCTAAAAATTTGAGATTAATTTTAACCCGTCGATATTTTGTTTCATATTTGGGAGGAAGATTGTTGATGCAAGGGTTTGAATTTAGGATCTCCTGTTATGATACCATGTTGAAAGTCAGTAATACTTTCATATTTCATTCTAGTTACAAAGTTACATTCATACAACCTAGGAGCAAAATTTGAAATGAAAAAATAAAATACATAGTTACAATAAGAATATTCTAGATAATTAGCTCCCTAGAATAAACCCTAAAAATACTTCATAATTACATCATTCTTATTCTAGAGAGCAGGTTGTCGCTCTACAACTAAAGCCACCAACGAAATCTTAGGATATCCTGAATTGCTTTCTAACATTATCTCATATGATTATCCTGACAGTCAATTGATGAACTACTAGTGATCCAATCAGAAGTCAAAAACTTTGGGAAGAGATTGCTATGGCTAGAAAGGTAAATAAGTAAAACCCTGCAGATGGTAGATTTTGAAGATATGTTTAAAATGGAAGATCAGCTAAACTTAATGTATACTTCACATTTTTCTCTTAAGGAAATTAGCACATAATAAACCCTAGAGATTCTGAGATTCAAAGACAACATGAAAGAAGAAGAAGATCTCACATGCAACGACGAAACTGGGTCAGTTCCAGTGAGAGAGAGAGGCTTTGAAACTCCCGATTTCACAGTTATGAGTAAAATAAAAAAACCTCCATCATAGATCACGTACGAAGCTCGTGAAAGAGAAAGGGAAATCAAAGGGGTAATCAAACGACTATAGAGAGAGAAAGAGGGGGGCTCATTCAGAGAGAAATCGCTACAATCGCCCTTAGGGTTTTTGGAGATAAGAGAAATGTAAATTGCGGGTTGGGAAGGAAATGGGGATTTAAAAGACTTTTAGTGGCAGTTTTAAAACCGCCGCTAAAAGCTAATGTACACTATTTAGCGGCGCTTATTAAAAACCACCGCTAAAGTACACTATTTAACGGCGGTTATTAAAAACCGTCGCTAAAACTTTTACTGCATTTTTTGCGGCGGTTACTACAACTACCGCTGTTAAACCGCCGTGAAATACTATTTTTTGTAGTGAAATTTTTTATGCAAAGTTCCAAAACCGTGTGGACGGGAACTAATCTGATGAGCGAAAAAACTAACAAATGAATCTCACGTCTGACCTGAGACTCATATTGATACAGATGGTGTAGCTTTGGAATTTCTTGAACAAATGGATCGTGGCACGCCCATGTCAACTTTTGGATGGCATAACTATTGACTCGGGTTGAACCACGTGGCCCGTAAAATATCAAATCAAAATTTATCAAATCGTCAGAGTTTATCCGTCGTTGCCCAGTTTCAGGCTAAAAAAATACTATTTTAAGCGCTTTCTGAGGCCTAGAAGTTATTTTGTTTGCAATTTTGGGTTATCATAATTTTTCATCTTTGTTAATTTTAGGATTTTCTGAATAGTATAAATTCATTTTCATTTGGTTGTGTGAGACAGTTTTTGATATTGATGAGAAACGTTTTCCCTTTATACCAATTTTCAGTCTTCTTTGTGAATCAATGAAATTGTTCCATAAATCTTGGCAATCTTAAAATTCAACAAGTTTTAGAAGGTTAATTGCTGGTAATCGCAATCTTAGAATTCAACAGGTTTTGGAAGATCAATTACTGATATTCAGACGATTCAACAATTTTTTGTATTGCTTAAGTTTTGTCGCGACTTTCCGTTACATCACATATGTTCATTATGAGTTACAAACAATTTTTACACATATATACAGAAAAAATGTGTCTTTCAAAAATGTCAGTTTATACAGAGTTTTGCAAATATAACGATTTTCAATAGCTGCCAATGAGATTAAAGTGATAGACTAAAATGTCCTCTGTTCCTTTACTAAAATCCCTACAAAAAAAGGAAAATAATATTTGTCAATTGTCATACTTTTTCAAAAAAATAAATAAATAATAGTCAATCAAAATTTTGGTAGAATAACTAATCATTAAGACATTGTTTTCTTCTTTCCAATATATGACCATTCACCTTTAATCGAAGACCTCAACTACAACCTGAAAAGAAAAAGAAAAAAACCAATATTGAATGAAAACCCCATAGCCGTACACCATGACGAACTCCCTCATCTCTAAACTATAGAATCGCACACCATGACGAACTCCCTCATCTCTAAACTATAGAATCGTACACCATGACGAACTCATAGCCGAAGTCTCCATTCCAAAGCCGGATTTTGGTCCCCCGCTGGTATTTCTTGGGAAATCGTCTTCAAAATACAAACACAGAGCATGTTTCAGAGGAACAACCAAGCCCATGCATCTATTTCAGATATTTCAAAATAGATTTTTAAATAAGATCCCCAAACTCAATGTTAGAGACGATTTCACCAGGAGAACTCACGAGGAAGATCAACCGTGAACCTCCATCAAGAGACTTTGGCGACTGGGTTTAAATTGAAGTTGTGTTTATGTCTCTCAACCGCTGATTCCAGTGAATAAGAAAGGGTTTCTATTTTTTTAGTACAAATTCAAAAAAGTTTAGGTAATGGCCTTCAACCATTCCATTTGCGAAATCGACTATTATGCTATATAAAAAAAATGATACTTTCAACTTGTCATGACTAAAACCCAATGAAATTTGAAAATATATAAAATATAAAGAAAGATAAATAACAAAATGTGGAACACAAAGAATTTAGGTGGTTCGACAGTGTGTCTACGTTCACGTTCACGGGTGAAATTGAGAAGAATATCACTAATAAATAGAGTACTAAAGAATTCCAAAAGCATTCAAAAACTCATATCTCACAAATTCAAATATTGAACTAAAGTAGAATCTTAGAATATTCATAAATCCCACACAAATATCTTTATATTGATAAGATTTAGTACAATACAAAAGCGGAGAATGGATTCATACTTATATAGAAAACTAAGAGAGTCTGACTAGTAAATAACCAATGTGGGACAAAAGTAAAAACCACATTTGAACCCACACGCCTCAACAAATCTCCACTTTGGCTTCAAATTTCACATTGATCTTCAAAAATAAATTTCTTCAAACATCTTCTCCATAGCAATAAACCCCTTACTGCAACTACCAACCAAGTCCATGCAAAGTTGAAACTTGTGAACATGAATATACTTAGTCATCATATCAACAAGATTATTTGTTATAGGAATTTTACTATCATTATGAGAATTAAATGCTTTAATAGTCCTGAACGACCGCGTTTCTTATTAAAACGCAATGATAGTCGACTAATTTTTATGCGGGGAAAGACTGGTAACAAAAATCCAAACCCGCGCCTAATTAAAACTAAAAAAGCAAAGTCAGTATTTATCTCACAAGTACAACGCCCCTTTTCAATGCCCTCACCCTTCTCTATGTGACGAAGCTTACACAGAGTTGCCTCAGCGACAAAGACTCCTCGTGAGGTGAAGCTCTCTCTTAGATCTTTCTTGCATGCCTCTCTTACAGCTCTCACTTTCCAATCTCTACCATGGATTCTCTTGCATAGCTCTCTCTTCTCTGAACTCTCTCTCGTAGTCCCTCTCTTAGCTCTGTGAATCCGTCGATTTCATAGTTGGGAACGCTCTCTCAAAGGTCTGTCTAACTCCATGGTTTTCGATTACCAGCGTGAACTCCATCATGTCAAAGATTTACTTCGTTTCACATAATTCCCTAATCCTCTGACTATGCTTTAAATTTCCTTCACTTTATTTAGATTAGATTGATCCTCTTTATTTTTCTGAAAAGTTTCTATGGACAATCGCGACCAGGTGGTCGATCCTTCATCTATCTCAGCCTTTTATTCGCTCTCTTTAATCATTTGAGCTAGTCTTCATTTTTTTTGTGTTTGGATAGAGAGAGTTTCAAAAAGAATCATGAAAAATTCTTTGGGTCTCAAAGCTGTGAATCATATATCTATTTTGTGCAGTTCAACGAAGTTATATTGTTAAATTGTTGTGATATTGGAAACTTGAAAGCATATATGTTTATCCTTCTAGCAACAATTTCATGTCTATTGTATTAGATATTGTCCTTACACAACTTAATTAGCCGATGTTAACATATTTATTATGAAGCAAATATAGTCTAATTTAACAATATGCTATGAGATTTATAATGGACAAAACTAATGTTTTGAGATAAAGAATAAAAATGGTGAAGTGATTTGAATTATGATTAGTGATTTTTGTGTCATTTGCAATGGGCATTTCTGTTGACTAGCCGTTTATACTATTGATTTTGTAATTACTTTGGTCTTTTATCCCTTTTGCTTACGTTTGATTACGTTATCAATTAGGCTTTTATTTTTTCATGATTTTCCTGAATGTTGTGGAAGCTACATATTTGTGTTAGATTTATTGCTGGTAATTATCAGTTAAAGGACGCTTTGGTATTCATAGGTTACTATTTATCATGGTTTGGCTTTGTTTTTCTAAATCAATATGCATATTTAGTTGGACCTTTGTATGGATTTTTCTTTCTTCTATTTGAGGTTGTCATTATGTAAGTTAGCCGTTTATGGTATTAGAATTAAGTTGTTGGTTAATTGTTTATTTGATTTAGTTTTATTTAATTGTTCACTTCGGCCAATTAAATTTTTAGGGGATGTTGAGTACTCGTCATTAGTTTCTAGAAAAAAATGATTGATTTCATGAATCATTATATGGGCCCAACAGTAAGCTTCTTCTTAAAAGGAGTTTCTTGGAAATTAATTATAATTTTTTTAAATTACTTATATGTACGTATATTTCTCTTGTAGTTGTAAGAAGAAACTCATCAACTTCCGATACCCTAGAGCAAGAGGTGGTAGAGAAGATTGGAATTTTAATAGTTGGGTGGTAAGCTGAAAAGTATGTAGATGTGAAACGATTTGGGAAATTGAATGCAACTTTATGAAACTTATTGGTGTAGTTGTGTTTTTAGGTGTCAGACTTCCTAATAGAGATAACTGAACAATCATCTCTATTTTATGAGTTGACTTATCAGCAATGCATAGCTTTGAAATGGATAAAGATTGAGTACATCTCAATAGGTAAAAAGATTGGTTACTACAAGATTTAAATTTGGAAGGGGGTATGATATTCAAACTGACCATGATTGAAATTGGGGGAAGAGGGATATGATGTTCTAGCTGACTAAGGATCACGTCATCTCTGATTAATGGTTTTTCTTCGTTGTTGTTATTGTTTTAACTATGTTTAGTGGAAGAGGGCCGATAAATTTTTATACTTACCTTGATTGAAATGGTTGGGGGGTAGAAATTTATATGCCATCTACCACTAAACATAGTTAAAACAATAACAACAAAGAAGAAGAAAAAATCAGAGATGATGCAATGGTTCGTTAGTTTTAACACCATGATTGAAATATGGGGGGGGTATATGGTGTTCAAACTGACCGAGGATTACATCATTTCTAATTCATAGTTTTTCTTCTTTGTTATTATTGTTTTAACTATGTTTAGTGGAAGAGGGATGATAAATTTACGTAGTTATCATGATTGAAATGTGGGAGGGGAGGTAACTGACCGAGAATCGCATCATCTCTGATTAATGGTTTTTCTTCTTTGTTGTTATTGTTTTAACTATATTTAGTGGAAGATGGCTGATAAATTTCTGTAGTTACCATGATTGAAATGGGGGGAGGGGGGTATATGATGTTCAGACTGACTAAGGATTGTATCATCTTTGATAATGATTTTTCCTCTTTGTTGTTATTGCTTTGACTCTCTTTAATGGAAGAGGGCTGATAAATTTATGTAGTTTCTGTTATTGAAATAAGGGGGTATATGGTGTTCAAACTTTTATGTTGAACATTATTTATTGTTTTGTAAAGATAACTTTGTTTAACGTCCTCTAACTAGCTTAATATTTGAAAAGTCTTCTGTAGAAATCATATACAGTAGGTTTATAAGTGGCCATTGAACTACAACAATTTTTTTTGTCCATCAAGCTCCCATCAAATACTTAGTAACTTAGGTGGGTGCATGGTTTCACATAATGATGAGAATGAGATACTCTTAGGCTATGCAAACTATTTTTTGAAAGATCTTAGGATTGATTTGAGTTATTTGGTGGAAATCATTTTGGAGATTCTGGGTTGTTATCATGCAAGTGGGTTGGATGGGATGGGTTAATTGTGCTTCTTACTTTTCTGGTGTAATTTCAGCCTTACTTTATAATCTTTGGGTTTGTTGTAGGGTGGGACGTGTTTGTTTTTATGTTGGCTAGATGAAGGTGTTAATTTACATGTTCTTTTTTCTATTTTTACGTGTCTTTAATTGTACCAAAGACTTGATAATTCATTTTCTTTTTTATGTAGTGTTTTCTGCAATGAGCCTTGAATTATCAGTGTCTAAAAACCAACACCAATATAAGTGCTTTGAGTTTATATAGTATGATATCATCAGTATTTGGCTTTGAATTAGCAATGTTTCGTTGTGTGCTTACATGGCTATTATGTATCACTGCTTTAGGTTTATATTATATAATCACTTGGAACCTGCATGTTTATCAGTCTCTTTCTCTTTATTACATGTTTAAGTTCTTGGAGAAAACAAGAATTAGTGGATGAATGTCTTTGGGTGGTATATTGTTATGTATATAGGTAACACTATAAAGCTTTTTCTTTGTTTCATAAGTTGAGTTATGAGTTAAAATCAAATTACCTTTGGACGTTGAATTTACATCTCTTAATCAATGATCAATTAAGCATTTATTTTCTTAGTGTTTTTTATAGGCCAGGTAATAATTGCTATATTATTTCACATTGGGTTTGTTGAGGCAGCATATGTATATTGCTATATTATTTCACATTAGGTTTACTCGAGTTCATCAGTGACTTATCTGCTGAAAATTATTATGCTGCGAAATACAACGGATAAAGCTTCTTAGCTATTTTGTAGTTATTCTTTTTGGTTCTGCCCTTTGTTTCTAAATGTCTCATAGGGAGCAAAATGATTGAATAGAGGGGGAGAAAGTTATCTATCTAGCTACAATATAGTTGCTTCTCGTATACTCAGTTAAAAGTAATGAGCAAGACTTGATTTATGTGTGGGAAAGTGCATACAGTGACAAATTTGTTCATTGATGAAGAAAAGAGTTGTAAATAAAGTTGTTATGCATTTAGTTTTGGACATTTGAAATCACATATTCTTCTTAGAATATGCAAGAAACAGTCGAATGACATATATCTCTCCAACTTCTCAAAAAAAAAATCAAAGACCCATGAAAGGTTAGGTGAATGGTTAGGCTTGTGGTCTGCTCACATTAGTTGTGGGGTTCCGATCCACTTAAAGGACCTACATGGCCAAAGGTCATAGTTTTCTGTCTTCTATAGATTGTTTTGTAGTTATTCTTTTTTGTTCTACCCTTTGTTTGTATATGTCTCATAGGAAGCAAACGGATTGAATTGAGGGAGCAAAAGTCGGATTGAATTTTTGGGGTGGAGAACAAAAGCTCATAGATAAGTGTTGAGTGTTGATTTATTCTTGTGTTATTAATCATTAATAATTATTTTACTCCATTTATTTCTCTCAAGTCATATTATATTGAATAGTAATTTTTTCACACTATTTTCTAGATTCAGTTTGGATCAATGAATTCCTTATTTTTCTAGACTGCACTTACAATTATACTTCAAAATAAAGTCAACGGAAGCAACAAGTCATTTGTTGCCACGACATCAGTTTCTAAAAGTTTATAATTAGATTTGGAGTCTTACTAGATTTTAGTCCTTCTCTTAAGATATTACTTTTGTTTGTTGTATGTAAAAATCAATATGTATTTGTCATTTGAAACTATGATTTTTAGCGGACAATAGTTTGTAACAATTTGAGTAATAAAATAAAAAGTTATGTGATGTTATTATTTTTTTGATATTTTGTCAAAAATATTATTTTTTGAGTTTGTACAATGGCAAGAATAAGTAATATAAAAAGCTTTTATAATAACGAGATGTTGGACATCATATAACATAAAAATGCTATGAAAAGTCTTTGACGACGTTTAAAAAATGCTATGGTAAGCTTTTACTATTGGTTTGTAAATGCTATCATTTCTCTACCATATCATTGAAAAATGCTATGGTAAGTCTGTCATAGCATTAAAAAAATGCTATGGTAGGGCCAAGCATTGAAAAAATGTTACAGTAAATCTTTAACATCATTGAAAAAACGTTATGGTAGGTCTACCATAGCGTTTAAAAAATTCTATAAAAAGTGTTTTGATAACGGTGAAAAAACGCTATGGTAGGGTCGGACTTTTAATAACGTTGTTAAACATAACGTTTAGAAAAACGCTATGAAAACACTACAATAGGGTTTTTTTGCTGCTATCGTAGTAATTTTGTTGTTGTAGTGTATAACGACACCCAGAGATACAGCCTCTTGAATAAAGTGATATGTGATATCAACGTGTTTGGTCCTCTCATGATACATTTAATTTTTTATCAAATGTATAACACTCTGGCTATCACAATGTATAAATGTAGCATACTGCTAAAGTTTCAAATTGGTAATTAACCAAACCCTTAAGCCAAATGGATTCTTTCACTGCTTATGTTGCTTATATGTACTCTACCTTATTGTTGACAACACGACCATAGACTGTAGAATAACCTTCCAACCTTGATACAATAAGAAAGTGTGAATAAATAACCTGTTAGAGATGACTTTTTATCGAGATCACCAGCATAGTCAGAGTCGATAGAGCCAAAAAATATTATTTTTAGTGTCAAAATTCCTGCCATAAACTAAGCCCAAATCTACAGTGCCTTTCAAATATCGAAGAATCCATTTCACTGCTTTCATATGAACCTTGTCGAGGTTCCCCATGCATCTACTAACAACAGTAATAACATGTGAAATATATGGACGAGTACAAACCATAGTATAAGGAACACGTGAAATATGTTACTTTTCTTCATCGGTTTGTGGTGACATATCTGCTGAAAGCTTGAAATGTGATGAAATGGAACATTCACAGGTTTAGACTTCTACATACCAAAATGTTCAAAAACTTTCTCATTGTAATTCTTTTGAGACAAAACCAACTTGCTCGCTCGTCTATCCCTCTAAATTCCCATGTCCAAAATCTTCTTGTTAGCACCCAAATTTTTTATCTCAAACTAAGCTGAGCTTTTAATTTGATGATTTAGCTTTATTATCTGCAGCAATAGGCATATCATCAATGTAGAGCAGCAAATAAATAAAAGAACCATTTGGAAGACGTATGTAGTAGACACAACTATCATAGACACTCTAGGAGTAACCATGCCATTGTATAAACGAATCAAACCGCTTGTATCACTACCTAAAAGATCCCTTCAGGCCATATAAGGACTTCTTCAACAAATAAACATGATATTACTTACCCTGAACAACAAACCACTCTAGTTGTCTTGACATATAGTTGCTCTAGCTCCAAGTCAAATAGTGCAACAATGGCAAGTAACAAACCAATAGAGTTATATTTCATAACTTGTGAAAACACTTCGATGAAGTCCACACTCTTTCTCTTGCTATGATCCTGGGAAACTAAGCTTGCTCTGAACCTCAGTATTTCAACCTTTGGGAACCCTTCTTTTTTCTTGAAGACTCATTTGCACCCAAAAATCTTCTAGCCCTTAGGCTGTTTAACTAACTCCCCTGTACAATTCTTATGAAGAGATTTAAGCTCTTCACTCATAGTAACAGTCCACTGAGTAGACTCTCAACTTGTGACAGCCTCACAGTCAATGCATATGATACTAAGTCTGCATGAGCATACTTCTACGGTGGTCTAATCTGTATCTTTTCCCATCTGGTAGTAATACTATATTGCCGTATAGTTACTCCTCGACAATATCATTAACTGAATCGTTTAACTCATCCTCAACCGTCTGATCAGAAGTGTTTTCTTACACTTTACTAGGAGCTCCACTCGTTACACTTGCTCACTGACACCACGGTCTGAGCCTGCAACAATAGGCTCATTTCTCTCTAATAGTATAACATTCTCTTAAAATTTAACATATTTTCTAATTATTAATTTGGGTAACTTTAGTTCAACACACCATAAATGATAACCCTTCACCCCAGACTGAAATCTTAGGAATACACATTTATGTGACCTACGCTCATGTTTACTATCACTCGCATCAGCATATGCAGAACAACCAAATATTTTCAAAATTGAACAATCAGCAGGAGAACCAGACCATACCTCGATCAAAGTCTTCAATTTAGTTGCAGTGTATGGAGACCTATTCACCAAATAACAGGCATAATTGACAGCCTCAACCCAAAACCTGTTTTTCCAAACCAACATTATAGAGCACGCTAAGCGTTCTCTCTATAAAGATCATGTTCAGACATTCTATGACGCCATTATGTTGTGGTGTTCTCATGCATGTGTGGTGTCTCATAAGGCCTTAATTTTCATAGTACTCTTCAAATAAACCCTTACAATATTCTATACCATTATTAGTCTTGAAATACTTGATTTTCTTACCCGTCTGGTTCTCAAATGAGCACTCCACTTCTTGAAGGTCAAGAATACATCACTCTTTTACTTCAAGAAAGAAACCCAAACTCGTTGAGAGAATTTGTCAATGAGTGTCATAAAATAACACGTACCATCTTTAGTTTCAACATGAGAAGAACCCCAAAGATCTAAATGAATGTAATCCATAATGCCCTTAGTTCTATGAATCGGTGTGCTGAACTTGACTATGCACAGCTTCCCATAAAGACAGCGCACACAAAAGTTGAGTTTTCTAGTTTTTTAACCACCCAACAAGCTCGCTTGCTCAAAATTAACATCCCCCTCACGCTCTAACTGCATACGCCAAAGATGGGTAATCTATGCATCTGAATTTGATGAGGATGAAACTTTTGTAGCGCTAGTAATAGTGCTTCCCTCGAGTATATATAGGTTATAAGTCAACTTTCCCTTAATCACTACTAGAGTGCCCTTGCAAACTCTCAAAACTCCACCTTCACTCGAATATTGGTAACCTTGGGAGTCAAACGTACTCAAAGAAATAAGGTTATTTCACATATCTAGTGCATGCCACACATTAGTAAAAGTCGAACAACACTGTCATACATCTTGGTTTGAATCACACCAATACCGATAACCTTGAACAAATCGTGGATACTACTGAGACAGTGACAACATTAATAGAGTTATCATCTAAACTCTCCTCTACTACATTAGCAACATTAATGGTAGTGGAGGATTTTCAGTAGTCCCATTTTTATCTTTGAGTTTTTAGCATTCACTCTTTCTAGTACCTTTGGTAGCGACAACAGTTGCACTTCCCTTTTCTAGTCTTTGACTTAGACCTAGATCTACCTCTATTATATGAAACTTGAACTAGTTTGTTGTGATATTTGATTCACCAAATGATTGAGTTTGAATTACCGGACAACACCTCAACTGTTGGGATCACGATTCAACTATGTTAGAGTTGTGTGATTCACAGATATGAAATTCGTGGTAAGATTGCAATAGCAACAATATCACTTTATGTTTTACTGATGGGTGCATGAATAAATAAATCGGGTCTGATACTCGATGTCATAAGTCATTGAATAAGATATTGTGAACTGTACGAGAGACTTCACTGATATGTCTTTCTCATTCACAGTCAATAAAAGAGGTAAGAAAATAATAACTAGGGGTAAAATGGTAATTTTATATTCAGCTCTTGTTACTGATATTCACGAAGGGTAACATTATAAAATATTTTGTGGATCATGAAATAAAGATTTTTATTTACACCAATAGAAAATGTAGCGTGCATGAATCGAGAGTTGATTTGACATCAAGCCTATAGTGGAGCCGTACGATATCTGGATTAAATAGGTTAGAAATTTATGGATTTAAATTAGTCAGATATTTGACTCTCATAGAGTTATTCATGTAGATCCATTCGGTCTCAGGAATAGCTAATAAGGACAAGAATGAGAAACAACATCAGTTGGACCAAAAACGTGTTTTAGACCAAGATACACTTCCCGAACTCATATGTGATGAGTGTCATCACCAAATTAGTGAATAGAAAAATTAATGTTCAAATGAATAATTAGTTATTTTCTAATTATTTGATAATTAGTAAATGAAAGAAATTAATTAATTAATTGATAGGGATTAATTTAATTTATCAATTTGTATTAATGAATTTGGACACAGTATTGACTCTAAGGGAGATGTATAAATCATAGAGAGCAGTGGATGGAGATCGTGAATTTTGGCAATTTACAATATAGGGGTATATGTGTAAATTTTATAATTATTATATAAGTATTGCAATAGGGTTGCATCCCTAACCTAAGCTAAGTGTTAGACAAAGCAGAAAATAGTTTCTCTCACCCCTCCTTGTTGCCACTGAACCGATAGAGGAAGAAGGAAAAATTTTCATTTTTCTTCCTCTATTTTTTAGAGAGCCCACACTCTACTTCTAGCAATATCCTTGTAAAATATACTTCTGAATCTTACGAGTGGTTGTTGGTGTGAAAATTATTTGAAGTCCTACGAAGAACAAAGAATGGCAGGCGATTAATTGGATTCCACCAAATCAGAATTTCTCCAATACAAGAAAAATGTATAAATTGTTTCTACCTATTCTAAAAACGTTTATCTAAATACGCATGATCATAAAAAATAGTTTATATTTAATATGATTAAATATTTTTTTGAATTATTTTTTATATTCCGCCCTCGAACCGTTCGTAGTTCTTTAATTTGACATCAATTTTTAAAACTCGATCCAACATTTGGTATCCGAGCCTTGGGTTCTTGATTATACATATTTAGTGATTAAATGTATGTATGGATGAATATTTGATATTGACATATTATTTTGTATGGTAGATTCAAAGCATGTTTGAATATGTTTTATGAATGGATCTTGATGGATTGGCTCTAGGTATTTATGTTCAATTTTATGATGTACGTCAAAATTGAGGCATAGGGATTGATGTAATTTAATTTTGGTAAGAGCTTTATCTTTAAATTCCATGTAAACTCGTCGTCAAAAGAAATGTCACCCTTCATCACCACCATCACCGCCACAGTTTTCCACTGCCCGCGCCATCGCCTGCTGCCCCACGCTGCTGCTTGCCGTCACTACTCGCCGTCGTAGTTTTCCTAATTATGGTTTAAAAAACCTTGAGGTTTTGGAAACTTTAGGGTTTAGGAAATCTTGAGATTTTGGAAACTCTAGGGTTTAGGAAATCTTGAGTTTTTGGAAACTTTAGGTTTTAGGAAACTTTGAGGTTTTGGAAACTTTACGGTTTGGGAAACCTTGAGGTTTTGAAAACTTTTGGGGTTACGAAACCTTAGGGTTTTGCCAATCTAGTCCCTAAAAGTTAATTTGATTCAATTTGGTAATTTTTCAACACTAATTAATTGAAATTTATTTTATAAATTATTTTTAAAAATAAATCGATTGATTAATTTACTTGGTAATTTATTTATCAAAGTAAAATTGTTGGAAAATAACTTTAAATTAAATTTTGAATTTTGAAAATAGACTGGACTTTTCTAAAGAGTTACAAATCAGTGGGACTTCCTCAAGGAGAAGGAGAAAACTATAGACGCCATGAAGATTAGTATTTAAAATTATTGTAATTTATTTATTATTCTTTTATGGGTTGTAATTAGAAATGAGTCATGGAGAGGTTAATTTTGAGTGGATGATTTATTATTAATCTCGTATCATCATCTAGCATGCCATATAAAAATAGAGATATGTCAATATCAAAATGTCATGTAGTATTTACACGCATCATTGTTGTTTAAATTTATAATGGATTATAATTTAAATAGAAGGCGAATTTTATAAAAGTTATAATTTTTAAATTGTGATTTAAATTTTATAAAAGTTTATAATTTTCAAAAAAAAATTTCAAATTTATAAAGAGTTAAGTTTTTTAAAAACCAAAAAAATTTCATTTTTTCAAAAACTAAATGGGAGGATCGTTTGCGTTGAACCGTTCCCAAGGTCTCTAATGCAAACTTAGTCATGGCATGAGGAATGGATAGAGCCGCCCTAGCGGTCCTCTCTTCGCTGGGAAAACTTTGAAATTGTGTCGTTTTGTGTCATCGAGTTGCTTTGGAAGTTAAAGCTTGTAAAGGAAGTGGTGAGGCAACATCGTTCCTAGATGGACTGTTAGTTCATAACAACCTTCAAAGTCGATGCGTTGGTTAAACACTTAGACCGGAGCATATTGGAATCTCTTATAGGAGCTAGTCAATGGGGCCAAGGTGAACAAAATCATTGGTGATAGGTTAAGCTAGATGTAGTGACATATTGAGAAGCGTTAACCAAACGAGAAGAGTCTCGATGTGATAGGAGGTAGCTTGGGCATTGTCCTTAGATGAGACAAGTTATCGTTGTTGATCGTAACATCATGGTACCATGCATCATACTTTCCTAAACGATTGAGTATTTATTTACACCCCTTAATTTATTCTTGTCAGTAATCATGTCATTATTCCCGCTCTCAACAATCTTAAATGCGGACAAACTTACTGGTGAAAATTACGTGGATTCAAAATGTAATCTTGATATGGTATTGACGGTAGAAAAGCACAAGTTCGTGCTCACCATCCCTTGTCACCTTGAGTTTATTGTTGAATTGACTTAAGAGGAACAAGATGCTTATGCTTCTTGGCACGTTCTGATGAGATCGTCAGGTGTTACATCTTAGCATTAGTTTGCAATGTGTTGCAACAAAAACATCAGAACATGGAAATCGTCGTTGATAGGATGTTGAACATCATCGAAATGTTCGGGGATTAAGATCATCAAGCCAAACAGACTGTTGTTCGAAACTTCATGAACTGTCGGATGAAACCTGAAACTCCTGTCAGAGAACACATGATGCTGATCATAAGTTATCTAAATAAGATGGAGATCATCGGTGTTGAGGTAGATGGTGAGAATCAAGTTGATATGATACCTTAAGACCCTGCCTGAGTCCAGATGGGAATGTAGAGACATTCAAAGCTAGGCTAGTAGCCAAGAGCTACACCCAAAAGGAAGATATTGACTATAAGGATGCCTCTCGCTGGTGGCCATGCTTAAATCTATCTAAATTCTCCTATTCATTGCTGCAACCCTCGATTATAAAATCTGGCAGATAGACGTCAAGACTTCCTTTCTAAATGACAATCTTGAAGAGTGCATTTATATGGCTCAGCTAAACGGGTTCATGAAAAAAAGCCAAGAGTGTAAGGTTTGCGAACTACTAAAGTCCATTTTGGACTTAAGCAAGCGTCACAGTCGTGGAATATCATATTCGACTAAACTATCAAGAACTTTGGTTTTGAACAATTAGTGGATAAACTCTGTGTGTATAAGCTGATACATGAAGGGAATGTGATTTTTCTAGTCTTGTATGTAGACGATATTCTACTCATTAAGAATGATGTAGGAAAATTGTTTGATGTCAAGATTTGACTTGCAAAGAAATTTGATATGAAGGATCTTGGAGAAACTGCATTTCTCTTAGGTATTAAGATCTTCCTAGATCGAAAGAAAAAACAATTAACATTGTCTCAAGAATCTATATCGATAATGTGATGGATAGCTTCAGTATGCAAGACTCCAAGAAGGGATGTGTTCCCTTTAGGCATGGAGTCATCATCTACAAGAAGCAACCCCCCAAGTGTCCTCAAGAAAAGGAAGACATGAGAAAGATTTTCTATGCCTCAGTTGTAGGAAATCTCAGCACTCGACCATATATTTGCTACGCCGTAAGCGTGGTGAGTCATTTCCAAACTAACCCTGACTTGAGCATTGGAATGCTGTCAAGCATATCCTCAAGTATCTTAGGAGAACGATGAACTACATGCTTGTGTATTCATGTATTGACTTGAATATGGTAAGTTATATCGAGTTTGATTTCCAAGCAGACAAGGATTCCAGAAGGTCCACTTCAGGATCGTGTTCATACTGAATAGTGGAGCAGTAGTATGGAGAAGTATCAAGCAATCTTGCATTGCTGATTCTGACATACAAGCTAAGTATGTGGCAACTTGTGAAGATACAAAGGAGGATGTCTGACTTAGAAAGTTCCTAAAGACTCTAGAAAGTCACTCCAGATGCTGATAAATCCATGGCACTTTATGGCGATAATAGTGGGGCTGTAGTAAGCTCGAAGGAACCAAGGGTCACAAATAATCCAAACACATAGAGTGTAAGTATCACCTCATCAGAGAGATTGTTCAATGTGGAGATTTGTAGTAACACACGTATCAACGGTCAACAATCTGGCAGATCCATTCACGAAGACTTTAAGCAGTAAAGTTTTTTATGGTCATTTGGAGAGCATGTGGATACGAGATCATACACGCCTACTTTAGTCCAAATGAGAGTTGTTGAAATTGTGTTCATAAAGTAGGGTTTAATAATTATTTATGAGTATTTAATTATTTCTCTGATATTTATGTATTACTGAATTTTATGAATAAATGAAAATTTTCCTTTAACTAATGTGTGTTTATAATTTAATTAAGTTCTGGAACTATTATCAACGTAAAAAAGAGTAAAGACAGAGGGGTCCTCTAGATAAACTCTTCTGAAATAGTTCAAAATGTTATCCGTAGCCTTAGGATCGACTGAAAAATCGAATCTGATTACGCCTGTTAGGTTGAACTAAATAATGCCGGTCTTGGGGCATGAGAGTTGAGACTCTAACGATTAACCTAGACATGTTCAAGAACATGCTGAATACAAAACTTGAACTAGTTTGTTGCGATGTTTGATACACCAAATGATTGAGTTCGAATTTCCGGACAATACCTCGACTGTTGGGATCGTGATGCAATTATGTTGGAGTTGCGTGATTCACAGATATGAAATTCGTAGTAAGATTGCAATAACAATATCACCTTATGCTTTATTGATGAATGTGTAAATAAATAAACTAGGCCCAGTACTCAATGGGATGAGCCATTGAATAAGACATTGTGAACTATACGAGACATTTCACTGATATGTCTTTCTTATTCATAGTCAATAAAGGAATTAAGAAAATAATAACTAGAGGGGTAAAATAGTAATTTTATATCCACTCGTGTTGTTGATATTCATGAATAGTAACATCGTAAAATATTTCGTGGACTGTGAAATAAATATGTTTATTTGCACTAACGGATAATGTAACACGCATGAATCGAGAGTTGATTCAGCATCGGACCTATAGTGGAGTCGTACGATGTCGGGATTAAATAGGTCGAGAATTAATGGAGATAAATTGGTCGGGTATTTGAATCTCATAGCTTTATTTATGTGTGTCCATTCGGTATTAGGAGTATCTCTAAAGACATGCATGAGAAACAACATCAGTTAGACCAAAAATGTATTTTGGATCAAGATACACTTCCCGAACCTATATGTAATGGGTGTCATTACTAAATTAGTGAAGAGCAAAATTAATGTTCAAATTAATTAATTTATTATTTTTTAATTATTAGATAATTAGTAAATAAAAGAAAGTTAATTAATTGATTGGGATCAATTTAATTTATTAATTTGGATTGATGAATTTGGACACAGTATTAGTTTTAAGGTGATGTAAAAATCATAGAAAGCAGTGCAGAGAGATGATAAATTTTGGGAATTTACAATATATTAGTATTGTGTAAATTCTATAATTATTATATAAGGGATTACAAAAGGGTTGCATCCCTAAGCTAAGTTAACTGTTAGACAGAGTAGAAAAGAGTTTCTATCACCCCTCCCTCTTGTTGCCGTCAAACCCATAGAGGAAAAAAAAATATTTTTTCTTCCTCAAATTTTTAGAGAGCCCACACTCTACTCCTAGCAATATACTTGTAAGATATACTTCTGAATCCTATTAGTGGTTGTTGGTGTGAAGATTATTTGAAGTCCTGCGAAAAACAAAGAACGTGAGACGTTTAATTATATTTCACCAAATCATAATTTCTTTGATATAAGAAAAAGGTTTTAAATTGTTTCTATATATTCTAAATACGTTTATCTAAATAAGCATGATCATAAAGCAGGTTTTATATTTAATATTATTAAATATTTATTTTGAATTTTTTTATATTCCGCCCACAAACCATTCGTGCTTCATTAGTTTTTCATCAATTTTTAAAATCGGATCCAACACTTACGTCCACGGGTGAAGATGAAAAGAATTTCACTAATAAATAAAGAGAGTACAAAAGAATGTTAAAAGCATTCACAATCCCAAATCCCACAAAATCAAATATTAAATTAAAGTAAAGCCTTAGAATATTCGTAGATCTCACACAAATATCTCTATATCTGGTATTTGGTACAATATAAAAGGGGAGAGGGGGTCATATTTATGTAGAAAACTAAAAGAGTATGGCTACTAAATAACCGATATGGGACAATAGGAAAAACCCACATTTGACGCCACATCTCAACACAAATTTTATTTTAAAGATTCTGATATTCGGTGTAAAATACTCTTAAGTGTATGAAAATCTATTTTGTTAATTCTAATGTTGACTTTGTTTATTGAAAAAATTGGTTACTAAAGAAGAATCTGGCTGATTGGTTTTTAAAATCAAAATCTGATTGATGAGTTTGCATATTCAATTTGGTTTCTCAATGTGGATGGTGGATCTAGTTGTTTGATTTATACACTCTAATCATTTTGATGTAATGATGATTAAAGTCTAGGTTCATACTCAATAGTTTTTTGTAATGATGCTAAATGGAAGTTATAGTATAAACTCTTCTAGTTTTTGCTAGTCATGTTTATTGTTGTTGCTGAAATCTGAGCAGCCCATCCCTTGCTAGTGGGTTGAGGTTCTGTACACATAAAAATAAAGAACTCTAAGGTGAAATAACAACATAGAGTAGTTCTTTTAACTAAAGAGTCTTTGATGCCTAAGTCAATGATGAAAGGAGAACTGGGCAGAGTTTAAGGAAGAAAGCTGACCTCTTAAGATTTGGAGGCGATATTTATAGGAGAGGAAGGACCTCGACTGATCTTTGGGGAAATCGCCTACACCTTCATGTGCCTCGTCAGGGTCGTTTGGAGCTATTAAGGAGCTTCTAGGAAAAGAATGAAGCGTAAAATACGAGTGCATTCTGCGCACATAGTCTCGACCTGACTCACGCCATAGTGGTAGTTGGGAATGTTAAATATCCAAAGACTTATCATTGTCTTACACAAACTTCTTTGGATCAATGTTTCACCTCCACATCCATGACGCTATTATGGATGAGTAGGGCCTACTCAATCGGAATTCCCAAGAATTCTTTTAACTCCAAATTGGTCTATCTCTAAAGGGTTCTAACTTCAATTCCCTTGAGCTGCTTCTCGTGACATTCGAACCTCACTGGCTTCTCTCTAGTCACCATGTTGGCCCGTGATTCATGTCATCTATGGGGAGGCTCAGAGAATACCCGTAGCAGTTGCTTCAATCTCTAAGCAATATATGGTACGAGCTTCTGGCTCAGGGACTACACTTCTCTGTTCCTGTGGTATCCTTTGGATGAACTTGAATGCTCAACTTTCATGATAGAGTTGCTGGCCTTGGTGAAATTTGAACAAACTTTGGTGACGCCCCATGGGTGATATCAAAATTTGCATGGAAAGTTGAATTAAACGCTCTTTGGACTTGCTTCCACATAAATGTGGTGCATTTAAGTCAATAGCCATGTGGTGAGCATCAAAGAGGAACACATGAGGGACAATACACTAGAGAGGTGCGGGTCGTGTCAGGGGTCGCGTGTAAGGTCTCCTCTCTAGCCCAGACCACTAAGATGGTAGAGGTCCCATGACCACCCACAACCACACCTACCTGTGATAGCCAAGGCCCACTCTGTGACGTGACGAAAATGTGATGATCAATCATACAAGGAAAGGACAACTACATAACATCTCTATTAGGCAATTTCAATATTGTTAAAGAGGATAAGATCGAAACTTAAATCCCCAGATTCGGGGAATATTCTCTAGAAATATCTTCCTTCCTTATAGGAATAATGGGGAAAATACATTGAATTTGGATAACTGACGATGGTTTCCATCATTTAAATGATATTCATTCTCTCTTAATCCATTACAATCTCTCAAAACATTCCACCGACTTGTTCATTAGAGTGTATTAGATTAAGCACTACACTGGTGCTAAAATAATCCTCCGTTGATTATTCTTTGTTTTGCAGAATCATAAGTTCAACGTTAGAAGTGTGGCATCTCGATTGACCGTAGATTTTTAACATCTAAAGATTCCTCTTTTTTCTAAACCTCCATCTTAGGTTTCAATTACCATCAATCTCCTCTTAATTCATTAGTCACCAACCTCAAAACTTACCACCATTTCATTTTTCCACGAGAATTTTGATTACTACGAGTGAGAAAAACAGAAATTAATAGAGTAAAAGGGAAGAAGGAAGAAAGAAAGAGTTTTCTCCTTAGTAAAAGATATAAAAATAATGAAGACAGGATAATCAAAGAATCTACTTTGTTACAATCGTTTTGCCAATTATTGATAACGGTAATATTCCTTCCATGATCAATGCACGGGCTCTAAGTGACTAAGTTGTTAGGACTTAGTGAGATGATGAGCTGTAGGATGAGGTGGATAAGTGAGATGATGATTTGGTTAATTGTTTCAAGTCAGCAACTTTAGACAGCAAGCTGGAGTCTGTGCATGGGATAGATGTAGAGTTTCTTCTTCTAACTTTTGTAAGCTTTGGCCTGTTTATATCTCGTCTAGGTTCATAGTTCCCTTCTTTCCTGTTTTAGTTTACCGTAGTTTGGGATGTATAAGAAAGGAAGTTTTAGAGAACACAACCTACTTGAGATGGTGGGAGTAGATACGCCGATCAAGGCCTTGGAACCCCACGTCCACTCAGGAGATGATGCTAGCTCGAACACTTTGGTCGAACCTTGAGATGTCGAAGTGTTCCCTTTTTTTTAATTGGGAAAGAGTTGGACACGAACTGGAATCTATATCACATTCAAGATTACGTCCAGATGAGGTTTCCCGAGGAGGGTGAGCTAATTAGCGCTCCCTTCCATGACGGAACAACCATGTATTTGGCTGCTCTATAATGCGGGCAAAGACTTCTTATGCACCTTTCCTAAGTGAGTTGTTTTCCACGAATGTGATTGATTTGGTGAAGTAAGGATATGCGGTTCGGTCGGTTAATGTGCAGTAATCAAACCAAATTCCTAGAGATGCTTGATTGGTTGTTAGGTGCTTTGGTGAAAGGAATGTGAAGTAAGGATATGCGGTTCGGTCGGTTAATAGCTCAATTTTGTAATCAAACCAAATTTATCTCTCATCTATGACCCTGCACCAAACTGTACCGATTAGGATGATAGAATTAAACCAGCTAAAGTATTTAGTTTGGTTCAGGTTGTTGTAATAGGTTTGACTATTCAGATACAAAATAATGTTCAGATGCATATTTTTTCACCCAATATTGTCCTGATCATATGCAGATTTTTCAGAATTCCATATAGTTTATAAACGAACATCAAGTTTAATCAATTGATTAAAGAACCTTCAATTTCAATATCTAACACCAACATTTGAACCGTAATTAAAAGGATAATAAAACCTCTACAACGGTAACAGTTGGCAATCCTCAAATTAAAACCAAACTCAAAAATAAATAAACCCTAAATTTAAACGAACTGAAAGTTCCTATTATTATTCTTTTTTCACTCTACCCGAGAGCTTCTCTCTCTAGCTCCTAAGGGTTTGGTTGATCGAGTGCATAAATGGCGGCCTTACTTTTGCTCAACTTCTTGGACCTGAGTTAAGGAGCTATGTTTCATTAAGCTTAAGTAGGGAGGAAGTATGGAAATGAAACTTTTAGTTGTAGGTTGAATCAAGGTTTTGCATGATGAACGTAGAGCTTCCAAAAATGTTAGAGAGTGCTCTAAGGTAAACTTTGTAGGTTTAAACAAAGAAAACACTAATAGTAAGACTAACAACCATTAAACCTCATAGAAACTAGTTTTCCCATTTTTCCAAGAAGGTTCGACAAACTTTTTAGTCATGTTCCGTAATCATAAACCAGATTCTTTCCCTCACCATTCCAATTATTTTCTTCATAATAAGAAAGGTTTCAACAATTTTACCTAAGAGCACTCTCTTGTTTCTGTCCACCCGTATACAATAGATGAAAACAGTGAATATAAGTTTAAGAAGCTTAGAAGCCATGTTCTTAGGGGAAGCGACAACAATCATCCAATTTTGGAGAGAATTCCAAGACATTCAAAATAAATCACATCACATTTAGCTAGCAAAGAGTAAAACACACAACAGAGGCCATATGAAGGATACCACTTGACAATATGATCTTTGGTAGCTAACATGTTGTGGAATGTCAACCAAGCTATAAAAAAGTATTCAGGGATGTGACCCAAGCACCAAGTGAGTTTTGTCCATCCGAGCTTAGGTTTGTGCTGAATGAGAGCATTGTATGTACTCTTAATGAGAAATAGTTCCTTTGAGTCAGTACTCCAGCTCCAAGAGTCATCCTGATCTTGATTAGGATTATCCAAGTTAAGATTGATTCCCCAGTGAGCTAAAGTGGTTTCCAGGCCTGAACTAGGCCAGGACCATCTAACATCTCTAATAAGTACTGATAGAGTAGTAGAGAGTTCAAACCTTGTGTTAAGTACCATCACCACCCTTAGAAAACATAATGCTAGCAGGATGCCAAGGTTAAGTGAACAAGAAAATATCAGTCCCTTTTCCAATTTTGATTTCACATAAGCTGCTTAGTTTACCCCTGATCTTGAGGTTTTCCTCCATGACCATGAAGGATTAGCAGGAATTGTCACTGTAAAAATAGAGTGAGCTTTAAGATTATTATGCTTACACCATACAATCTAGAGGAAATCCCTTGACTTAAAATCCAATCTCCAAAAGTGTTCGGCTACAACAGCAACATTCTAGAGGGAATACTATGCAAAATATCCCAGCTTAGAACAAGGCGAGGTTTTTGCCATCCTGATGTTCCTTTATGGTGGACTCAAGTTTATCTCTAGAATTAAAAGGTATAATCTCCACTTGAGCTAGGAGAACATTCTCATCTTCTGAACTGCAGGTAAAACTCAAGAGTTTGCAATGTTTAGACTGACAGTAGGAATAGGTTGTCAATCTTCTCTCTTTACCATTCCTAGAAACATGGACACACTCTTGCTTTAGTATCCTCTTTTGATTTAGTTATTTGCTTCTTTACATGCATCTGGGTCTATTTTTCTATGTTAAGTTGACAGTCGAGCCCAAAGATCTATCAAGATTTGCATCACCTCGGAATTCCTAAGTATTCAACTTCATTCTGAGTATTATCTAGACCATATTCATCTAGATCAATCTCCTCTTAGGAAGTTCAAAGAAGACATCTATTTCAACATAAACTCTGGTAAAAGTAAGCATTGAGCCATTTGCATTCAATTCAACAAATAGAGGTTCCCCTATAATGCTAGTGACACCACTAATTCCACTTGGTATCCATAAAATAGTAAGAATATTCTAGAAGTATGATCAAATGGAGATTTTGTGCATTTCCTCTTTAGATAGCTTCAAGCTAGGGGATGAGACCTTAAGAATAACAGGTTTTCCCTAACGGTACCATGGTCCTTTCTAGAAGATCTCCTCTTTTTCCTTTTCAGATTGAAAGTTAAAGAAAAAGAAACTAGAAATCGTTTCATCTACCTCTTTTAAACCCTTCTTCCCCCCAAAATCTATGAGCAGTCTGGTTAAGTCATTCCTTTGTGCATTTATGCATTCTTAGTTTCCTGGTGTATGCCCCTTTGTAAATGTGTAATCTTTTTGGTTAAATAAAATATCTTTTAAAAAAATAAAATTGAAATAAAACTAGAATAAATAAAACCTTGAGTAAGAGAATGAGAGAGAGAAAGAGCGATGGTTGAGATGAAGAGAGAGAGAGAGAGAGAGAGAGAGAGAGCGATTGTTGAGATGAAGAGATCTTAGAGAAGAGGTCCGACCAGGGAACCATTTGGGGGGCACTCGAGTACAAGAGGAGATGAAGAAACATAAGAAGACAAAGAAGAAGGGTTATAACACTAATCCCCTTCCCAATGCATCTTCCCATTTACTTGACCTTTCTTAACTTCTTTTCTTTGTAAAGATGGCCAAAGATGGAGAAACTTCTCACCATGCCGAGACATCCAAGAAGGAGTTTGAAGACGCCAAGGAGCGGAATCTAATGAAGAGCTCTGAGCTAAATTGGAAGAGTGGATACATGCTATGGAAAAAAGGACCTAGCCTACTACCTCTAATGCTCCTCTTTTTGTGGCTCCTATAACCCATGTCTCTATGTCCCGGGCCATAGTTTTTGAGGAGTGGGGATCTGTCTCAAAGGTCCTCCTCCTCTAAGAAGCATTGCCTACCAACTCTTTCAGGTTGCTTCAATGTTTGCTAATGGCAAATTCACTCCTCCAGGAAGCTTACCTTTACCTCTCGGACTAAAAAACAACTCAAGTCACCCCCTTCTTGTAATCAATTTAGAGGGGATAATTTGTGCTCGTGATCAGAATAGATGTCACGTTCCAATCTCCTCTGTCCTTGATGACGACAAAATTTAGTAGCTTAACCCTCTGGCCCAAGCTCAAAATGATGTGGGGAGGGTCATGGATTAGTGGCTCAAGTAGGCTGACACAGATAAAGGATACCACCTCTTGAGCAGAAGGAGCCCGGCCTCCCCAACATCTTCATGGAACACATACTCGACAAAAGCCCATCTTTCATTCACGAGCTATTGCACGTGTGTTTTTTTTAATCTACTTTGGGTATCCTTTTTTCCAAGTCCTGGAAGATAATTCTACTATGCTGGCCCATGTGAGTCGTTACGAGACTAGAAAGTTAAAAGAATTATATTGATCAATTAAATATAGATAGTACATGGAGTATTTATACACATGAATAAAAAAGTTAAAAATACTAAAATATCCTTAAATACCAGAAAAGTAGCAAAGATAAACAATATTACCCAACACTCCCCCTCAAGCTGGCGCGTAGATATCAATCATGCCTAGCTTGTGAAGAGTTGACTGTAGAAGAGTAGGACCGACAGGCTTTGTAAGAGTATCAAAAGTTTGCTAAGATGAAGGAACAAACTTTGTAGAGATAGCTCAAGACTAAACTTTCTCTCGAATGAAGTGAATATCAACCTCGATATGCTTGGTTCTTTCATAAAGAACAGAATCTTATGCTAAAATTAAGGCCGATTTATTATCACAATACAATGTGGAAGGTAAATAGGGCAAGAAACCAAGTTCCCCTAGAATAGAATGAAGCCAAAGCACCCCACACGTCCCTTGAGCCATTGCCCTGTATTCTGCCTCAGCAGATGACCGAGAAACCACACACTGCTTCTTGATTTTTCAGGAGAGAAGATGATTATCATAAAAAGTATAAATATCATATGTAGATCTCCTATCTGTCTTTGACCTGGCATAATCAGCATTAGTAAATCAAGACACATCAAATGTGTTTTTGAAGTAATAGAAAAGACCAAGGCCCGGACAAAATTTCAAGTATCTCAAAATGTGATAAAATGTATCCAAATGTGAAGTACAGGGAGCATGCATAAATTGGCTCACAAGGCTAACAGAAAAGGCCAAATCGAGACATGTGTTAGTCAGATAAATAAGTCTTCCAACCAATCTCTGATACATACTCGGATTTGTTAATAGTTCACCTGATTCAGCTGAAAGTTTGACATTCAGATCCATAGGTGTAGATGCAGGTCTACATCCCAACATCCCAGTATCACCAAGCAGGTCAAGAACATACTTCCGCTATGAGAGAGAAATACCTATCTCGGAACGAGCAAACTTAATACCTAAAAAAATACTTTAGCCCCCTCAAATCTTTGATATTAAAAGCTGAACTAAGATCTTTCTTGACCTTAGTAATGCCGATACTGTCATCACCAGTCAAGATGATATCATCCACATACACAGAGAGGATGACATCTGATAAAACATGTATGATCAGAGTGACATCTAACAAATCCCAACTCAAACACCACTGCATTAAACCTAGCAAACCAAGCCCGCGGAGACTGTTTCAACCCGTACAAGGATTTTCGCAGATGATATATTTTCACTAAAAACCCCCCTCAGCTCGAAAGCCCGGAGGTGGATCCATATAAATAATCTTATCCAAATCACCATTTAAGAAGGAATTCTTGACATCCATCTGATGCAAGGGCCAGGAATGAGAAGCAACCAAAGAGATAATAAGACGAACAGTAGTGAGTTTTGCAACAAGAGCAAAGGTTTCATTGAAATCCTTGTCAGGAATCTGAGCAAAGGTTGCATTGAAATCCTTGCCAGATAATAAGACGAACGTGCCTTATACCGATTAACAGTTCCATCCGCAATATATTTAAGATTGAATACCCAATGACATCAAACCATTTTCTCCCTCTGAGGCAAAGTAACTAAGTCCCAAGTATGATTATCTTGCAAGGCTTTCATCTCATATTGCATACCGGCCACCCACTGTGGGTCTCGTGTTGCTTCCCCAACAAATCGCGGAATCGCAATAGAATCAATGTGACTTACAAATCCCTGAAAGAAACTGGACAGAGCACTATACGAAATATGATTCTCAATAGGGTGGTCAGTAGAACATGATAAAGTGAGGCGATTAGGGGGGGCGACAGTCCCGCAAAGGATATCTTCAAGAGGGGGAGGATCAGTACCTTCGTTCGTAGAGGAGTTCGGCATAGGGAGATGAGAGCGATGACTATACACCTTGGTAAGAGGACCTGCAATGGGAGGCAAAGAAGTAGGAGAAACATTAGGAGCAACTATATTAGGGGGTTAGGAATAGGGATAGGACGAGGAATATCCTCAACAGATGCGACCCCAGTCCTAACACCAATGTATCCAGAATAGGATGGGGTATTCTCCCAAAAAGTAACATCCAAAGAAGAAATAAACCATCTAAATGAGGGATCGTAACATCGATACTCTTTGGACTAAGATGAGTATCCCATAAATGCGCAATGGATAGACCTATCGTCAAACTTTGTTCGAGTAGGACTCTTGTTTTAAACAAAGCAAACATAACCAAAGACCTAAGGAGTTTGCCCGCCCAAGATTCAACTAGGAACTCTATTAATCAAATATGTTGCGATGAGAACAGACATGTCCCAAAAAAATTGAGGAACCGACATTCCCTCCAAAAGGCAACGGGAAATGCCCATAAGGTGGAGATTATTACGCTCAGCTACGCCATTTTGTTCAGGAGTATATGGACATGTAAGCTGCTGAAGAATCCCAAGACTAGAAAGATGAGAGACAAGATCACCCGAAATATACTCCCCCCATTATCAGAATGAATCGATCAAACAACAGTTTGATAGGTTTTAATCATAGTAAGAAATTGTTTAAGCACATGTGAGACATCATTTTTTTCCTAAGCAAATAAACCCATGTATATCTAGAAAATTCATCAATAAATGTGACATAATATCGGTGTCCAGACATAGCGGTAACAGGAGATGGAGCCCAAATATCAGAGTGAATTAAATCAAATGCAGCAATAGATCTATTCATACGAGATATATAAGGCTTACGACAATGTTTCGAAAGCTCGTAAATTTCACATTTAAATTGAAAGTGTTTACATGCATTAATCAACGAAGGAAATAACGAACAAAGATATTGAAAATTGACATGTTTCAAACGAGCATGGCACAAATGTAATCTAAAAGAAAAGAAAGTAGGAAAATAAAAAATAATAGAAGAGGCAACTCGAATAATAGGATATGGTGGTTGAAGGGGAGGTGGATCACCAAAGTAGTATAGTCCATCCCGCTCATACCCTCTGCCAAAAATCTTCTTCATACGATGGTCCTGCAAAAAACAACAATCAACCAAAAAAATGACAGCACAATCTAGAGGTTTGGCTAGGCGACTAACAGATAAAAGGTTCATAGCAAATTTAAGCAAATAAAAAACAGAGATAATAGTAATTTCAGGAGACAATCGTACAGTCTCTCTACCACTATCAACAATTTGAGAACCATCAGCTAATTGTGCTGAACCTTTAACAGGTTCCAATGGTACAGAAAAAATTGATAACTCACCAGTCATATGATCATTTGCCCCTGAATCCAAAATCCATGTATGTGACTCAGTACGATATATGAAGTGTAGTGGGAGTACCTGAGGCAGTTGAGGTACGAGGATAAAAAATTTCTCGTAAACTTGTTTATTAGGACATGGTCATGGTTCCTCTAAGAACTCAAATAAACTCACTTGTAATACTTTAACTTTTGTATTCCTCTTAGTTCTATATTCAAATGACATCACCAAGGCCTTTATACAGACTCTAAAACTCAAAAAAAAATTGAAAATCAATTAAATCTATCACCCATTGGCCTTTCATCTACAAAAACTCTTGACCTTTTATGTTTCCTAACTCCTAAATTTAAAACCCACTAAAAATGACATTTAATGTTTATTCAACATAACTCCTCCATAAACTTAAATGCTTCACCATCTGTCATGCCAATCATTTTCTTGCATTTGTCGAGAAGTACTTTCGGTAGCGGTTTTGTGAAGATATCCGCAACTTGATCCTGACTTGCCATATGCACCAACTCCACACTTCCTTCCTTCACATGATCTCAGATAAAGTGAAAATGAAAGTCAATGTGTTTGCTTCTTTCATGGTTCACTGGATTCTTTGCCAACTCAATTGTTGATTTGTTGTCAACTTGAATCACGGTTGCAGCTAGTTGCTTTAGCTCCATTTTGCTTAATAACTTTCTAAGCCATATCGCATGACATACACACCAAGATGCTGCCACATATTCAGTTTCACATGTCGAGAGCGTCACGATCGGTTGCTTCTTTGAAAGCCAAGTAAATGCAGTATATCCCATAAAGAACACATATCCCGATGTACTTTTTCGATCATCTATGTCTCCGCACCAATCGCTGTCGGAGTAACCAACCAACTTGTAATCTTCTGCTTTCGAATAGAACAACCCGAGTGAGACCATTCCTTGGATGTACCATAGGATTCGCTTCACCGCCTTTCAATATGAATAAACCGGCTCCTCCATGAACCGACTTATATTACCGACACTTAATGAAAGATCTGGCCTTGTGCATGTGAGATAGCGAAGGCTTCCTACCAAACTCTGGTATCTACTCGCATCGACACGTTCTCCTCCATCGAACTTCGAGAGTTTTGCACCTGGTTCCATTGGTGTTGATACCGGGTTGTAATTTTCCATCTTGTACTTCTTCAAAATCTCTTTTGCATATGTCTCCAGTGATACAAAAATACCCGTCTCTACTTGTCTAACCTTCAAACCAAGAAAAAACTTCATCAAGCCCAAATCTGACATCTCAAATTCCCGTGTCATTGTGCCCTTAAACTCTTTTATCATCTCACCATTGTTTCCCATAAAAATGAGGTCATCGACATAAAGAGAAACAAATAACACGTTACCTCCATTCTTCTTTGCGTAAAGGGCATGCTCGTAGGGACATTGCTTGAACCCGTTCTCCTTGAAATATGTATCGATACGTGTATTCCATGCCCGCAGTGCTTGCTTCAATGTTAGCACCTTCTTCTCTTCTCCGACTTTCATGTACCCGGGTGGTTGTTAGATGTAGACATCTTCTTCGAGCACACCATTCAAGAATGCCGACTTGACATCCATTTGAAATATTGGCCATTTGAATTGAGCAAATGAGTAATCAGATTGTCTCCATTCTTGCAACAGGAGCAAACACCTCGTCACAATCGATTCCTATCTTTTGCTTGTATCCCTTCGCAACAAGTCTAGCCTTGTACTGTTCTATCTCGCCTTGAGCATTCATCTTTTTCTTGAACACCCACTTCACACCAATAGGCTGACTGCCTTTCGGCAATTCTGCTAGCTCCCATGTGTTGTTGCGGTCAATCTCCTTAATCTCCTCGTTCATGGCAGTTTGCCACTTCTTGTCTCACATCGCCTCTTCAAAGCTGATATTTTCAGCATCTGCCAAAAGACATACAAGGTGTACCTCATTTGTCGAGACATACAAATCTTGCAAACTTCGCATTTTTGGTTGTCGTGATTCATCTTCATCATTGGTAGTTTCAGAGTTTGTTGGTATACTTGTTGGTGCAACGACTGATGATTCTCTAACTTCGATGATAACCTCCGTCGAATTGTTCCAGTCCCACTCGCTTGCTTCATTTACTCGCACATCACGACTCACCATCACCTTCTTGCTTATTGGGTCGAGTAGCTTGTACCCTTTTGTCTTTTCATCATACCCAATAAAAATATACCTTTTGCTTTTGTCTTCGAGCTTCATTCTTCGTTGATCTGGTACATGTGCATAAGCCACACTACCGAACACTTTGAGATGAGAAACTGTCAGCTTTTGTCCGCTCCATGCCTCTTGTGGTGTTTGATCATCTAACTTCACATGTGGACATCGATTTTGTACATAGATGGAACATTGCACGGCTTCTGCCCAGAATGCTTTCCGCAGCTTCTTGCTCTTAAGCATTGATCAAACCATGTCGAGAATAGTCCGGTTCTTTCTTTCGGCCACACCGTTTTGTTGAGGAGAGTATGGTGCGGTTAAAAATCTCCTTATGCCTTGCTCCTCGCAATATTCCATGAAAGCCGTTGAAGTATACTCGCCACCTCTATCAGATCGTACAGCTTTGATGTGTCTACCTGCTGCCTTCTCCACCATCACTTTGAACTTTTTGAACACCTCGAATGCCTCAGATTTTTCTTTCAGAAAATAAACTCAAGTTTTCCGTGAGAAATCATCGATAAAGGTAATGAAGTATCGTTTACCACTGAAAGATTCAGGGGCGATTGGTCCACATATGTCAGTATGAATCAACTCGAGAGTATGTTTAGCTCGATATTCTGCCTTCTTTTGAAATGAGGTTCTCGCTTGCTTGCCAAGCACACATTCTTCACAAAATTTGCCCTCATAGTCCATGTCCGGCAGCCCGTACACCATGTTCTTCTTTGCTAACTCTTTTAGACCACCTTGATGTAGGTGACCAAAGCGGAGATTCCACAGCGATGCCTTATCTTCTACGTTGACTCGCAAACATTTTTCTCGCACGCTTCTCAAATTCAGTTTGTACATCAGATTTCTTCCCATCTCGACTAGAGCAACCAGACGCTCTTGCTTATCCTTCAAGTGTAGTACTCGGTTTTTTAAAAGTATCGAGTAACCTTTCTCCGTGAGTTGCCCCATACTCAAAATATTGATCTTGAGTTCTGGTACGTAATAAACATCTTGGATTGACCTTATTAAGCCATCCTTTTGTAAGTAACAAACCGTACCTCGGCCTTTGACCTCCACATTTGATGCATCTCCAAATGACACATGACCATCTTCAATATTTTGCATCTCTTTGAATAGATACTCGTGACCGCACATATGGTTGCTTGCCCCCGAGTCGAGGTACCACAGAGTGTCATTGTTGATGTTGACTTCATTTTGAGCCATCAAGAGAAAGCCTTCATTCGCTTCGTCTTCCAAGACTAGGTTCGTTGTTTCTTCTACCTTTTTATCAGCCCGACAATCTTTTGCAAAATACCCCATGTTACCACAATTATAACATTTGTCGGAGTTGCAATCCTTCGCATAGTGACCATACTTGTAACACTTGTAGCACTCGATGTTGGAATAGTTCGAGCGGCCGCCTCTTCCTCGACCGCGTCCTCTTCCATGCCAATTTGGTTGGCTCGACTGTCTCTTCTCCTTATAGTACCTCTCATGACTGCTGCCTTGACCACCGTGACCATTTTCACGACTTCCACGGCCACGTCCTCTACCTCGAAAATTTTGAGGATAGAATACCTTTTCGTCTTTGATTGACGCCTTGGTTTGAAGTGCTTGCTCGAGTGTCTCCTACTTTTTTTCTTCTTACGTCGTTCATGTGCCTCGAGAGAACCGGCAAGCTCGTCGACTGTGAGCGTCACAAGGTCATTTGACTCTTCTATTGCGCACACAACATTCTCAAAATTGTCAGTTAATGATCTCAAAATCTTTTCCACAACTCGCGCATCGATTAACGCTTCTCCATTACGAATGAGTTGGTTCACCACAGCTTGTACACACATGATGTAGTCAGATACACTTTCCGACTCCTTCATCTTCATGCTATCCAACTCGCCATGAAGAGTTTGGAAACGCACTTGCTTGACTCGGTCGGCTCCTTTGAATACTTTTCCTACAATGTCCCACGCTTCTTTTGAAATAGTTGCACCGGCAATCTTCTCAAAGCCCGACTCATCAGCGGCTCGGAACAACATGTATAATGCCGTCTTATCCTTCGCTCGCGCATCTTTCAACGCCTTGTTTTGAGCCGCCGTATATCCCGTGGTATTTGTTGGTTCTTCGAACTCTTCTTCGACCACCTCCCATGCATCTTGAGAGCCGAGAAGAGCTTTCATTTGAATGCTCCAGTTCTCGTAGTTCGTCTTCGTTAGTCGTGGTAGCGGCATTTGACCCGTCACATTCGCCATTGGCTCTGATACCAATTTGAGAACTCAAATAAACTCACTTGTAATACTTTAACTTTTGTATTCCTCTTAGTTCTATATTCAAATGACATCACCAAGGCCTTTATATAGACTCTAAAAATAAAAAAAAAACTGAAAACAATTAAATCTATCACCCATTGACCTTTCATCTACAAAAACTCTTGACATTTTATGTTTCCTAACTCCTAAATTTAAAACCCACTAAAAAATGACATTTAATGTTTATTCAACATCCACCCTCTATTTCTACTGAGGGTGCAACTCCTAGGTTTTGCAGCTCTTACAGCTTCTTCTGGTCTGCTTCCTGTATTTCCTCGTTGCTTCATGATCTTCCTAATCTTCTCGTTCCACCTTTGGACAGTTTTGAGGTGGCTGATATGGAAGTTTCTCCTCCTTTACCTTCAAGTCCTGAAGAAGAGGAAGTGCCTCCACCTTGATTCAATAGTGGCTCTACCTGCTAGTGAAGAAGGAGCTTCTTAGCCGAGGTCCTATTCCATTCAGCTATACTTGTACTATTAATGTTTTCACTTGTATCTTTATATTGAAATTTACTTTCTTAGACTAGGTTGTAATCCATTTTTCCTAGTAATGAGAGTCATGCATTCATTCCTCTTTATGTGTTCTTCTATGTTATTCTTCTGTAATTGTTTTAACTTGCCTTAATATATGACTTAAGCCTTTGGATTGGACAAAACAGAAATGAACATTTAAGCTAACTTGGGTATATAACTTGAGTTTGAGGAATTTGAAATTAAGCTAACTTTAACTTATATCAATTATTTACTGACCTTTGGGTGTATGGGTATCATATCCCTCTTGAAGGTGGACCATACTTTGGCGAGTTCTCCTTCAAGTAGTGGTTTGGTGCTGGCTGGTTTGTACTTCGTAGGGATTTAGGTACAATTCATCATTGTTTCCCACGTGGCTACAAAGACTTAGGACTTGCACTCCTACATTGCTTTTACAATTCCTATAGTTTTAGCCATCTATGTACTACGAGAAAACTTAGGTTGATGACATCATTTTTGCCCCTATTGTCAGGAAGGTTTTGGTTCTTATGGCTTCTATCCACCTCTATTACTCAGCTTATACTCCACAACCTTTATTGTCTACCTAGAGTCACGGCTCAGTTCAGGCTCCTTTTAACTCATTTGCTCAGCGTGAACTCAAGTTAGACATCACTTTTTCCTTTGTATACCTACCATTTTGCTCGGGTTAGACTCATTTCACTTGTTGCTTGGCATGAGGTCTTAGGTTGTGAAATACATTTTGCCTTATCTACCTGCATTTCTGTTTAGATTAGACTCCTTTAGCCCATCTTCCTGGGGCAAGGGATCATGTTAGACATGACTTTTTGCTTTGTCTACCTATCATTTCTACTTAGGTTAGACTCCTTTAGCTCGTCTTCCTTGCACAAGTATCAAGTTAGACTAGGGTTGTACAATTGTCCCAAAAAAATGTTTTGTCCTAAACTGTCCCGAATTGAGCAGGACGGGACGAATTTTTTATTCAGTCAGGAGGGGACGGGACAGAACACAAATTTTCTGTGCTGTGCGGAACGGGACGGGACACGAGACAAAAGTCTCTGTCCCGAATTTGTCCCGCCCCTCGAGGTGTATATATATAGTATTTTATTTTTAATTTTAACCTTGACTATTTAAAATTTTGACCTTAATTCTTTTGATTTTTAAACTATAATTGATTTCTAACCTTTATAATTTAGTCTAATTTTTAAATTATTATTTATACTTTTTAGTAATAACCCTTCCTATCCCTAAACAATAAACTAAAAACTTAAATTAAAGGCAACCCAAAAATATGAGAAAAAAATGTCTCTTCCCATCCCGCTCGAGATCTCCCCTCTACACGGGACGGGACGAGACTTAAACAAAAAGACCCAAAAAAATGTCCCCTATTGCGCACACCACTAGGCTAGACTTCAAATTCTACCTTATTTATCAGACGTTTTTGCTCAAGTCAGACTCACATTTCGTCTTGAGAAAATTTTCCTCAAATTCCTCATTTTATTGAATGTCTTAAGAATATAATTGTTGCATACTTTAGGTACTGAAATTAAATCTTTATATGTTCACCATTCCATGGGTGGGATAACATGTGTCCATTCTAGTCTTGTAGCTTATATGTTCATGGTCGTACCATTTCTTTAACGGTGCAGGGGCCTTTCCAGTTTGGCTCAAAGGCTTATACCTTAATTTCTTACCTTTCCCACTTGGTCCCTAAGTTCCTCTAGGTCATCTAAGTTGTTCCTAAGGTGCTACATGTTTTGCTCAGGGTTGTGACTTTTCACCCTATGAAAGGATAGCTTAATCTATACTAGGATGACGACTTCTGTGTCGATTGTGAACTTCTATGAGGTTTCTCCTATGACAGTTCTTCTAGTAGTTCAGTAAGTCCACGGTATATTACAGAGCTTGTTACTTCCTTTTTCCTACTCTCAAGCTTTGTCTTTTAGTTGTGCGTGATCATTCACTGCCTCTATCTAACCACAAGACTGGGTGGGTGGGCGAAGAAGTTTATTGTTTAATACGAAGTTGCTCACAGACCCAATTAAACTTTATATTATCAAATCGCCTATCATTTTTAGTAATAATAGTGAGTGGTATACCAAACCTACAGATGATGTTTTTCATATAAATTCAGTTGTTCTATGCTGAGTTATAGTAGTTAATGGTTCTGCCTATACCCACTTGGTGAAATAATCTACGGCCACAGTTGTGCTTGATCATTCACTGCCTCTACCTGACCGTTCGACTGGGTGGGTGGGCGAAGAAGTTTATTGCTTGATACTGAGCTGCTCGTAGACCTAATTAAACTTTGTGTTATCGAATCACCTATCATTGTTAGTAATAATAGTGACTGGTATACCAAACCTATAGATATTGTTTTGTTATATAAATGCAGTTGTTTTATGCTGAGTTATAATAGTTAATGGTTCCGCCTCTACCCACTTGGTGGAATAATCAATTGCAAATATGTTTTATCCATTTTCTATAGGTAAAGTTCACATTGGGTGTACTCCCATTAAGTAGAAGGCCATAGAATAGATAGGGAGGTTAAGAGCTTTGGAGGTTGGTGGGGATCATCAGTGAACCTCTCTGGCACTCGTCACATTTTTTAGCAAAATTTGTGGGGCCACGTGCTATGGTAAGGCGATAGTACCTTTGCCTTTTTAGTTTATGGTGCAGGGCTCTAGCGCCACTATGATTACCACATACTCCATCATGCACATCTCTCATGACATACATAGCCTCCTCAGGATTAACATATCTTGAACAAGGAATAGCAAAGGATGTTATACAAAATATCGCTCAATATTATATAGTTTGCAGACCTGTAACACAGTTTCCTAGCTTATCCTTATCCGGACGTAGGTTCCATCCCGCAAGTACTGAAGTAACGGGAGCATCCAAGAGGATTTCAGGGTTGACCCTCCCATACCTATCACTTTTTCATAGTCGATACTGGGTTACGGGAGGTATTCCATTAGGAATTGTTGTTGATCTACGAGTCAAAAGCCGAGGCGAGTTTTGCCAAGTAATTTCCATTTGCATTTTTGAATAAGAGAGGTGAACTCTGCGAGAATAGACTTGGTTTGATTCTGATACTTTGTCATTTTATCCTCTTTAGTCTGGTAATCTTCAATTATCTAACTCACCATCAGCTACGAGTTATTATAAATTTGTTGTGCTTTTAGCCTTTACTAGCCTTGCTCATTTCAGCCCTACCAATAATTCTTTGTACTTTGCTTCGTTGGTTGAGGCCTTAAACCCAAACCTGAGTGCATACTAATCTTGAACTAATCTGGGCAATGAGCAATAATCCGGCTCCGCCACATTTCTCATTGGAGGCGTCATCTACATACAAATTCCATACTCCAACAACTTCTAATACATGTTGAGGAGTCATATCAATTATGAATTTAGCAATTGTTTGTCCTCTGATTGTTGTCTTGGGCTAAAGCGTGAGTTAAGTGAAACTCACTGAGCTCCACTGTCCATTTGGCCATACGTCTGGACGATTCAGGCTTTTGTAGAACTTGTCTTAGGGGAAGCTAATAAAGACCTAAGTTGGGTGTTCCTGAAAGTAATTCTCCAGCTTTTGGTAATGTGTTTCTGCCCCCAGCATGGCTTTAATACACAATGATTGGACTTTATTTTAACCTTCCCTGAATAGACTTGAACTTATTATTATTTTTTATTCAGCTAAGTATAACGATACTGTCTCCCCAAGCACAAGCTTTGACAACAACGGAGCAGATCCATGTACTTATTCGAATCTAGGAAGGCTTGTAGGCACTCCTCAGTCCACTCAAAGACTTTATTGTTCCTTAGAATTTTGAAGAAGGTAAAACATTTGTTTGTGGCCTTGTATACGAACTTGCTTACTGCTTTGACTCTGCCTATTAAACATTGAACTTCCTTGTCTGGGCTGTCTTCATTCCTCTCATGTTAACCATTAACCTCAGAATTTTTCCTGAGCTGACACCAAAAACGCACTTGGCCAGATTTAACTTCATCTTGTACTTTCTCAATGTGGCGAAAGTTTCAGCTAGGTTTGCCACATGGTTTGTTTACTTCTTTATTTTTATAAGAGTCACTGATATTACCTCCTTGTTACAAGAGATTTGGTTAGTGAAAACCTTTATTCACGATCCTCTGAAATATGGCTCTAACATTCTTGAGCCCAAATGGCATCACCGTGTAGCTATAGGTTCCTCGACTTGTGACAAAGGAGTCGGTCTAGACTATACATCAAAATGCGATTGTATCGTAAGTAGGCGTCCATAAATTGAGCAGGTCATGACCTGCAGTATCATCGACTAGTTAGTCTATCCTTGGGAGAGGGAAGCTATTATGGGGGCAGGCCTTGTGCAGGTCTAGGAAATCAATACACACTCACCACTTTTCATTAGCTTTTTTAACTAGTACGACATTGGCTACCCAGTCGGGTTAGTCGACCTCTCTCATACACTCATCATTTGAGTTTTCAGTTCTTCATTAACGGTTTCATCTCTGTCCTGGTTGAAGCTTCAACTTTTATTTCCTAATGGGCTTAAAGCTCGGTTCAGCATGCAGAAGGTGGACCATCACCTTCAGATTGATCTCTGACATGTCTTCATGTGTCCACGTGTATACGTCTTTATTACTTCACAAAAAACTTGTTTACTCCAGTTCCATTCAAGTCGTCTTCTTCTAGTGCAATAGATTCCGGTGGTTCCACTTGTTCTCCTCTAAGTTGGTCCTGGGGAATTACATCTTTCACAGCAATAACCAGTTCACTACAACAAAAAAACACTTTAATAGCTGCCAAAAAACACTATGTATCCGAAGTTATTAAAAGTTTCACTACCTATGATAGCGTTTAAAAAAGCCTATGATAGCGTTTTTTAAACGCTATCAAAAGCTTTTTATATTGTTTTAAAAACTCTATGAAAGCCTTTCATAGCCTTATGAATGCTGTAGTGGGTATTTTATAGCGTTTTGTAATTGTTATCGTAGGTCTTTCATAGAGTTTTATAAATGTTATCATAGATCTTTCATCGTATTTTTTTATTACTTATTGTTTTGTTATTGTTATTAAATATTTTACAATTGTACAAATATAAAAAATAAGTAATTTTTTGAAAAATATCACAAAATAACAAATCACATATCATTTTATTTAATTAGTCAAAATTGTTACATACTAATTGCCTACTAAAAATCACATCTCAAAATGATAATTACATATTAATTTTTACATAGATCAAGTAAAAGTAATTCATCCAAAAAACACTAAAATTTAGTATAAATAAACATCTAGGTACTGAAGGTGGAGGTATCCTAGGAGGTCCACTTGGTGGTTTTTCTTGGTGAGGAGGTGGTGGCACAGATAACTGGCTTGGTGATACTTCAGGACAAGATCAAAGTGTTGTACCAAAGTATGGATGATCCATTCAGATGAAGGAACAAGCTTTTTATTCCAAAAAGTACAATCTAAATGATCAACAGCTAAGAAATGACTTCTTAGATAAGGAAGTTAAGAATTAGTGGCAGACTTACAGTATTCCATGATATAGTATAGTTGTTGGTGGAGAGAAACTAAATTATGATATTTAACTGCAAACCAAGTTTATTATCTTTTGTCTCAAATTGTAACATTTAACAAGCAGCCAAGTTTATCTAAACAATGTCTGATAAGACCATAACAAAGCTTAAGTGACAGAGAAGGTTCATAGAAGCACTAAGACTTTCAAATCCACCCATTCCCTCACCCTAAAAAAAATTGACTACAAACATCAAGAATCTTTCATTATGAATACAATTTACAATAACCATGTGAGTTTCATATGAAAATGGAAAGGAAGACAATCAAAAAGAGGTGGGCAATTATATCCAACAAGGAAACATAATACCAAATGACATGATAGCAGATAATATTCATAACAGCTTCTAACCATAATTGCTGCTATGCGAAACTTAGGAGAAGAATATAACCCTACAAAATATAAGGCTACGGCATGTTGCTTAGTGGCATCAACACTGTTTGGATTAGATTAACTGTCAACTGCTCTATGGATTTGGTCTTCAAGTTATCCAAACATAAGAGTATTATAGAACCTTTTTTACTATATGAAACAGACCATAATTACTTCCCTAACCAGGATTTTAAAAATCTTAGTTACAGTAAGAACTAGAATGTTTACACTGTCACATGCCATAAGTTAAACCAAACAAAATGATGAACTCTAAGGGAGGTTAACATCAATCCAGTAGCTATTGCTATACAACTTATCATAAATTATAACACATCAGAAATAGGTGCTCATTTAGGTCATTATTCTTCAAGTAAAAAAAATCAGTATGTGATATCTAGTTCACTAGTAGACATCACTTTGATAATCACACGTCTACAAGGATTAAATTAAAATGAATATTAAGATTAAATTATAACAAATATTTAAAAACATATATAACAACTATTAGGAGTTTTAAAACCTAAGCCACAAAAGAGACGGGAAATGAAATAAATAAGGGTTACCTTAAAATCAGCTTTTATGGTTTCCCTTCATCTGCCAAAGCTGAGAATAATAAATATGACGCAAAGTGAGTCTGGAAAGCTACAAAAAAAGTGTAATACTCACTCATACATATTCTGTTGTTGGATGTGAAAGGAAAGAAGGGCACAACAACTCTAAGTATGAAATCATTGCTCCCCACATACCCTACCGGGCAGTTTGAGTTGCAAATAATCTTTTTTACTGAAAACAAAGAAAGTGAGAAGTCAGTAATAGATTGTAAGTCAGTTCAATATATCATATAGACTCTGAAAAAAAAAAGATATTTTTACACATAAAATAGATATCAGAAATAGCTCTTTTACTCGATAATCTAATTTCCTTAATGATAAATGATCACTAAGGAGTATGAACCATATATAGCCACCAAAACTATAATTTTGATTCCAAAATAATATTGGTGGACACTTGATAATATATCCCTTGCATTATTAGAAAAATACAACTACTAAATTCTGCTTCCAAAATAACTTTGGTGGACACTTGATGATAAAATGAATATGCTTAGTTCTAAAATTAGGCTGCAAATTTTATGATGGAGGTCCTTGATGGAAAACTAATATGTTGAATAATCACCATATATAATTAGATGTAATTACTTCTACAATTGGATCCATTGAAGCTCAATTCAAATCCTGAGATACAAATTCAGTTAATACTTATGGAAACTCCACATGCAAAACTTGACAAGTATGAGTAATAAGTATTCATAGACATTAGCAATTATATCCTTATTAATAAAGTGATCTTGCATGACTGCGGTAGAATTCCAATTGTTGCATCACAAGGCATTTGTTATTCCCAAAACTTGTTAACAAATATAATAGTGACAATCAAATTGAATATGTGTGTGTGAAACAACAATTTGATTGTTATTTTTTCAACTCGTGGCAAGAAACAAAAATTTTAATACAACATAAGTTCTATAAGAATCAACATAAGTGCTCTTTTGTGCAGTTCTACACAAACAATATCACTTTAGAGCGGCCAATTTTTGTAATTACAATCATACCAGCAAAATGAAAACAAAATTATAAAGTGAAATAAATTTATTTTCCTTTTTGTTTTTTATCTATGTATAAAGGTAAATGCATAGAGCTAGGAAAAGTGAGAGAAAGTAGCTTCTTACACTTTCCAGTGACCTTAAATCTATTGCAATCAGAGTCATCAGACTTTTCAAGAGTCAATCTAAAAAAGGAAGAGGCATACAAGTAGGAATATGAAGAAAGAACATCCACACAACTCAGATGATTGGAGTAGAAGAACAAACCTTTTTTTGTCAGTGGGTACAAGAATGGATCTAAATGAAAAAAAAATCAAGACATTATGGAGAGCATCACACTGATTTGCATCTTCTTCCTCCTCGTCATACTTAAATTTGTAGGTAAAATATAGCATTATTTATCATCTTACTTGGTAAACCGGAGAGTAGAATTAACTAAAGAAAGTAATCATATTATCTTAGATAATAAAAGCAGGGGAATATCAATTCTCGAAATGAAATGGAAATAAAGAAACAAAATTCAATAACAATAAATATTCTACAATGAAAAAAATAATATGTAAGAACTTAAAAGAATTATGTCCAATGACCCTAAGAACTTAAAAGAATTATGTCCAATGACCCAAAACAATCTAATGTATAAAAATTTACATCCTAGCACCAGCCTCCTCCTAAACCCATTAAATTCACTAATCACATCCGGAAAAAGAAAACAAAAAGAAAGGAAAATCGAAACTCTAAACTTCAAATTGAAGAAAAATCGCTTCAACTGAAAGGAATCATATTAAAAGATTACAAAAAGAGGAAAAGGAAATGCATAAAAACCCAATCATATACTTAAATACTTGGGCAGAGAATGAGAGCACCACACAGGGGGAAAAGAACCCTAATACCCAAATCAACTTTGAAATCTTAAACCATTCGCACATTGCCATCTCATTGTCTTCAGCTCTAAAGAGATTGAAGTTTCCTCAACCCTAAGCCCGAGCATTGAAGCTCGTATAATAGAAGAGAAGAAGGAAAGATCTTACTCAAATCACATAGGGAAGAGGGAGAGAGTAGAATAGAGAGGCCTCCAAAAGAGCAGAAGAGAAAAGCTTACCAAAATCTTGAGTTGCAATTGTGGTGAGACAAGTGGGCTTTGAGAGAGAGAGAGCTTTAAGAGAGCTGAGAGAAAGCTTCGAAAGAGCTGAGAGAGAGCTTCGAGAAAGAGAGAGAGCGCGCTGAGAGATAAAGTTTCGAGAGAGTTGTGAGAGAGATAAGTGAAAAAGAGAGGTTTAATATTTAATTAGGCGGGTTTTGAAATTTTGTCCCCACGCCTCGAGAAATGATTGGGCATTTGGCAGTGCTTTGTGCTAAAACGTGATCATTTTATATAATAAAAACACTCAATTGTTGTAGTGGTTCTTTCTTTGTTTTCCCTTCAGAGTTGTGGCATGGAACTCCCTTGTTGTTTTTCCTTTATCTCCCCCGACCATCCCCATTTTAGTTGGAGTTGGGACTTCATTACTTGATGGTAAGTCAGAATTACTTTGAATTTATAGATTGTAGGTCTGCCTAGGATCACATTATTCAAATTACTACACTTCGCCACCATAAACTTGATCAAGATTATCACATACCTAGGAGCTTTACTTAAGGTCATTGGAAGCTCAACTATCACGTCTAGGATCACTTCATGTCCACTGAATCTTACCAAGATTGTTCGGGTGTAGCTGTCTGCAGTCTAATTCCATCTCGGGGAAGACTTGGTGGCTTCATATGTTAGCAGAGCTCCCATCAGGGTTCTCCAAACTTTAATGTTTTGTTATCATGGTAGAGATAACCAATGCATTAGTGTGAGGCTAATGGAACCAATGTGTTTCTTCTTCAGGGAACTCAATGAGCTCCTCTATCTTCGAGCTTGGTTATGGCAGAACACTGAATACATTAGGGTACCAATTTCTCAAACTTCAACCTTCATTTTCCTGTATGTACGCTTGCTCAGACTTTTGAATACATTTTTAACTCCCTTAAAGGACTGCTTCTCCCATTTATGCCTTGGTGATTTCTACACTCTCTCATGCTTCCTAGGAGGATTATTTACTCCTTGTTTCCTCTGAGTAGCCACAAAATCTTTCAAGTATCTCCTCTATGTCAGAGCTAATTCTATCTATTCTTTGGGATCAAAACAACCATATGTGTTGTGGCCAAAACAACCATGCAATACTTAGACGTGTCCTTCCCCTCAGTCAGGGTTAAGATAATTTGAGGTGCTTTTAACATATTGTTGTTTGATGACGTTGAAAATTTCTTCTCTCATGTGTTAGGATTGTGCCCTTAAAAGTACTAAAATTCTAATGTATATATTGAGACATTTAATTATAATTAATAATAAATAATTTATTCTCGTATTATGTGTGTTACATTATTGTAAACGATCCACAAACAGTATAATACATGATTTATGGGTCCTTTAGAGTTTCGCTCATGGGAACAAAGTATTTAACCAAGAGTTCTTTGTGACATAAAATATTTATTATTCATAATCTAGTGATGGTGGACACTTTCCTAAGATAGACTATAGTACATTAACTATATTATGTAGAGTCACTTATCTTGATAACTAGGTGAAGTACCTGGTAAATATGCAAGTGCATGTGAAACATATTAAATAGACTAATGAGTTTGATTTTCAGTAAAAGTGTTATCTTTAGAAAATCATAACTCATTTCTAATATATTATAAGTATTCTCAATCTTGAGAGAGTTATGAACTCATGTTTAATGGTTTAGTTATTTTGATCTATTGTGGTTAAGATTCTATGAGTAAAAATATATTTCTAGGTTAGATGACATATTGTTGGACAACAAGGATACATAGATTCTCAATAATATAGTTCATAGACACTTTTAAGTAACTGACATAGTACTTTTAACATAATCTATTTAAGTGATCAGAGTATACTAAGCGCTTAGTATCTCTAATGAATTGATTTGATAATTTTACTTGAGTCATCAAGTATGAAAATTATCATGGTTGATCTGTAGAACGAGATTTAGGACGTAAGGAACAAGAGTTGTATATATTAGTTAGATAGTACTTTATTAATTTATACACGGTGTTATCCTACGGAGGGGCGATACATAATTATAATAGGTCAAAGACAATTACCTCGAGTAATATAAAATACGAATAGAGTTCAATTAGAATTTTATAATACAATAAACTAGATTAATTAATTAATAAATCTGATCATAGGTTAGGTTAGTAGATTATTAATTATTTAACCATGAGTATTTTTATCCGTATGGTCTCCAAGCTAGATCGAAAAATCGTATCATGAAGAATAAGCTTTGATTGTTGGGTTCACACATCAAGGGTATGTTTTCTATATTCGTTCTGGCATAGATTAGATCGCTTAATATTTAAATTTTAAGATCTAGACAGTTTTCAATTGCACAATCCCATCATTTTGATGGCTAGAGGTGTACAGATGACATACTTGTTTTTCAAAATGGGTTCTTTACTTCTTTCTTGGGCAGAGCTGAGGCATTAACATCGTTTGTTGTAGGACTATGATCAGGAGCTGCAGGCTTAGGAGCGTGGCTTTCTTGTCTCTATGATGATCTTTCCTTTTTGGCACTTTGGCTGCTCAGTTTCTCTTGTTCCTTCTATGCTCGAATGACTTCTTTGACACATATGTACTCTAGATTCTTAACTACAACTCTGTCAAGAATATGCGGCCATACTTAGCCATTGACCACCTTATGTGGTGAGTGATTACAACTTTGAGAGTAGCCACAAGTGTATCCTCACTTGCGTTATCCCCTTGGAGGGTCTCTAGATTGAAACGGCCCATGTAGCTCTTCAGTCTCTCATCTGGCATTTGTTTGATTGTCATCAGGTATGAGGTTGGTTTTCTCCATTCCCGACCACCTAGGAATTTTTCAGCAAACAACTTTGAGAGCTTACTAAACGAATTAATTGAATTTAGTTTCAACTGCCCAATCCACTTCCTCACAAGCCTGTTGAGGGCCGACCTGAAAAGTTCACACATCATAGTTTCCAGGATGTGATGCAGGTTCATCCATATTTTGAACACATCCACATGCTCGAAAACGTCTTTAGTGCTATCATAAGGCGTGATTGGGGAATTTTGCACTTAGGGGTCATTGAACCATTTTCAAGATTACCTGTAGGAATGTGATTAGTGAGAATTATATTAGTGGAAATACATGATTACTATATTTGGTAATGTATTAGAATCTTGTACTAGATTAATGGTAATGTAAGATTAATGTGTTTGATTTGTAAGTCTATTTTAATAAGTATAGGAGATTATAGTTTTATCTTTTTTATCGTTCAACTATTCACAATATTTAATTATATTTAGTTAAATAATTTTTTAAAACTTGTAGAAAAGCTTAATATTCGACCCAAAAAATTTATTAAAATTATTTAATGCAGAAAAATTAAAGAGAAATAAAAACAGATTATAAAATTAAATCTCATAAAAAATTAGGTTAAAGAAGCTCATTAAAATTTGGATTAAAAAAGGCCGAAGACCACTAAAACAATTTAGAGTGAGAATTGGGTCAAAGATCCCATTAAAAAAGAATAGTCGAAAAAAAACTGAAATTAAAAAAAAGTACGTCACTCAATTTTTGGATGTCCCACATCAAAACCTTTACCCTATAAAAAGTCATATAAAATATTGAATATGACAGAAAAAAAATTCAAGGAGAAGAATCACAGTAACACAAAAAAATTGAACGAGAAGGATTGTAGGGGAAATAATAGGAGAATGTAGAGAAGGGTATATGTGATACCTCCTCTTTGGAAAAGGTATCAGATACCTCCTGAGAGGGGGCATCCAATCATAGTTGACATTTTCGTTCTGTTTCGGTTGAAATGATAGAAATATTTCAGTTCCAGCGAGGAATCGAAATGAAATAGCGGGTTGTAATTTTTTACCTGAAATTTCAGTCTGTTTCGACCAGAATGCTCCTGTCAATTTATATTATTTTAATTGAATTTATTCTCAATATGTTTCTTTTGCAGAGATATGGTGGGATCAGTTTGGTGGGAATGACAAAACAAATGAGAATGATGTTGATAAAACTCAAGCTTGTGATGCGAATAATAAGGAAGATGATGATGAAACTCAAGCTTGTGACGAAAATAATGAGGATGATGATGATGAAACTCAAGTAAATTAGTTGCGATGTTGAACATTTGTGTGTTTCAGAATGATAATAATATTTAGTATGATGTTTTTCTTGAATTTTAATATCATTGATATGATGTTTTGTTGAATTTTAATGATAATTACTTATTTATTTGTATGATATAATCTATTGATTCAATTTTTTTTAGTTATATTATATATAATAATTTTTTTCTAAAATGATGCATCGAAACACCAAAATATCCGTAACATTTCATTTTTTCAGAAAATTGAAATGATCACCGAAACGGAATTGACTACTATGCATCCAATCCTTCCAAGAATAGGAAGCCCCTTTATATGCCTTCAAACAAACAAAAGAATCCAACACATTCCCATTGATCTTTGATTCCCACCCTTAAATACCCTGAACCAAATGGTCTCTTAAGGGGTAGCTCTGCAAATTGTATAGAGAATGGGGATTCAGCTTGTTCAAGTAAAACTTCAATAGAAGCTCCAGCAGTTTTCTTGTGTTCCCTCTTCAACTCTCTTATATGTTCTTATAGCGTTTGGATTTGAGACCACGACTCTAAATTTTCTGTGTTATTCACCATACGATCCCCTGCCTAACCATTTTCACTAGTCTGGCTTCTCTAGCAGTGTTTCTTTTGTCGGCCTTGAGAGTCTTTCTTCCACTCTCTTTCCTACTCTGGGACTCTACTGGAACCATTTCTCTCGCCTGCATTTGAAATGATTGGACAAGTGAAAGATGTTAACTTTGATTAACTTCTAATCTCAAAGAGTTTCACCCTTGACTGTAACTGTGTTCTTAGCATACTGAAGCCAATAGAATAATATCAATATATTTTTTAGATAATGTCATATAAGATTTTTAGGTATTTACATAAAATAATAAATTAATTACAAATGTGAATTGAAGTGGAATCCACTGTAACTGTACATCATTGCAGTGCCACATGACACTGCAGTGTGCCATAAGGAGTCACGCACCATTGTAATGTCGTGAGGCACTACAGTGGCGCTACACTAGTCCATGTCAATCTCTGATTAAAAATCAGTGATTGACATGTGGCAGTCCAACATGTCACGTGACCATTTCTGTAAATTTATTATATATTCTAATCAGATAAATATCTAGATATTAGCTAATTTAAAAATTAATTTATCTGATCATCCATATCAACTAGTTTATCTGTTAGTTCAAACAGCAGATTTAGTTGATTCAAATTTTGAATTATTATCTCATAATAATCGAACATTATCTAATTTCATAAATTAGATCTTTTGTCTCACTTGTCCATTAACATAAAATTAATCGATATTATTATTTAATGATAATTTCTATATTAAATAATTCTTAATTAATTAATCATACATAGTTATCTCATAATTATTTATTTTCCCCAAAAATATAATTTTTTTGTAAATCAATCATTTTCTCATGTCCTGAAATATTCACACCCTATACCATGCAGTATAGAAGGGACTTGGGGATCATAGACCCAGAATTCTAAGCTTCAATAAATCAGATTATTAATTAAACTTTTTAATTAAATAATCTTATTTATTACGATATGAAAACTTGGATTTCAAATCTTATAAAATCAGGTTCTCAGCCATCCATATCACTGAATCTCCAAAATAAAAGTCACTAGCATGTTTCACAAACAAACTTTAATGAGTGAATCAAAAGATCCAATAAACATGCATAGGAGTTCATGACTATTCAGGATTCAGACTGATTTACATATAATCATCAGATTGATGTATATTAAATATTTATGATAAACGACAAATTAATAAAGATATTAATCAACATCGGTCATATCATAGATAATCTTACTATATATAGTACATTCACTAAGATGTGTATCCACATCAATGATCCGGATCTAGATCACATGTATTCATAATGTTTAGTGAACCGTACTAGCAACCATTCATTAAAGATTCTATACTTTAATATATTATTGATAATTTTATTTATTATCTATGATTTTAATCCTCTCGGACTTATATAAGATTATAGCCGCATTGATGAATATGAAACTTTTAGATATTTACATAAATTATTCAACAATAATTTATAAGAACCATTATAAAAAAATACAATTGTATTAAATTTCATATTAAAAATGTATAAACACATGTTTTGAGGGCACTATGCCCAACAATCTCTCACTTGCCCTAAAACAAATGTGGCATCTCTCTCAACCTCATATATTCGCACATGACACTCAAACTACTTTGTAGGAAGTGTCTTGCTAAATGGGTCAGCCATGTTTTAATCCAATGTTATCTTCATAAAAGCCAGATCACCTCGATGTACGATCCAGACGTCGACTTTCTACCATCATTATCTAATTAAAAATCAATATATCCATTGAGATTAATGTCTCCACCTAAATAAACAAGCATATAACTTATCGTTCTCTAGAGATACTTGAGAGTGTGATTTACTATAATCTAATATTTTAAACCAGGATTTGATTGATAACGACTGACAATTCCTACTGCATAACAAATGTATGGTCTCATACACAACATTGCATACATGAGACTACCAACAGCTGAAGCATAAGAAACATTTCTCATATCTTCTTGCTCTTGAGGTGTCTTAGAACACTACTCCTTGAAAAGGACAATTCCATGTCGGGTTGGTAGTTGACCTTTCTTTGAATTTTTCATAGAGAATCTTTCTAGCACCTTATCAATATAAGATGCCTAAGAAAGTGTCAAAAGCATGTTCTTTCTATCCCTTAATATTTGGATGCCTAGAACATAGCTCGTCTCTCCTAAATTTTTCATTTGGAATTTCTCAACTAACCACTTCTTTATTTTTGCCAAAGTTTCTACACCATTCTCAATGAGTAGAATATCGTCAACATAAAAAACTAAGAAAACCACTATCTTATTTTTGATGTATTTATAAATACAAGCTTCGTCAACATTTTGCTCGAAGTCATATAATTTAATAATCTCATCAAAGGTAAGTTTCTAAGATTTAGATGCTTGCCTTAATCCATAAATGGATTTAAGCAATTTGCATACTTTCTGATATGTCCCTTTTTCACGAACCTTCTGGTTGTATCATATAGATGCTTTCTTCAAAAGAGTTATTCTGAAAAGCTGTCTTGACATCCATTTTTCATATTTCATAGTTTAACCTAGCGGCTATCAATAACAAGATGAGAATGGATTTTAACATGGCTACTAGAGAGAATGTGTTTTCATAATCGACTCATTCCTTTTGTGCATTGCCTTTGACTATCAGTCGTGCCTTGAAAGTCTCTATTTTCCATCTACACCTCTTTTCTTCTTGAAGATCCATTTACATTCAATGGGCCTAACATCTTTAGGTGGATTTATAAGTTTTAAGATAGAATTGGAATACATCGATTCCATTTTCTGGTTCATGGCATCTTGCTATTTCTCCTTTTTAGGATCATCCATCACCTCTTTAAAGGTTAATGGATCGTCTTTATCAGTCTTATACACTAGGACATGTGTCTCTAGTTTATAGCGAATAGGTTGTCTTAAAACCCACCCACTACGATGTTACACTAGAGTTTCTTGAACAGAAACAATGGTTTCTGTGGTTTGTCGTTTATCGGTTAATGATGAAGGTGGTCTGATCTCATTATACACTAATTCTTCAAGAACTATTTTGCTCTGAGATTTGTAGTTTTTCATATAATCGTGTTCAAGGAATGTGACATTTGTCAATACTTACAGCATTTAATCCTTGTGGCAATAAAAGTACCCGCCTCTAGTCTCTAGAGTATAGCTAACAAATATACACACTTCAGTCCTTGAGTCTAACTTTCTAGTCTTGGGTGTAAGAACACGAGCCGAACACTCTTATATAAGGAAATAACGCAAACTGGGTTTAGAGCCATTCTATAACTCTAAAGGTGTCTTGCTTATAGACTTAGAAAGCAATACATTCAGAATGTAGGTAGCCGTTTGAAGTGCATATCCCCAAAATGTGAATGGTAGTGAGTTGGGATAGAATGCCATGCTCCAACATGTAATCCTTGAATTCTAAATTCAAGTGTTCACCACCTCGATCTGATGGAAGTGTTTTCAATGATTTACCTAATTGCTTTTCAGCTTCAATTTTAAAGTCCTTAAACTTTCCAAGAGTTTCAGACTTTTTATGCAATAGGTAAGTATAACCATATCTAGAGTAAACGTTAATAAAAGTGATAAAATACTCATACCCACCTCTAATTTATACATTGATCGGTCCACAGACATCACTATGTACTAGCTCAAGTGGTTCCTTGGCTCTTTGGCCCTTTTCCAGTGAAAAGTCACTTGGTCATTTTTCCTTGTACACAAGATTCACAAACAGGAAGAGTCTAAACTTGTAGTTCTCTCAAAGCAACATGCTTTGTTAACCTGTTTATTCTATCTAGATTAATATGTCCCAACTTAAGATGTCATAGATATATGTCATCATCATTATGAGAAACTCTTATCATTTATTACTTTTAATATTTGCTACTATAAACAATTCATAATTATTTAACGCATATTCTATCGATTTAAGCATATACAGTTCGTTTAAAACTTTAGCATGACAAATATTGAATCTATTCTTTGAAATAAACTGATTATTAATAAAAGAAACTTCAAAAGATTGTTCATGTAGTAAAGTAAGAGAAATCAAGTTTTTTGAAAATCCAAGAATAAAATAAACATTGCTCAAAATAAGAAAATTATTTTCAAAATTAAGATAGACTGTCCCCAATGCTTTCGCCGACACGAGGGCACCACTGTTAACTCTCATTATCACCTCGCCATCAACAACTTCTCTTGTTGAATCAAGAATCTGCAAAAAAGAACATACATAATTAGTGGCTCTTGAATCCAATATCCAGGATGACGAATCATATTCCACTAGATAAGCTTCAAGTACAACTAACCACATTTATCTTTCTTTTTCAGCTTGGAGAGATACTTACTACAGTTTTTCTTCCAGTGACCTTCAACATCATAGTAGAAACAATTTCTCTTGGGTTTGATATCGCCTTTGTTCTTCTTAGCCTTGGATGAATTTTTGTCTTTCTTTCCTCTTTTATTCCTTCTCTCGTCCTTACCATTGTTCTTCTTCCTTTTCTTGTCCTTAACAACATTGGAAGAAGGTTTTTACTCAGTAACACTTCCCTTACCTTCTTTGGTCATACTCTTGTTGAGTGACCCAAAAGTCTGTGGTTCATTCAACAATTTGGTCATGTTGAATTTCAACTTGTTCATAATGTAGTTGGTGGTGAATGTAGAAAAGGTAGGTGTGAGCGATTCAAGTATCATGTTGACTTGAGTTTGCTCATCAATGGTAGCCCCATGTAATTCTGCCTCATACATTATATTGATCATGTTCATGCACAAAAGTACCTTTCTTCATCTTGGTTGTCATGTAGCTCGTAGTAGCCTCATGACGACTTTGATCAGACTACTGCCCAAACATCGTCTGTAAAGATTTCATAATCTCATAGGCAGTTTTCATGCTTTCATGCTTGGTTCTCAGAACATCATCCATGCTCACAAATATGTAGCACTTAGCTTTGTTGTTAGATTGAATCCAAGCATTAAACTTGTCCCTAACATTCTTAAAGACATTGGCAACGAGCTCCTCATGACATTCTTTAGTGAGAACAAATTTGTAGTTCTCACAAATTAACATCAAGTTAAAATTTGACTTCCATCTAATGAAATTATCACCATTTAATTTTTCAAGTACAAGTAAAACAGTAATGGGGTTTCCCATGGTAGACATAATAATAACTGAAAAATAAAACATACATAATTCAATATAATTAAAATAAATATCAAGAATTCATAAAATAAACGTGATGCGTGAATGTAATATATTAAACACATAAATTTAACATTTACTAATCCACGATAAGATTAATTTTAGACTGTCTATGAGACATTCTCATCCTTATTAATTAAAACATAAAATATCTCATATTTTCTTTTAATAATAAGGTATAGCTTATTTGGTCAAGTCACAATTATCCACTCAAAGTTTAATTGTGATTTTGTGAGTGTAACCCATTATTTCAGATTTCATGACTTGATTTAGAATATGCTACCTTATGGTCAGTCAAAACTAAACTACATCACTTAGTCATATCTTCTTAAGAAGTTAAACATTGGTATTGATACAACTCAAAACCTTTCTTAAGAGGATGAAAAAAAAGTCATCTCGAGGACCTCACTGTACCTCTCGGTGTTGTAATAATGGAGACCATAGGAGCTGGTTCACCTGAAGAGAATCTTTTATATGATCACACTCGATCATGTTGTGCATGAACAGGCTCCGTAAGATCCATTAGAATAAGGAATGTGGCCTAATCCATATTATGTTTTATCTATTTCACTTATTTAATATTAATAGTAAAAAAATTACGTTCATTTCCTCTGCATTGACTCGATATTGACATGTAAACCTTCTCTCACTCGCTATTTTAAGATAATGTGTTCCTATTTTAACTAATCAATTAATTCCAAAATAATTACTAGTTAAAATAACCATATGAATGTAAAATCAACAATTAATCTAATCTAATTGGTCTAAGTTTATTTAAGCTTCTAAAGAGCCTAAGTCAAAATTAGGTGAACTTAGAATAACTAATTAATTACATTCATCAAACTTTAATAAAACTATTTTCATAAAGTTGGTCATTGTAAAAGTTAATATAGTTTTTAGGTGGTGTGATTACCACGTTTTAACTAATTAAAACCTCGCAGTTTACATGCAATTGATTTCTCAAAATAATTCATATTAACATATTAGGAAAGTTCTGATCAATCATGTTTCTACTAATGAGGTGTATGATTAAATAAAACTGTGTGCGATTTTATGTATGGTATGTGATCGACTAATGTATGGTCATGTTATCAATGCACGATTTCATGATTAAATAAAATTGTTAAACATTTATTTAACAATCAAATAAAAAAATGATGAATCCAGTGACTATTGGATATTTCTAAATTACAACATTTGAATAATAAAAATAATTACAAAGAGGACTTCAAGAATACATATTTCTCAAATAGCTCATTCTCCACCAAGGGTCCATCTTCGTAATCTTCAAGTTTTGATCAAAATCCTTTTAATTAGGATAAACTATTTTTCCTAATTAAAACATTTAAATTTACTTTTATCAGTAAATTTTTTATTAAATTTTCTTCTATAATTATTATTTTGAAAGAAGCGTTTGTGAATATTTTTATTTTTTTAGAAGTATTGATCAAAATTTTTAATTCTTTTTTTATGGTAATTTCTCATATAGGGCTTGTGAGACCTACGGCCCAAGTGGGAATTTTTCTTATTTTTCTGGGAACGGGCAATAGAGGGTAAACCATATTGTTCACAAAAATTGCTTAATTCGTATTTGGCAGTTTTATTTTATTTTTTAATTTGTTTATTGATTTCATATCAATGCACATTTTTATACCTTTTTGTATTATAGTAATTATTGTCCCATAATTGAGACTATCATAGTCTATATTACCTAGGTCATTACTGATGACTGTTCTTATTTTGTGTGCGAACAGATGGGGTAATCCATTAATGAATTTTTCTTTCCAAAAGGATTGATTACTATCATTCCTTGACATAACTCTAGATAAGAATATATTTTTATACCAATTGAAATCACTTAGGTTTGGACATCTAAAATTAGATAATTGATCATGAATACGTGAAGTAATATTACTTGGCGTACCAATGAAGTGTTCAAGTATTGTGTAGAGAAGTGTATCGATAGCATCAGATATTGTTTCCTGATTTTCTCCAATAATTGAGGTTCCTTCAGCATCTATCTTTACTACTAAAAGAATGGTAATTTTGTGTGAGGTGTTTTTTCACCAAGAATGAAGCATTACAGTGAATCATGTGACTAAGAGTTGAATTAGCTCAGTGTGAGGTAGATTATGAGTGGTGATGTAGTTGTTGGCTACCATTGCCATGTGTTGTAATTTATTGAGAACTTCATGCTCAGAAAGTCTATCAATATTCCACTCATATAATTTCTCTGCAGAAAGAAAAAATTGATTAACGAAAGACGATCCAGTAATTTGAATACTAAGAGACATGGGTTTTTTTATGCCATTTTCTTTCTAATTTATTAATTTCTAATTTTTAAATGTGTCTTCTAGATTGTTAATGTGTGAATATTCATGGATTGTGGATGACTCATAGAAGGATTCTATCCTATGGCTATCTGACTCAGAACTACTGTCTTGGTTAATAACCTTAACAGAAGAAGATGACTCTACAGATTTATTCTTCAATTCTTGAAGCATTTTATCAATCTATTTATTAATGAGAACAATATTCAAAGCGGTTTTATCTGAAAGATTTACTAAAGTTTTTTCTTTCAAAACTTCATTTGTTTTAGGTTCATGAAGATCATCAACCTTTTTCTCAATTTTATCTAATTGTTTACTTATTGTTATTAGACTTTGATTGATGTAATTGAATTGTTCAACTACTTTTTTTATTTGATTCTTCTTCCTTTGTAACCTTGAAAGGAGAAGCACTAATTAAAGAATTTTTATGACGAATCATAATTTTCTCAAGAGGAGGATGACTGACTGACACTACACTGGAGTCTTCCTTGACCCATTTATATTTTGAAATTACTTTGATATTTTTCTCATAAATATATTTGATATAATCAAGGAAAAACATATCAACTCTAAATTCTTGTATGAATGTCTTCCATTCAGCAAGTATGATTCTTCTTATTTCCATATTATATTTTTCTCTGAACCTATTTCGTCTATCAAGATTGGTTGGGTCATCATTGTGTTGGGTTATTCTTTCCCAATCTGGTTTATATTATTGACTCAAGGTACCTATATTCAAGACTAAGAGTTGAGGATTAATAGGATGAAGGTTTCCTTAGAAATTTGATTCAGTGGGTGCTTCAACTTCGTCATATTGTTCAGACTTATTATGAAAGACTGACTGACTAACTTGAAAACTTGTGGCTATGCCTTTAAGTCTTAAATTTTTAATTTTTAAATTTTTTAATTCTTGTTCTAATTGTTGAATCCTAAGATCTTGATCATTATTAATGGATGATCCAGAATATTATTTTTAGGGGTACTAGACTAGCTATACTTTCTAATTTGTGGATCAGAACTGGAAGATGATTGGAAGTTAATTTTAATAGTACCATCCATGTACTGTTGGATGTAATCTATATCTTCAATTGGTTTTTTAATTGGAGTAGGTTGACTTTTATTTGTTAAAAATCAATTTGAAGGCAAAGTAATATCAGACCACCTAATTATTTTAGGAACTCTAATATTGGCATTACTTTGGCTAGATTAGATCAATAGGGTTTGATTTTTTGGACTCCTATTGATGGCTTGGAAATTCATATTGGTTTTAGTAACTTTTTAATGAATTCGAAAGAATAAAACTAGGGATTGAGTGCCTTCTAGGACTTGGTAACCACTAATTTGAAAATTTAAAGTTAATGATTTAAAATATGGAGATCTGCTAAACTAACAGATAGATCAGGAAAATAACCAAAATGGATTGATCCATTACATAGTCAGGATTCAATTAATCCTATAATACTATCATTGAAGTTTGTAAATCTTGCATCTCGCAAGGTTAATAAGACAGATGTATTTAGTCGTCTCATTGTGATTGGTTTAACTCCACTATGGACTAAACCAAAATGAAGAAAGTTATATCGTTCTTGAATGCGATGCTTTATGGCATCAAAGGAAAGTAATTGATAGGTTTCATACTCTTTCCTAAGAACATATATTTTTTCAATTATTTTCACATGATGTTGAGGTTTAAAAGAAGTAACAGACCATATTGATTTATAAATATTTTTATTAAGAATTCTGGGTATATTATATACCCTACGATCTACTTGATCATCTGTTAATTCAAAATGTTCATCATTTATTATGTCAGGTATTGAAGTTATTGTAGACATATTGCTACTAGAAGAATTACTTCTAAATAATATACTCATGATTCAAATAACTAAATTATTCTTATGATTGAAAATTTCATACTGTATTTTGGTTACTAATCTGTTGTGGTGACTTCTACAACCTCATATTAGGGTCACTCTTCTCCAACCTGCCTCTACAATCACCCTACCATCTAGATTTACGTCTCTAAGAGGTCTTATTGAGGTACCTAAAACTAACCAAATAAAAACTGATATGTCAGCCTCTGATAAAACAGATTCACATATTAGATAAACAAATAATACAGAAAAATATTAAATTGTAAGAATAACCAGTCACTTGGGCGGAGAGTGAGATTATGCAAAAGTAATTATTCATGTAAGTAATTGAGCGACAATAATAACAATAACCAACCATAATAGGCGGTGAACATGTTAATTTTACAGATAAATTATGGTGACACCTCAGCACAATGCAACGGTCATAATGATCTTCAAGGCAATCAATTATCAATAGCACTAGTCACAACGACTTTTGCAGACTGTAATTAAATTATATAATATATATATATAGAATTTAAAAATTATTTTTTAAAGTACGATACAATTTAAATTTTTGATAGAACTTAATTCATTTATTGTGGAATATATTTATAATATATCAAGCCCAATACCTAATTTAATTGGTTTGCTAAACCCTTACATAGATTCTCTAAACTATGAAAATTGTAACGATTAATAAATAGAAAACTATGATTATTTCTGTAAATTTATTTTGGAATATCATATTACCTGGCCCTTTGGTTTTGGGTATATGGGAAAAGGAGTGTTAGATTATTGGGAATATTATAGATTCTCATGTTTGTTAAGAGAGCTCTAAGAGTGAGGAGGCATGCTATTCCGGGAGGAATAGGATTGCATCTCATAAGAGAAATATGATTCCTCCTAGTAGGAGGAGATATCATATAAACCCTGACATCTCCCTCCACTTATTTGTCTAGGGAATAACTCTATCAACTAATTATCAATTTTGCCACCAAATAATTAATCATGTTTTATATGAGGGTGTTTTTAAAATAAGTCATTAATATTTAAGGTAGGACTGTAAATGCCTTAATCCCACGTAGGATTTCCGATGTGGGGTTTTGAAGTGGGGTTTTTTTCAGGTTTTTTCAACCATTTTTTAATGGTCTTTGACCTTTAAACCCAAAATTGATGGGTTGTGGGGACTATAACAAGCCTTCTCTTTCTCATTTTATGCTATTAAGCTTGACTTTTTCCTAACTCAGATTTAATGAGTTTTTTAACCTAATTTTTAATGGGTTTTATTTTTTTCCATCACATTTTCTATTTTTTTACCCATGAATTTTTTTAATCTATTTTTATGGGTAAATATTAAGATTTTATATAATATTTATAAGGTTTAATATCATAAAACTCATGTATTTTGTCCTAAAATCAACTTACTTCCTAAACTTTATCATTTTTCATATTGGACTTTCAATTTTCTACATCCATCAACTTACCACCACGATCGTCAAATGACTGTTAAATCAGCACATGCATGGTACATGCCTAATTTTTTTTTTCTAATTTTACCGCTTTATTCAAACTTATAAGCTACCAATTCTCATATTTTTTAATCTAAAATCAGCCACAATTGCATATCCATCTGCATTGATTTGTCAAAATTTTAACAAGTTCTCCTCTAGTTTCAGTACCAGTTTGTGATTCATCTCCTTAAGGTTTGGTTTTGATTTTTATCAATTATTTTTATTGTTCTCTTTCATGAATAAATTGGGCTATTTTTGCTAATTAATTTTCTACCAATTTTATTTTTCTCTTCTGCATGAATAAAAATTAAAATGATTGATTTTTATTTTTGTCCTTTATTTTTTTAATTAATTTTTTATTCATGAAGGAGAAAAATAAAAATGATTGATGAAAAATGAAACTGGATCTTAAGGAGATGAAACCCAAACTGTTGTTGAAATTGGAGGAGATGCAATTATGGACGATTTTAGATGAAAAAATATGAGAATGTGGGTGATCGAAGTCCCCCTTGAAGTCTCAACTAATGGAGGAGGAGTGACCCAAGGGCCATCAGAGTCGTTGTCGTCTGAGTCTTGTCCAGTGGCTTTGTCCTTCCCTTTTTCCTCAGGATGATACTGTGGGGAAGAGGACAGACGGTTCTCGTTGAAAAGAACCCCTCTTTCTCGCAGAAGGACATTTGAAACCAAAAGACTTTTTATCACATATACCAAAAAAGTATTCACATTTTTTGAAAATGGTTCAGTAAATGACAGTCAGGGTGAAAGTCACTTTTTCGGGGGGAGGATGCAAAGCTGGCAAAGTGAATCCAAGGCAAGCAATGCAAAGCTAGACGAACCCAGACAAAATCAAGCGTACTCAAAACAACCATAACTAAGCACAGTCAGCGGGAGTATATGGGAGAAAGCCAGTCTGCAGTAACTCCAATTGCTCCGTCGGATCACTAAGAAAAATATTTACTCACACATACTGCAGTGTATTGTTGTCAACTTAAATAGTAGGACCTACCAGCAACAAGACGACTACTCCCTCCACCCCACCTAAGACTTAAAAATGGACCATGGTGAAGACAAGTCAAGTGGTTGGAGGGAGTACCCATGAAAGTCTCAGCTCGACAGACACCGGATGTAAATAAAACCATCTGTAAGTCACCAACTAGATCGGGTAAGAGCTCAATTCCGAAGAAGAATGATAAATGAGAGAGCCCTACAGTCTCATCAAGGTTAGCCCATGATCCTACAGTGACTAAATCTTGTTCTATATTTATCTCCAACCCTTTCTTCTTCTATCTCTCTCTTTGATCCTCCTAGCACTTTTCCTACTCATTTCATTATCGTTTCCATAACCATTCCCATTCCTCCCGTGTCGGCCCTAATTCCATCGGGCCCAATATCATCAGATGTGACTTCTCCATCCATTCCAGTTTATTCATAATTGACTCATCTTCCTACAGCAAGTGTTAATGCATCCACCAATGTGGATTAGAGTCACCCACAAACTTCAGAGTTTCAAGAAACAATTTCTTTTTACCCTGCTTAGAAGATGAAGAAGGCATGACCTCTACCAACAGGATCTGGTCGGGACAAGGCCTATTGTATAGAGGCCCAACCCTTGCTAGATTTAGAGCCATCATTCAATATTCTATCTTTTTTTTTGTAAGACACGATGGATACGGGGAAGAAGAGACTCTGGAGCCAGAAGATAAGGAATCTAGGAAAGACTCAGCTGCAACAGGTAGCACACAGTCAGACTCGAGTACTCAGCCACCTCTTCCTCCTCCAGCTTAGAATGTCCCTACTCAGGGACTTTGTTAATCCAGTGCTCCTACATGAGGCAAACAAAGAAAATGCTCCAATGGCAATGGGGGCACAATTGAGATGCCAATTCAGGGGTTATCCTATCTTTCTGGGCCCAGAACACAAACTCTCTTAACAACATTTGGTCGAGCTCAGAGAGAAGGGATTTTTCCATGGATTCTAAAAAAGGGTCCGAGGTAAAGGATGTTCTGACAGACTGGACAGATTCCAGTTGGGCTTTTCACTTTCTCAAGAGTCAATGAATATCACCAAAAAAAAATTTATTCCATTGGCGGACAAAGTGTTTGAAGATCTCGCATTTTCTAGCCAATTGAAAAGCTCTTGAACCTGAGACATTGGTCGAAAGAGTAAGTATAACAAGGATGATCAAAATGTCAATTCGGAGAGAGGAAGATCGACTAGCCAACCAAAGTGGGGGACCTCAAAGAGATGGAGAGAGAGTTTGACCACTTAACTTATAGGAATGTTATTCAATAGTGCACCAAATGCGTGCAATAAAGCAGTGCGCTAGGAAAGAAAGGTGAGATGTATACAATTAAAAAGCTGAAAAGCACAGAAAGAATTTCGCCCAATTGAGCACGTCTAGCATATTTTTTCACAGTAGCAGGATCAAGAAAGGTGAGCTGTATACACCTACTTGTTCATAGTTTATAGGGTTGAAGAAATGGGTAAATTGGAAAAAAAAATTGGGCATGTACCGTACATGTGTTGATTTAACAGTCATTTGACGGTCAGGGGGGGTAAGTTGATGAGTGGAGAAAATTGAAGAGTCAATAGAGAAGAGGATAAAGTTTAAGGGGTACTTAAGTTGATTTTGGGTAAAGTACAATAGGATTTTATGATATTAACCCTATTTATAATGATATTTTAATTAAATAAAAATGTAAAATTAGCTATTGTATATTTGAAAAATAAAAATGTTAGCATATTCCATACATCTTATCATTAAAAGGTTTTTTTAAACCAAACACATTAATCTCGCATTCTCATTAATCTAAATAAGATTTCAATTCATTACCAAACATAGTACTCAAGTATTACCTCTACTATAATTCTCTTTAATCTTACACCCACTAATCACATTCCTACCGGTAATCATATAAAGTTTGAACCAAATGACCCCTCAAAGAAACAAAAACATTGTGTCTCATACTGACATTCCATGGCCGGATTAATAATACACCTATATGATTGAGTTAGTAAACGCTAAAAAGAGTCGTGTTTGAATCTCAAAAGCATTTAGGCCATTTAGTAAACTCAACTTAACTTTGACTATTTACCATGGTTTCTATTTACTTAATCTGGGCTGATGGTAGTAAAAATTCAATGGGAAAGCATAAACACCAGGGCATGTTTGTTTAGCAGTAATTCAAAGATTACAATTGAAAAGTTAGGTACAGTACATTATCGTTTTTTTTTTATCAAATTGGGGATAATAGATATGGACTTGAGAGATCCTCTTTAGAGGAGATATATAGTTATCACTAAACTATTTCTTTGACCACATCATTATCTTGTTTATTAAGAGTAAAAATGAAAAATGATATTCGCTTAGTAATGTCACTCTTGCGCGGGACTCTCTCCAAGTAATTCTAGATTGAGTAGGTTAACATAGACTATATTTTAATTGATTAAATTATGTCATTCCATCATAAGTTGATCACTCATTAAAATGATTTACCAAATCACAACCATCATTAAGTTGATCCTATACATATCCACATAAATGGATGAACGAGCATTGGATTTCACTTTCTATGTCGTCCTGGTTCATGCTTATTAGCACCCAAATCCCCAAATGATGCTAGAGTAACAGACTCATGCCTATTATTTTAAATTGTGTATTGCATGCAACTCCAGGATGTCAGCCTGTTTGTTTCTCCAAATTAATCGACAATTTATGGAATAATTCAAACCCAGAAATTGCAAACGATGACAAACAAAAGAGCCAAAGAGAATGTATAATTTTGTTTCATTAACAAGAAGAAATTATTATTGTGAACTAAATTGCATACAAGCTCAAATTTATGGATAACAAGATCTTAGTTGAAGAATCCATGGTTTTCAATCAGAAAATTAGAGTGAATCACTAAACATAAGCACTGACCGAGCTAGTATAAAATAACAATCTGAATTAACAAACTGGTAGAAAAAGTTAAAAATTAGAGTGAATCACTAAACATAAGCACTGACCGAGCTAGTATAAAATAACAATCTGAATTAACACACTGGTAGAAAAAGTTACTCATCCAAACTGCTTCGGCGAGCGAACTTACAGAAAACTTCATAGATAACAGGAAGTTCTTCTTTCTATTACCCATGCAACAAGGAAAACTGTAGTCAAGTTTCAGCTTCAGCCCTTTCCAAACCTACTCTAACAACGAGTGACTGTTCCGTCTAAAAAGATTGATGCATCCTATTGGACCTGTTCTGCAGGTGAACTAAAAGATAAAAACCCATAAACATGGGTTTTTTCTTGCTCTTTGATCAAGCTAAACTTTGCACTAACCATAGATTCCCAACATATAGTTTGTACAGACTCTCAAAGATTATGTTCTTCTAAGGAGATGATTTCATTGAAGAGCTATTCCTCTTGTAAGATTCATATCAACGCAAAATCTTAACCACATCTAACGTCTACCAACATCCTTCAAAACTGTGATGATTTCAAGAAATATATACTGAACAAAGAATGAATTACAACAGATGATACTTAATTAGATACTAACAGATCCATCCAATGCAGCGATTGCGACTTTTACCGAGTTCATTGAACTCATTGTGACAATTACATATCCTACTTATGCCCGTCTTGATCTGATTTCCAAACATATAAGTTCCTGACAGAAAGAGAAACAACAAAGGAAAAACATATCAGCGAAAACTGAGAATATACAGTGAATGCACGCAAGCTCTTATTCTAGCAGGGGATAGAAGGCCATAAGCTGATTATATAGATAGGTGCTATCTCCTCAAAGATTGAATCTATGATCAATTTTTAGTCCATTGTTAAAATATTGCAGCAAAATCGATAACAGGCACAACTTCCGCACACTAAGGAATACCATATGACATTTTACAATTCACAAAGCTCTTTTTTCTAACAGGAATTAATAACAGTCACATTCTCTGAAGGCCGGAACACTTTATTTAATGACTCTGCATTTGTCATTGTAGTTCTTTCAAAGAGACAAATTTCCCCAAAATCTTAGGTATGGAGTTGCAGACTTGAATATTTTCACAAACTATTTGCCTAAGCCCTAACTCTAATTATTGCACAATTAAATTCTATTTTGCCAAATCCACAGCTGAAAACATAAGAACAAAATTATAATAAAATACAAGAGAGAGTACAGGATTAGGCATAAGAATAATGAAAGAAGAGCAACTAGGACTACCTCAGAAGACAAACAGTTTCGAAAGGCTTAAAATTTCAACCAGCTCTGCAATGTCAACTCCTCGGTAGATTACAAACGTAGTATCTCACATGGTCTTGACCGCTTCTTCATTTCCAGGCTTGAGATTTCAGTTGTAATTCTCCATACCCTATTCGCCATAAATCTCTTCCGCAACCACATTTTCCTCATCCACAACAGCCAAACCTATGTTTGAAATATCTATAATGTCCACAATGAAAGTCCAAAAGATTTGGCTGTGCTTTCTCCTAATATCAACATGCAGTTTGAAATACAACAGCCAAACCTATGTTTGAAATATCTATATTGTCCACAATGAAAGTCCAAAAAATTTGGCTATGTGCGTTCTCCTAATATCAACATGAAGTTTGAAATATATATTCTGTCCTCCTTAAAGTTACATAAGCATATAAACTAAGGAAAGAACCATCAAAAGATTTTGAGCAGAATAAAAGTCCTATAGCACATATCAACTCCAGGCATGTCGGAACAGACAGATGAAACCAGTGAGTTCCACACTGATAGATTTGGCAAGTTACCCTGGCTAATCATCTCCTCCAGCCACATGACGGCTTCATATTGCCGGTTGACAGAGCAAAGACCTCTGATGAGGGTATTGTACATGTTAGAGGAAGGCCAATACGATCTGGTCAACATCTCCTCAAAAATGTTGCTTGCTTCAAGATATCGATTTTCTCGACAAAGTCCATCTACTAGTGTGTCATATGATTCCTTGTTGGCGACACAACCCACCTGCTCTGCCATCTTCTTCAGATACCGCACGGCCAATGTTGATTTGCCTTCATGACATAGACCCTTCATGACAATGTTGTACAGGGAAACAGTGGAAACACAATTTGCCTCCACCGTCTCGTATTCAATTACTTTCACTGCCTCATCAACTTTTCCTTCTCTGCATAATGCTTCTGCCTTTGCTTCATAGATCAAATGTGTCGGTTTAAAACCTTTACCTTGCATAATATTTAGCACCTTGTCTGCCTGATCAATCCTACCTTCATTATAAAGGTCATCAGCCATGGCGTTGTAACTATCCGAATTGGGAATTCCGCCTCTGATAAGAGCTTCATTAATTAGACATTTGATGCCTTCTACATCTTGACAACTATTGAACTGACTGAGATCAATGCGATGGCAACATCGCTTCGGGGCCTTCAGCCCCTTCCTTAAAATCTTACCCAGAATTTCCACAGCCTGTTCAACCTGCCCATTATCACACAAAGCATACAAAAGAGTCCTATAAATTATGATATCCCCACCACTTCCCTTCTGGGAAATTCTCCAAAACATGGAATACAGTAAATGGATGGCCTCATCAAGCCTCCCATCTACACACAATCCTTTCATTAAAATGCAATAACTTTCTCTGTCCAGATAGGAATTTTGGTAGTTACTCTCCTGGAAGATATGTAAAGCAAGATCAGAATGACCTTTTTGGCAGAGAGAATGCATGATTATATTCAAGGCCTTAGTCCTGGACTTTATTCCCCAACCATAAGAACTCTCCAAGAAAAGATCATGAGCTGCTTCCAGCTTAGATTCATTCACCACTATCTGCAAAAGGGTATTGAAAGAATGTGTCCAATTGATACAGTTGAAATTTTTAATGGTTTTAAAAAGAAAGACGGCTTCGTCCAGCATTCCATGGCTCGCATAAGTCTTGATTGCAGCTGCAAATACTGAATCTTTGAACTCGCACGAGTCATCTTTCAATTGATCAATCACCTCTCTCATTTCAGCAACTCGGCCAGAGTTTCCAAGAATGCTGATCATGGTTGCATACACCGGACCATTGTGTCGGTAATTGGGGTATTTGGCTTTGGCTTCATTAAAGACCTGGAGAGCTGTCAATGGGTTCTTCTGTTTTCTTATAATCTGAGAGAGACGCGTAGGTGTTAAAATCTTCGGCCATCTAGTAAACATACCTACTGGCATCAATATATCATTACTCTGCCTCCAAATTCCAAATCAGATTACGGTGATGACGTGATGCATATCCATGTCAAAGTCATAAAGGATACGATCAAAGTGCTGCTCATAGAGAGTCCTATATCCACATAAGCAAGTCCAAAATAAGGTTCACATGCTTGTTATGTTTTCTGTAGAAGAATATCTCATTAAACATAACCATATCAAAGTGAACCAGAGCGTTTCCTACACAAGACAGTAGACGCGTAATCGATTCGGTTCGGCTCGGTTTAATGATATTTTTCAAACCGAACCGAAAATGCGGTTTTTTTAATATCAAAACCGAACCAAACCGTCGAATTTGCGTAGGGATGTTCGGTTCGCTTTTGCGGTTTTTCCATGCCAGAAAAAAAAAATCATTAAAGAAAGACCTACCAACTATAATATTATTTCGTCCTTCAATTTCAGAAACAATTATGTTGAAATCAAATTATTGAGCTCCGCATGGGTGATCCAAATTGTTAAAATAAAATATTTTAAATGTTTCTCTATTTCTTAGCATAAAATATTACAAGATTGTAACATAGGTATACATATGGATATGAGGGGGAAATCAAGTAAGGGAATGGAACGGACTCAATCAATCATTCCCATTCTCATGCAAAATTACTGAAGATGGATATGGGTGTCTGACAAAAGCACTTTTATATATTATTAAGAGTAAAGGGTTCTTATAACATATAGTTCTTCAATGATGCAAAAGGCGTCCAATAAAAATACAGATAAGAGCCACCTTACATACATAAAGAAGAGTAAATCCAACTTGATCTCTTCTCACTCCTCTCTTGCTCAACTCCACCTGGTAAGCAAATATTGCAAATTGTCAACCAGGACACAACAAGAAGCAAGAATGATTTGAGTTGAAAGATTAATAATCACAAGAATCAATAATTGGGTTTAAGTGTTTCAAGTATTTAAGGTGAGTTTGAAAGTGTTTATCTTTTTTAAAGCACTTTTATGCATTAAGAAAAATTCAATTAAACTTAATTGACATACAATTGGCATTTCAAAACTTAAATCACCTCAGTTCACACACACTGCAAACTTTTTCACATTATTGGCATTTCAAAACCTACGACCACGACCACGATGTGGTCGCAAAGCCAAGTGACACAGTTCATCTATTATCCAATAAGCGATGAAAAAAGATTAGAGAGAATAAAATCGAACACCCAATCGACATTAATGAACATGAAAAAACAAACAATGACACATAACCGATATGCAAATCCATCAAGATCCAGCAGAAATAAAATTAAATGCAACACCCAGAAAATTAATTGCGCAGAAGAAATAATAAGAGAGCAAAACCATATGGGGTTAGAATGGAAAAAACGGAGTGGGGATAGATCTGAAAAGAGAATGTTTTCTGTTAACTTCTATATGCGGAAATGTATGTGGCAGAGAGGAAGAGAGATTGGAACTAAGAGTTCGTTGAAAGATTTTCTATTTGGTTTCATAAGAAGGTTAAATCTCATTCATGTTCTTGCGACAAATCTACTGGAAAAATCTATTGAAATTGTTGTTTGTTTAACAAGGATCTAATCTACAATCAGTAAAACAATAATTGTAATTATTAATAAAGAGAGAAAATGACGAAAAATCTGCAAAACTTACTTGGTTTCGTAGTTTTAACTTCAAGTCTCCTTGCACTAACTCGAATTTTTCACAAGTAAAGAGGGATAGTGAAGTCTTTCCATAAGATAAAGGACCTGAAATGTTAAATTTCTAACATAACTTTTCAAATGGATCATTTTTTCAAGAAGAAAAACTCAATATCTTCTTATATAATTGGTGTTTACTCTACTACTCGCCAATATTGATACTAATCACACAAGTTACAGATGAACTGCCTTCCCTGATCAATAAACTTCATGCACGGATTTATGTAACCCTTGCAGCAAGAACATCGAAGAGGACCACTTTCCCCAAAATCAACAACCTAAAGCGAAAAAGATTTAATTCCCGTCAGAGTTATACTAACACTTCACTTGAAAAAAGAATCGATTCAACATTTCTACAAGCAATTAAAAGGCAAAGTCCGTCATCAAGATATATTCACTCCCTTTCTGGGTTAAACAGAGATTAATCAAAGTCCTTCAATATGCTAGTGGTGAAAATATTAATCTTAAGTTAACCAATATAAATTTAATGATATAGATCACATTCAACTCGAACCAATATTGTTGTTATATTTTTCAAATAATTGTCGATAAATGTTATATAACATTGATATTTACTGATTTGATATAAATTATCCCTATTTTTTTTCTTTTTCATCAATTTGATGTCTCATATTAATTAATTCTCTATCTCTCTCTTGATAACTCCCATCTATTCTGTGCTCCAGGGAACTCTCTTTCGCTTTGTATTTTGAGTAGTTTTGCATTACATTGAAAAGTAATTAACGTCCATGACATTTCCTCTGCAACTTCCTTTCATGCTTCTGTCTCCCTTTATAATTAACACACACACACACACACACACACACACACACACACACACACACACACACACACACACACACAGAGAGAGAGAGAGACCTCGTAGTCGTCGCCTTTATGGGCCGGCGCAGTCGCTCGACTCATGCTCGGGGGACCTCGTCGCCGTCGGGGAGGAGAGGTGACATTTGGCCGGAATTTGGGGACTCGGGAGGAGGGGTGAGATATTGGTGGGAATGGGTATTGTTGAAATTTTAGGGTATTTTATTGAGGGGTTAAAACTAAAAATACGAAGGTTAATATTGAAAATAAAATACTAAACTAAGAAATTTAGTAGTGTCATAGTTGAAAAATCGGTAGAGTTAAAAATCAAAATTTTACTTACCAAATTAATAACTTTTTTTAGTGAGGCCACCGGCCTCACCTTCCTCTACATGGCTCCGCCTTGCTGAATAGGATATCAATTGGTGGATTAAAATAGGGACCATTAAATATTAATGTTAAATTTTGTAGAGAATTATAAAAATCACTCATTTTTTAGGTTATAAAAATGTTCAGAAATTTTTTAACAAAAATGCCGAAATATAGTAAATAAATTATTATCCCCTGTGTAATTTCAGTAAATAAATTATTTACCACGGTCATATCCAGCCATTTTTACAAATAAAAAAAATTTCGGCCATTTTCGCAACTCCACCCTTGAAACATGTAATTTCCTGCTACTTTCCCTAATTTTTTACTACTCATATCCTACCCTACCCGTACCCTGTGTTGAATTAAATAGGTTCAGTCGTAAACTTGATGAATTTAAGTTTGATTATTCGATCATAAAACTGCAATACAATTCAGTTTAGTTATAAAAAAATTAATTCACTTTCTGTTTGATTGTAAAATTGATGAATCTTATTGTTATTCGATGGTAACATTGATAATTATGGTTCGATTCAATTATAAAATTGATAATTCTTAGTTCGGCTAATAAATTCATGATTCAGTTTAGTTCGATTATAAAATTAAAAAATTGACGAAATTCAAAGTCAATCATGAGTGAAAACGAGAATTACACTATAATTTTCATTATATATATTGTTGTCTTTAGAAGAATCACCAATGATGGAGAAAATGTCCTTGATTGGAATTGCATGGGGAGTAGAGGTACAAATTTGTTAGAATAAATGGGTATCTAGGTATTGAAATTATCCATACTCTACCCATTTATAATAGGTAAAAAATTATTCACCCAATAAAAACTCACTCTCATTTATAATATTTTAAACTAACTCATTAAGTCAGATACTCGCGGGTATTTTTATCCACAAGTATTTTTGCCACCTTACTTGAGTGTTTATGCCTAACTTTATATATATATAATCTATAACATATATAAAATCACTAAACTTAAAAAAAAAATTGATGATAACGTCTTTACTGATATCTTAAATTATCTTATTTATCCATCAATTAATATGATAGGTCTCACATGTCTTTTTATCAAACTTAATTAAGATTTTTCCTCATAAAAATGAAAACACATTTTTGTCTTTTATATCATTTTTATAATTGTTCATTCTTTATTACATCATACAAAATAGTAAAAACTTATCTCCAATGCTCTTATGGTTCCCTTCCGTGTAAAGTCTCCAATATTTCACTCAATATATTTTGATTTTCATCGATTATCTTATTTTTGAATTGCACTTAGTTATTTTTTTTATCTAAATTCATAAATTGTAATATACTTCCTTATATCAATTAGCTATGTCTTATAATTTGAGAAAACTAAAATTTATCATTAACCATTAATTTATATTACTGGGCTAGGTTCACCGGTTAGTAAAATTTAGGTTCATCATGAAAAACATACTCAGAGAATATGAAAAGGTTTTTTTTCTTAAAACACTTGAAATATTTAAAATATTTAAAAGTTATTTATGTCAAAACTTCTGAGCGATTTACATAACCACGTGCAACGTATATGATAAAATACTAGCATATATAAGATGTTAAATGTGTTTTTATGTGAGCTAAAATGTTTCAATGTATTGTGACTGTTAACAAAAAGAAGTGAAGAAAATCTCAAGAGACAAAACGTTGATAATTTTTACTTGAGAATTAAGCATGGGTTAATGCATGTTTAACCCCTTAAGTTGCAATTTAAATATCATCTCACCTATAAACGTTAACCCATTCAGAGCAATTAGACACATGCACATTCACCGCTCTCCAATTTCATGTTTCTATTTTCATGACCAAATTAGAAAAGTTCAATTTTCTACCAGAGATCATGGTAATTGAATCCCCAATGACAATTCCATTTAGCGGTTAGGATCGGTATGTTTTAAAATTAAATAAAAAAATAAGTTTGAATCACGAACAGTTCGTGGGAGAATATCAATTTTTTTAATTAACTTTTTAATCGAATTAAATAATTTAAAACCAAACAACGTGCGATTATGCATATACAATATTAAACGAGAAGATAAAGTTAGAAATAATTTTTCATCTACACTTTGTATCAGAGAATTTCAGAACTAGTGGATTTCCTTCGAGCGTTCTTCATGTTCTTCAAGCTCCCGGATCACGCACTTGAACTCCAAAAATGATTTGTGAATTTCGTCCACCAACAACCACCCGTTAATTTCATAATATATTTCACAAGAATTTTGTGTACGAATTTGAGTGTGGACTCTAAAAACGATTGAATATTTTCCTTCAATCCTCTCAAAATCGGCGGCAATCACTAGGGAGGGGAGAAAAACTTTTTCTCTGTATCTGTTATGAGATCTATATCCCTATCTCTATCTCTCTATCTGCAATTAAATTGCTATTAGATATTTATAAAATCTAATTTTCGATATTTATAAATATACTCATATATTTTAAATTTCCAAAAATTCACGCTCATATATTCAAATTGTCGAAAATCGGTATATCTCCACAATGTTAGAGTTTTATCAAAATTTCAATCCAATTGATAGATTTAATTGATCATTATCAATTAATTAATTAATTTATTTTTATTTACCAATTATACAATAATTAGAAAATAATAAGTTAACTAATTTTAATATAATTAATCACGCTTAACTAATTAAGTGACATCACTCATCGGATATAGGTGTAGAAAATATGTCTTGGCACCAAAACTCATTTTGATCCAATTTACTTTGTTTCTCTATTCATGTTCTCATGAGCTATTTTTGAGGCCGGATGGACCCACATGAATAAAACTAAAGATTCAAATACCTGGCAAATTTATCTCTATAAATTTCTGACATATTTAATCATGATATCGTACGACTCCACTATAGGTTTGATGCCGAATCAACTCTCGATTCATGGGCGCTACTTTTTAGTTGGTTTAAATAAATCCATTTTATTTTTACGGTCCACAGAATACTTTAACATAATATCCATTTTGAATAATAGTAACAATAGCGGAATGTAAAATTACCATTTTACCTCTCTCATTATCATTTCCTTAACTCATTTATTGACTGTGAATAAGAAAATCATAATAGTGAATTGTCTTGTACAATTCACAAGTCTTAACCAATGACTCAATTCATTAAATATCTTGTCAGGTTAATTTATTCACACACACATCGATAAAAGCATAAGGTGATATTGTTACTTTCGCAATCCAACCACAAATTCCATATCTGTGAATCGCGTAATTCCAACTTAATTGAATTACAATCCCAACAGCCGAGATATTGCTCGTCAATTTGAACTCACTCATTTGACATATCAAATATTGCAACTAACTAAGTCAAGCTACATATTCACCTCAGGATTAAGGTAATTATGAAAATACCCTTAAGGTGTAACAATTAGATTTAGAGCTAGGTAAACAGTTGAGCTCTAAACTAATTTGTTACCGATTTATTCAACATGTTCATTACATGCCTAGGGCTCTAAACTAATTTGTTACCGGTCTATTCAATATGTTCATAATGTGTCTAGGTTAACCGTTTGAGTCTTCACTCTCAAACCCCATTACTGACATCAATTTGTTCAATCTAACAGCCGTAATCAGATTTGATTGTCCAGTTGATCGTAAGAGTGCGAATATCATTCTGAACTTTCTTAGAAGAGTTCATCTGGAGAGACCTCTATCTTCACTCTTCGTTCGTTTGAAAGTTTCAGGACTTAAGTAATTTACAAATACACTTTAATTTAAAATAAAACTTTCAATTTATTCATAAAAATTCAATAATACTAATGTCTTAGAAATAACTAAATATAAATAAATAGTTATTACACGCTACTTTATGGATATATTCCAACATCAAATACTCAGCGAATTTATCTCCATAAATTCTCAAGCTATTTAATCTTGATATCGTACGATTCCATTATGGGTTCGATGTCGAATCAACTCTCGATTCATGCGCGCTACTTTTTTGTTTGTGTAAATAAACCCTTTTTATTTTCACGGTCCACAGAATATTCTAACATAATACTCACTGTGAATATCAATAACAAGATTAGAATGTTAACTTACCATTTTACCTCTCTCATTATTATTTTCTTAACTCTTTTATTGATTGTGAATAAGAATACATAATAGTGAATTGTCTCGAACAAGTCTTAACCAATGACTCAATTCATTGAATATCTAGCCAGATTAATTTATTCACACACACATCAATAAAGTATAAGGTGATATTATTACTTTCACAATCCAACCATGAGTTTTCATATCTATGAATCATTTATTTTCAATTTAATTGAATTACAATCCCAACAACTGAGGTATTGGCCGCCAATTTGAACTCACTCATTTGACATATCAAATATTGCAACTAACTAAGTCAAGTTACGTATTCACCTCAAGATTAAGGTAATTATGAAAATACCCTTAAGGTGTAATAATTGGATTCAGAGCTAGGTAAAAGGTTTTGGTCTCTAAACTAATTTGTTACCAGTCTATTCAATATGTCCGTAGCATGTCTAGATTAACCGTTTGAGTCTCCACTCTCATGCCCCGTGACTGGCATTCATTGGTTCAACCTAACAGTCGTAATCAGATTTGATTGCCCAGTCAATCCTAAGACTACGAATATCGTTCTGAACTTTCTCAGAAGAGTTCATCTGGAGACGCTTCTGTCTTCACTCTTCATTCATTGATGAAAGTTCCAGGACTTGAGTAATTTACAAACACACTTTAATTTAAAATAAAACTTTCAATTTATTCATAAAAACTCAACAATACTAATGTTTGAGAAATAACTAAATACAAATAAATAGTTATTACACGCTACTTTATAGACATATTCCAACACTAGCTATATAGGCGACAAGAAGATTATGGTTAAATATATATTTCTCGTGATAGCTTTTTCTTAATTTTATCTCTCATGATATGTATTTCTTTCTAACTAAATGTGACTATTTTATTATTTATTACCGATAGATTGATGTGTATGTTAGAATTATATCCACAAAGTCGGGTGTAATGACTATTTATGAGTAAACAGTTATTTCTTTGACATTTATGTATTAGTGATTTTTATGAATAAATGAAAGTTTTTTTAATTAAAGTATGTTTGTAACTTACTTAAGTCCTAAAACTATTATCATCATAAGAAAAGTAAAGACCAAGCGGTCTTCCTGACAAACTCTTTTGAGATATTTTATAATATTATTCGCATTCTTAGAATAGACTAGGCAATTGAATCCAATTACGACTGTTCGGTTGAACAAAATGATGTCAGTTTACGGGCGTGGGAGTGGAGACTCTAACGGTTGACCTAGACATGTTATGAAACATGTTGAATAGACCAGTAACAAATTAGTTTAGAGCAAATTCATTTAACTAGTTCTAAATCTAATTGTTACACCTTACGGGTATTTTCATAACTACATTAATCTAGAGATGAATACATAACTTGACCTAGTTACTCACGATCTTTGGTTCATTAAATGAGTGATTTTGAATTGGCGGACAATACTTCGGTTGTTGAGATCGTGATTAAACTATGTTGGAGTTGCGTGGTTCACATATATGAAATTCATGGTAAGATTACAAAAGTAATAATATCACATTATGCTTTATTGATGGATGCGTGAATAAATAAACTGTTTCCAATACTCGATGACATGAGTCATTGAATAAGACATGGTGAACTGTACGAGACACTTCACAGTTATGTCTTTCTTATTCACAATCAATAAAGGAGTTATAACTATAGGGATAAAATGGTAATTTTACATCCCCTCTTATTACTGATATTCATGAAGGGTAATGTCATAAAATATTCTGTGAACCGTGATATATAAATGTTCATTTTCACCAACAGAAAATGTAGTATGCATGAATCGATTCAGCATCGGACCTATAGTGGACTCGTATGATGTGGGGTTAAATAAGTTTGGAATTTTAAATTAGCCGCGTATTTGAATCTCACAGCTTTGTTCATGTGGTTCCATTCATTTCGAGGAGTAGCTCATAAGAATGAAAATGAGAAACAACGTCAGTATGACCAAAAACGTGTTTTAGACCAATGTACACTTTCCGAGCCCATATGGGATGAGTGTCATCACAATATTAGTGAAGACCAAAATTAATGTTCAAATTAATTATTTTATTATTTTATAATTATTAGATAATTAGTAAATAAAAGAAATTAATTAATTAAATGATAGGGATCAATTTAATTCAACAGTTTAGACAGATGAATTTGGACACAATTTTAGCTCTAGGGAATATGTTAAAATCGCATATGTAGGTCAAAGTTGAGGGAATATTTGATTTTTAACATATAGGGATATATGAGTAAATTTTATAATTAATATATAAGAGATTGTATTAGGGTTGCATCTCTAACCTAACCTAAGTGTGTTAATCAGAGCAGGAAAAGTTTATCTTCCCTCTCCCTACTATGGCCGCTAGAAACCTATAGGGGAAGAGAAAATTTTGTTTTCTTTCCATGGTTGTTTTGAGAGCTCGCACTCAATTCCTGATAATATCATTGAGAGATATGCTTCTGATCTTTACGAGTGGTTGTCAACGCGAATATCAAATTTTAAGCTCTGTAAATCTCAAGAACGAGAAACGCGAGATAAAAATTAGATCCCGCCAAATCAAAATTTCTCTATTATAAGAGCATACATAGTTTTTATATCTTCTCGATACGTTTATATAATTAAGCATGTTCATTGGTTGTTTTTGTGTCTAATTCGATTAAATGTTTATATGAAATTTTTTATATTCCGCCCATGAGTATATCATGGTTCATTAATTTTCTTCAAAATCTAAAATTCAATACAACAATGTACGTGTAAGATATCTAGCTATCGAGATAGATAGATTAGTCAGTGCACCGCTATGTTGATTCACTGTAAAATATTGTTTTTGTTGTTGAGTTTTTCTTCACTTTTGTTTATAATGCAAACAATAATAGTTCCACAAGGAATCTTTGACTGGATCTGAGCAGTTTAAAGACTAGCACCTCCCATATGGCTTGGATTGTTTTAAGGGACTTCAATGGAGTGATCCACCCTAATGAGAAGCAAGGTGGCTCCACTACTTGGGATGTGGGAATGAAGGAATTCGCCAACTGTATCCATAACATGGAAGTTTTTTATCTGAATTTTACGGGCTCTTTCTTTACTTGGTGGTTGATGGGGACAACTTCCTCAACAAGATAGATAGGGTTTTGATAAATGACTGATGGCAGAGTACTTTTAATAGGCTGTTGCACATTTTGCAGACCCTGTCTTATAAGACCGTTGTCCAGTCGTGGTCAAAATCGTCCCTGATTCTTTTAGGACTTCAACTCCTGGGTAGATATTGATGGGTTGCTATGTTCAGACTGGCAAAAAAGCTTATTTATGTTCAAACGGATCTAAGACTCTTTAATTAGGGGTGTTTAAAAATGAATCGAACTGAAAATGACCGGTTCAATCGGTTCTTTATATGTGTTTCATTCGATTTTATTGTCGAACCGAAGTTTCAGTTCAAAATTTTTGTGATCTTCGAACCGAAACATTAAATTAATATTTTTTTTATTTTTAATCTATAATTTCATATAAAACCGAACCGAACCGAAACAAATTTTTGATTATGTATTTTTTTTCAATAATATCATTTTAAAATAATTTAATAAACTATTTTTAGTTAATAACACCGCACCGAACCGAAACTCACGGTTCAGTTCTTTTAGCATTCACAGTTCAGTTTGGTTCGGTTCAGTTTTATTGTCGAACCGATGTTTCAGTTCGGTTCAATTTTTTACCAAAAAACTGATTGAACTGAACCGTGAACACCCTATAATATTTAACTCTCAACACTGCGATGACATTTCCAAAAGAGTTTCTGAAGCCAGGTTGGCCCTTCATTTAGCAAATCAGAATTTGGACTCCTTCCTTAACCAAAGAGAAGCACAAAAAGTTAGTAGTGATGCTGCAAAACAACTTATGCACTGGAAATTAACAGAGGAGAGCTTTCATATGCAAAAATCCAAAATCACTTGGCTGAATCTAGGAGATAATAACACCTCCTTTTTCTTTAATAGCTTATGCACTGGAAACTAACAGAGGAGAGCTTTTATATGCAAAAATCCAGAATCACTTGGCCGAATCTAGGAGATAATAACACCTCCTTTTTCTTTAATGTTGCTAAGGCACACAGAAGGAAAGCTCAATTCACTCATTTCACTAATGATCAGGGCAACTCTGTACATGATCCTACTAATATCCTGAATCTTATCATTCAATTTTATTAGAACTTGTTGGGAAATCAACATCCCATTCCTCAAATCAACTGTGATATTATCCAAAGGGTCCTCCCTCTCAAGGTTGATGCTGATGCTTGCAACACAGTGATTCTAGACTCTGGTGTTGATGAGGTCAAAAAGACTTTCTTCTCTTTCAGTTACAGGAAAGCACCAGGGTCTTATGGGTTCTCTGCAGGTTTCTTCAAAAGCACTTGGCATATAGTGGGTGAAGATGTCACTACTGCAATCTTGGAATTTTTCCAAACTGGTGAGATTCTGAAACACTTCAACTCTACTGTCATTACTAATTGCTAACCCCAGTAAAGTCTCTAAATATAGACCTATTGCTTGTTGTAACTTGGTGTACAAGTGCATTACTACTGTGATTGCTAATAGATTGAAGTTGGTCATTCATAAGCTTATCCGTTTAAGTCAGCCAATTTTCCATCAACCCTAGGTGCACTTTAAAAGTTGATTTACTCAAAGCCTATGACAACGTAAGCTGGTTTTTTTTCTGGGAAAGTTCATTCAAGGTGATGTGTAACATATTGAGTTAGACAATTTTCCTTGAGCAGATAGGACACTAGGCGCCCTAGTCTTGTCTAACCGTTTGGCTGGAAATTCATTTATATGGTATAGCAAGCTAAATTAAATGTATATATATGTCTGTATATAAATATATATATATATATATATATACACGTAGTCAAATTATAGATATATTATATACACAAATCTATCGGTGAAACATAATAAAATAGTCGAAAGAAATAAATATTATAAGAGATAAAATTAAGAAAAAAACTATACCAAGAAAAATAGATTTTAACCATAATCTTCTTGTCCCCTACATAGCTAGACAAATTATCATTGGGCATTCAATTTTACCACGATCTCAGGTAGAAAATTGAACTTTTCAAAAAAATTCTAATGGAAACATGAAATTGAAGAATTGTGAATGTGTATATGTGCCAAATTGCTCTAAATGGGTCAACATTTATAGGTGAGAAGTTATTTGAATTGCAAATTTAGGCATTAAACATGCATTAACCAATGTTTAATTCTCAAGTAAAGATTATCAACGTTTTTGTCTCTTGAGATTTTCTTCTCTTCTTTTTGTTTTCCTTTTTATTAACAGCCACAATGCATTAGATAACATTATTTAGCTCACATAAAAACACATTCAACATTAACCTTAATTTGCTCCAATATAGAAATCAAGATAACTTTACGTTTAATCTCTTTTATTTTCTCTTTTTAATTCTCATATATTTACATAAAGACACATTTTAATGCTCTTCAAATTCAAGTTGTCCCTTGATCTCTTTTCTTCTTTTTCTTTTTTTAACACCTACAATGTATTTATTATATGACAAAGAAAATGTAAAGAGACTATAAATAAAGTCAAGGTATCCAATCAAATGTGAAAGTCTTTTATTCTTTATAGAACATAGAAGAAAGGCATTACTTAGTATCAAATAGCCGTAAATACTATTAAAAGCAGAAGATAACAGATAAAAAGAAAACTCAAACGTAATGTAATGTAATAACTGAAGAACTATAGAGTACGAAGGTAAGATGAACAAGAAAGAAGCAGGAGAGAAAAGACTTAGAGAGAGATGAAAGAAAGAGAAGGAAGAAGAAGAGGGAAATAATACATCGATTTCATTAACAAAGGAAAGCTAAGCAAAACAACTAAATACAAAGAAGAAGAGCCTAATGGCTCGTTAGGAAAAAAGACAGAAATACTCCTAACTAATTAAACTAGTAGAAATACAGTTAACCCTTTACTTTAACATCCATCCTCAAACTTATCCAGGCTTGTGGATAATTTTGTCTCTTAGAAAAAAAAACTTAGGAGTAGACAGGGGCTTTGTGAATAGGTCTGCTAGCTGAAGTTATGAGGGAACATGCTTGACTACAAGATCCTTTTTCATCACCTTTTCTCTCACAAAATGAAAATCAATCTCAACATGCATTGTACGAGAATGGAGAAGGATTGGAAGCTAGAGAGATGGCAAAAGTGTCACAATAAAGAATGGGAGCTTAAAACTGGAACACATGTAAGTCACGAAGAATCTGGCTTAACCAACTCAACTCAGAATCGTGTTTATCAAGGCTTTATACTTATCTTGTGTAGAATACCTAGCAATAATGGCCTACTTTTTTGCACTCCAAGAGACAGCATTAGGATTAATGAAGATGACAAATCCTGAAGTTGACCTCGTGTCTGAGGTATCTCCAGCCCAGTCAGCATCACTAAAGGCCTATAAATGAAGAGAACCTTGTTTTTAAATGAATGTCATGACCAATGGTTCCATTAATATACCTTAAAATCCTTTTGACTACAGCAAAACATGTAGTATTAGCAGAATTCATAAATTGGTGAGACTTTATTAACAACAAAGTTGATATTCGGTCATGAAAAGATTAAATACTAGAGAGAGCCTACAAGGCTTCTGTAAAGAGTAACATCATAAAGAGGAGATCCAATAAGGTTATAGAAGGGACTTAGTTGAGCAAAGAGTCTGGCATGGTTTTGCCACTAGCATACCAGCCTTAAGAAGCAATCCCTGGCATATTTTTACTGGTTGACAAAGATACTTGTAGAATTTCTAGTAATCTTAAGACCTAAGAAGTATCTAAGGTCTTCTAGATATGATATATCAAAAGTTTGCTGCAAGTTGTGCATAATTTTATCAATGTAGGCAGGATTGGTGCCACTGAATATAATATCATCAACATATAATAAAATGTAAGTGAGAAAGTTAGAAGTAGCATGAGCATATAGAGAAATATCAGTTTGAGATCCAGTGAAGCTAATGGAAATAAGGTGACTGGTGAATTTTTCAAGCGAGGCTCTTGGGGCTTATTTTCAGACCATACAAGGACTTATTGAGCTTACAGACATACTTAGGACAACTTTTTTTTACAAAACCTGGAGGTTGGCACATGTAAACCTCTTCAGACATGGAACCATGTAAAAAATATTCTTAACATCTAATTATCTTAGAGGCCAACCATAGGTAGCAACTAAGGATAGTAAAATCATAATGGTGATTTTTTAATGACAGGACTAAAGGTCTCACCAATAGTCCAAGCCTTCATTTTAATGGTACCCTTTGGCAACCAGCCTGACTTTATGCCTAGCAATGGTCCCATTTGGGTTGTCCATAAGTTTGTACACCCATTTGTATCTCACACGGTTCTTATAAGGTGATAAGGGCACTAAGGTCCAAGTTTTTTCAAATAAGAGAGTCTGATTTGCATTAACCATAGCTTAAGCCCATTCACGACTTTTAACAGTTGAAGTATAAGATGTAGATTCAGATTGTAAGGGTTGAACAAAAGGACCAGAGGGAAGAAAGGCCTTTATCTTGGAAATTCCATATTTTGATCTGGTTTACATAAGGGAAGAAGATTGATTATGATTCTATGAAGGAGTAGAGGTTTACCTATAGGATGGAAGAGAATATATAAGAAGATCAATAGATAGAGCATAAGAGATATCAGGAAGAGTGGTAGCATCAAAAGTCTTAGTATACATATCAATATCCAACTCAGTATGCAGATCAGTGTCTAAACTAGAAACAGTGCTAGTAGTAGTAGTATCAGTATGCACATCAGTGCTCATAGAAGTTTCCAAAATAGGTAAATTAGTGTTAAAGGTAGTATCAATATGTAAATCGGGTAAATTAAGGTCTCCTATACTATCAATAGTAGTATGAGGCACAAAATTGTTATGGTCACCTTTGTAAGTAAGAGTAAAATGTAAGAAAGGTAACAAGGAAGAATACATGTGAGTAGAAGTACTAGTTGCAGTGTTCTGAGTTATTCCAGCAGTAGTATGAGCAGGAGTAGTAAATAGAAAGGAATGTTCATCAAACAGGACATGTATAGATGTATAACATTTTTTTAATGATACTATCATAGCACCAAAAAAAATCTTTTTGGTCTAAAGCATAACCTAAAAACACACACTAAGCAGATTTTGGGAAGAAATTTATTTTTCATGTAAGGCCTTAGGCTTGGGTAGCAAGTACACCTAAAAACTTTGAGTTATTTATAGTCAGCCAACTTACCAAAAAATCTTTCATAAGGAGAATCATTGTGAAAGACAACACTAGGCATTTTGTTAATTAATTAAACAACGGTAACAAAAGCAAAGTTCCAGAAAGTAGGAGGGAAAGAAGCATGATGCAACAAGGTGAGGCCAGCCTCAAACAAGTGTCTGTGTTTTCTCTTAGCAACACCATTTTGCTGAGGGGTTTAGGGAATAACTTCTGATGGACAATGCCATGATCATGCAAGTAGGTCTGAAAGGAGAGGCTTGTAGGCTCACCACCTCCATCAGGCCTAAGTGTCTTGATTTTGATTGAAACCATGTTCTCAACTAGGGGTTTAAACATTTTAAAAATAGAAAGAATATCTTATTTATGAGTTTCAGGGAAAAACCAAGTATACGTAGACATATTAGCAATAAAAACAACATAATATTTGGGTCCAATAAATAATGTTATGGGAGAGGGGCCCCACACATCATTGTGTATAAGTTCTAAAGGAGAAGTAGAAAGATATGTAGAAGTAGTGAAATGAACTTTTTTCATTTGATTAGACTATCGTAGCTGAGAGGTTTGCTAAATGAATTCTTCCCTCATAGAAGAAATTCATGTGATGGGAATAGTCAATAGCATTATCCATCATCTTTAGGAAAATTTGGCATTGAACTCTACTATTTTGTGTATTGGCATGGCCATCTAAGTTGAAGTTTTCATTTGCCTTAAAGGTCTGAGAACTATGAAAAGGTGGAGCGCCAAGAACTGAAGGTAGTGGAGAAGACTCTAGTTCTGAGACTTCCCTTTTCTGCTAGAGTTGACTCTGCTAGAGTTGTACATGTTTCCTCTGAAGTTCCTAAAGCCCCTTCCTCTACTGGTTCCTCTTTTCTGAATATGAGGCAAGAAGGATTGTGTTTCGAAAGATGTTATCTTGATTTTTGTGTTGAGACTCCAAGAATTGATCTTCAGATTTAAGGAGGACATGAAGCTCTCCAAGAGATATGGGCTTTGCTCTCGTTCGAATAGATGTTCTAATAGTGTTGAACTCAGTTGGAAGACCATTAATGGTGTAAATAAGCACATCCTCATCTTCTATTTTAACAGAGATAGAATAGAGTTTGCCTTTTACCTCCTTTATTCTTTGGATGTAGGAGTCAATATTCTCTGAAGCCTTCTTCGTTATGGATCTTAGATCTGATTTAAGTTGGAGATTGTCTCAATGGAGTCCCAAACTTCGTTGGAGGTCTTGCATCCAACAAGGTAGATAAGGCCATTGGAGACAGTGTGTCGCTGATCAAGGTCATTAGAGCTTAATCTTGGGCTACCTATTGTTCGTATTTGGGATCTCTACTCTTCGTGTTATCTCCATTCTTGATGGTATTTGATGGTCTCATCGATGTACCTGAAAACCGTGTGCGCCTTCAAGATCACAGAGATTTGATACTTTCACAGGATGAAATTGTTCGAGCCCGATCGGATGGAGATAAGATGAATGAAATTTGGAGAATGGGAAGTTGGCTCAACATTGTTCGTGATAGGAGGTGTGTTGGCACACTCTTGAGTCGAAGAGGATGAGGGCATAGTTTGAGAACTCATTTAAGAATTGGTTTGAGACCCAATTCGATTTCCGGTGGTTTCTTAATTTTTAGTGGATTGATTTTCTACGCGGTCAGCCATGAATTATGACGTTTGTCAATCATGACTCTGATAGCATGAAGAATTACAGAGTATTATGAAGGTAAGATGAACAAGAAAGAAGCAGGAGAGAAAAGACTTAGAGAGAGATGAAAGAAAGAGAAGGGAGAAGAAGGAAAGAGTTCTCAAACTATTAAAATTTTTGAAACGTAATGAAGTATATAAAGAACTGAGTTTTTAAGACATAACTCAATTTTTAGATGGATAAAACAATTTAGTTTTTTATGTTGATTATATTCACCCAATTTTTAAGACATAACTCAATTTATGCCCGTAAATAATTAATAAAAAAATGGAAGGGTAGGAAAAAAATTCCTATGTAGAACTCTCATCACGAAACTGAGAAAGAAAGATAGTTCTTGCAGTGGTTTATCAGGATATTTTAAATTAGTTTATTTTCATAGTTCAAATTTATTATGCAATCAGACATTCACTTAATTATTTAGACGCCCCATATATTTTGCATTAAGTACATAGACATTCCTCGTAACTTGAAAAGTCTACAGGTACTTCGTACATTCTCTTTAGTTCATTCCCAAACCACCATTTGTCATAATCACACTTTTATTAACTTATAAATTTTAGCTTATGTAACAAAACTATTTTGAAAAAAATTTAAGGGATAAGCTTCATAACAAGTATATTGATTTTCTTCTTCGAGATTATGTTCAATGTAGTAGTATAATTCTTTGTAACTATCAAGACTAATAATCTCATTGGTCCATATAGTTATTCGTGAGCAATTTTAGTAAAATGTTAGTAATTAATTGAGTTTTTTTATCTAACATGGAATATCAATTTGATTGTAATATCCCCACCAATGTAGCTACTAATTCACAGGTAAATAAAATGCCAAAATATTTTATCTATTTAAATTACAGAACAAATAACTTCTTCAATATAATAAAGCAAAACTATAAATCAAATATTATCAGATAACTAAATATATGCATAAATTGATGAACTAATTTAGTTCTACTTAAGATTACTATATTTAAATAATACTTTCAAATGCATGTTCATTTAATAATGCAGTTCCTATAACAATAAATTAAATATCAATTTCATCGAATCAAGTTTTGATAAGAATCAAAATATTTAAATTTCAAGATACACCACTTTATAATTGGGTTGGATGTATATGTCTTCCAACCTAGAAATAACATACACACGGTTATCAATAATAAAATTTGAGAAACAATAAAAAATAGAAGAAACATAAGATTACGACTATGTTTGAATTCACGAAAAGTCAAAAAGAAGATAGATGAAAAGTAAATAGAATAAAGAAGAAAACGAAGTAAAACTGAAAATAATAAATGTGTTTATATTAAACTATTTTACTTTCCTCATTTCTAATAGATCAACAATCAAAAAAGCAAGTTCTTATCATTTTTCTTTTTTTTTTCTTAAGAACTATTTGATATAAGATTAAGAGTAAAATATGTCTGGAATAAGATTGTTAGAATATGATTGTAAAAAAATTAAATGTCTGAAAAATTAAGACTACTATGTTTAATAACTGTATAAAATATTATGATATAATGATGTGGATATAAGATAACTTTATTTATTTTAATGGAATATGAAAGAGTAAGTTAAAATATAATTATGAATTTTCAATTTTACCTTTAAACTGAAAAAATTCCTCAAATTTCAGAATAATGTTTCTAATTCAGTTTCCCAATGGGTCCTTTGCCGATTTAGTTTCCTTCGCCATTATCACACTTCCATTTATCATAGACAAGACGATGAAACGTCTACATGAGGGCATGTTTGGTACAATGATAAGTTTAGCTTTTTACCTGGAATGCTTAGCCTTTTACCTAGAATGTTAGTATACCCATTGAAATCTTAGTTCTCAAAACTAATGCATCAGTTAGATGAAAATTTGTAAGAGAAAATTACTAAAGAATAAAATGTGTATGAAAATTTATGAAAGAAAATTACTAAAGAAGAAAAAGAGTACGATTGGATTTATAAGAATGGATATGAGATATGGAGGTGTAAATGATTTTTTAAGTATGTGGAACCTTTTACGAACGAATAATAAAGATAAATATTTAGAGACAGAATGAGAGAAGAAAGACATAATGATTTACGTGAAAAACTCTTAAAGTGAAGAAAAACCATGGGAAAACTTTTGATATTCTCTTGTATTTCATGTAGGTATGTGTCTCTTAGATTTGTGCCTTGTTACATGTGCATCTATTAATACATGAATGTGATAATTAAATAATAATTAATATCCTTATTTTGTTAGAATATTTAGGAGATTGATAGATATCTCCAAAGAATATTCTCTCTGATACTTCCCTTCATAACCATCTGATTGATCTAATGACCTTGATTGATTTTCTTGGATTGTCACGTTGGCAAGCAGTGCACTTTCGTCTAATTGATTTTATCTTCATAACTGCCTAGTTGATCCTACAACTCTTATTTTATCTTCTCTTCAATCGAGTCTTTGGTCCAGATCTTACCACATGTAATATGAGAATTTGGACTGTACATTGACCCTCATTACACTCAACATAATTTTATTTGTTGAGGTGTAAGTTTTGTCTTTTCTTATTCTAAAGTTATGTCTACCCATTTCTGTTCTCTCAGGCTTCTTGGAGACATGCCCAAATCTGTTTTCTCGTTTGCTCCCAGTGGTGGTTTCTCCTTTTCTTTCTGTCGTTATGTTCTTTTGTTCCCGTTTATAAATGCTTTGCGATTATTGAGTAACTTTTTTGTTATTTTGTTGTCGATGATGATTACTTCTTCTTCATTTGCTGTTACGCCTTCCTGTTCCTGTTTACAAGTATTTCTTAAGAACACGTGAAATAATTTGTTCAAGCAGTTATTTAACAGGTTGTTGTTAACCTTCTTGTTGAGGAAGCTGCTACCAACCCTTTTGTTGAAGATGTTGCCGCTGATGTAACCATATTCTCTTGTATCTTTTTGTTATTTTTCTTTCTTCAAGACTTAGCAAATTTTCTCTCTTCTTTATCTGTGTAGCTCTTTTTCCGTTCTCACATCTTCTATTCATTGGAACTGGTTTGTTTGAAGATGACTTCTAGTTTTCTTTACTATAAGCTAGTTGGTAGAGTTTTCTCATTTTCTTCACTACGAGCTCATTGATAGAGTTTCTCCTGCTTCTTCATTTTTCTTTCCTTCTCTCGTACGTTAAGATCTGTGGTAAGAATGTTGTACAAGAATAATAACATAATAATTTATTAAAATGAGTAAGGAGTGAGTGTACCGTTTTATAATTTCATTACAGTAGTCTGAGTTCGATGCCGACATTCATTGGTAAAATTCATCATGTTTCCTTAGCTATGAACTCATTGGAGAGTATTTCATGTTTCCTTATTTTCTTTTTCCTTCTCTCATTTTGTATTCTCTTTGTACTTCTGCTTCGGTCAATGTGAATTACTTTGTTTGTGCAATATTTCTTATATTGAACTCTATTTTTGTTATACTTCATTCAAAGATTTAACCAAATTTGGGGGTTGAAATATGAAAAATGTGCCGACTTCAAGCTTTCAACGGAATTTGTTCTTAAACATTTAGGAAACTTTTGATTCTCAGTTCTCTTGAGAATAACTATGTTCTTTTATGAAATTTGTTCTTAAGGATAAGACTTTAACTTCTTTGTGCTATACGTGCTTTCACAAGGACTTACATTCAAATAATGAACCATGGCCTCATTTTTGTTTTGAGAGGGACTTACGTTCAAATAATGAACTGTTTGTAAGCTTGCTTCTTGTTCAAGTTTTATCATGCCACCATGATTGTTTCTCGCTTTGTGAGTAGTTTCACCTTGGTATTGAGATGTCTTAATTTGAACTTTTTCAGATTGCCTTTAATTTTTAGGACCGTCCGCTGAGTTGTTTTTTAGAAGTATTTCATCTTTGTTTTCTTCAGCTATATCCGTTATGAATTATTTAGGCAGCAACCGATCTGTACGTGAAAATATTCATGTTTCAAAGTTTTTTATTTCTTTCTAAGAATGATGTCCATAAACACTCCAATGAACATAAGCTCTTAGAGCTCACGGGCCATTTTCCCTTCTTTCTTTACTTTTTTTTCCTATACTCTCGTTCTTCTTCTTTGCGTCTTTCCTTATCTTTCCTTTGGTATTTCTCGTAGTCCAATACTTGTTAATTTCTTACTTTCGATCTTTTCCCGTAACTCAACACTTGTCAATTTCTTACTTTCGACATTTTCTCGTAGCTCAACACTTGACTTAATTTCTTGCTTTCGATATTTTCCTTTCTTTCTTTGCTTCCTTTTCCTATACTTCTGCTTTTCTCGTAGCCTAACACTAGCATTTTTTGCTTTTTTTCTCGTTCTCGTTTTCTCTTCCCATTCTCCAACACTTTTTTTTAACTTACTCTCTTCTTTCCCGTTTCCATTCTCTGCTTTCAGCTTCCTCCTTTCTTCATTTATTTTTCTCATTTTCCTTCTTTTTTAAGAAGATGATGCATGTAGATACCAGTCTTCATGGACTTAAGTCTTTCCTCCTTTAATAACTTCTATTGTTTTCTTTTCAAACACTTAAGCAATAATTTGGTAAAAATTCAACAACTCTTTGAAGATTTTTCGCTTACAATGCTTTTGTTTACCAACTTTTCTCTTTATCTGCTTCTAGAGGCGTTGAGTTTTTAGGACGGATATGACTTCTTGTCCCGCTTCCGCTTCTTTTGGATTTGTCACTTTTCCGTTTTCCTTTCTTTGTTTCCTTGCACTTTGTCTCATTTATTATTTTTTTTCTTTGCTTCCTTTATTTATTTTCAACATTTTAGAGAGAATATTTTTCCCGCCCAGGGCTTTGGCTTTGAGGCCGTCAACATTTTTTTATTCTTTATTTTTAGATAGAAGACATCCCCGCTCTGAAGACTTTAGGAATTTAAACCATTGACCTTTAGGTTTCACATTTTAAACATATGGTTTTTCCCGTTCTCAGAGACTTAGGCTTTTGGCCGTCGTTGTTTTCTCATACACCATTTTCAACATTTTAGAGATATGGTTTTTTCCGCACTCAAAGGTTGACTTGTAGGCCGCCGACCTTTTTTATTTTCCACATTTTAGAGAGAATGTTTTTCTCACTCTCAAGAGCTTTGGCTTCTAGACCACCGACCTTTTTTATTTTTTACATTTTAGAGAGAAGGTTTTTCCCGCTCTCAAAGACTTTGGCTTCTAGGCCGCTGACCTTTTTTCATATTTAAGGGAGGTGGTTTCCCCACTCCCAAGGGCTTAGGCCATGGGACTGCCAACCTTGTTTTGTTTGCTTTGCTGTAGAAGATAAAAAGTTGACACCAGGATATTCTCTTGTAAGTTCGAATCAACTTTTCTTTTAAGTAGTCTTCATGCATCATACAAGGACTTTCTGTTGGAAGCTCATAATTTCACTCTGTAAAATTCTTTAGGATGTTGACTTCTATATCTTGGTTAAAATATATGAATCACCATGTAATTGGCTTCCAATTGAAGTAGTATAATTTCCAAAATTTTCCGTTCTACATAATCTCTATTCCCGAACAGTTTTCTAAACAGTATGCATGAAAATATAGTAACGTTTGACTAAGTGCTCTAAACTAAATCCCGTAAAAAATTTCAATAATTAGACTTCTATATCTTTCCGATAATTTGATATTCACCATGCAATTGTCTCCTAATTGGTACAGTTTAATTAACAAATTTGACTATTCCGCATAATATATTTTCATGAACAGTCTTCATAAAAATTATCATTGCATTTGCTCGTGAACTCCAAATCGAGTTCTGCAAAAATTTTCAAGAATTAGACATTCATATATTTCTAATGATATATTATTTGCTATTTAATACTATCTGGATTGAGATACAGTCTAAAAATTAAATTTGAGAAGCGTTCATATATTTACTTTCCTGAACAACACTGATGAAGACTACTATAACTTTTGATCGGGAGCTTCAAATTGATTTCTGTAAAATTATCCATGTATTAGATTTATGTATCTTTTTGTTGGTATAATATTTTTCATATAGTTGTCTCCCAGTCAATACAATTTAATTTCCGAAATTTACGGTTCTGTATAATCTTTTTTTTTTCTGAACGACTTTCATGAAAATTATCATAACTTTTTCTTAGGAGCTCCGAATTGAGTTCTGCAAAATTTTTCAAAAAGAACACATCTATATAATTCTAATGATATATAATGTGCTATGTGACTTTGTCTAATAAATTTCAAAAATTAAATTGAATGATGTGACTAAGTTTACTTTATTGTACGAAAATGAAAATCACCATAGCTTTTGATCAGGAGCTCTAAATTGAATTCCATAAAATTCACCATGTAATTTTGCTTCCAACTTTTTTCATTTCAGTTTTGATTATGTTTCCATTTTCATGTTTGATACTTTGGTTGGCGTATTCATAGCCATTTTCGTTGTCACGATTTTCCATTCCCGTTGTCAAGATAATTCATTACCGATGTCGTTTCCGCCGTCAAGACAATTTCGTTCCCATTGCCACGACATTTCATTTTCGGTTGTCAAGACATTTTCCCGTTGCCAAGATATTTCTTTCCCATTCTCAAGAATTATCCTGTTGTCAAGATGTTTTCCCGTTCCCAAGATATTTCTTTCCCGTTCTCAAGACTTTTCCCGTTGTTACGACATTTTCTTTTCCTTTCTCAAGACATTTCTTCCCGTTCTCAAGACTTTTCCTGTTGTCAAGACATTTTCTTTTTCCGTCATCATGAAATTTGTGTTCCCGTCATCAAGGCAATCTCGTTCCCGTTCTCACGACATTTCATTCCTGTCATCAAGACAATTTTGTTCCCATCGTCAATACTTCCGTTCCCATCGTCACGACGTCTCCATTCTCATTGTTTGTTCATCTTTTATTTTCCTGCACTTTTGCATATAGAATAGGAAAGAGCTAGTCTCGAAAAAAATACAGAGATCAAACTTCATGTTTTCATTCACCAACCGGTAAGGGATTTTTTTTTCTTTTTTTAACTTTAGAAAAGCTTAAATTCAAATTTTGAATTAGAATTTAAAATTTAAAAATTCATTCATCATACAATACGTGCATCGAATCAGTTTTAATATAGTTTATAACATTGATAATCTCATGTTATCTATAATAGGGTCAAGCTATGAATTATATCAAAATAAATGACCTATACAAGATAAATGTAATTTCTATAATTACATTAAAGCATGATAAATTAATTATGCCCTACACAATTAGCGTAGAATCAATTTCTACTAATTTAATATACTTGAATAATTGTGTAAATATTTTTCTCAAGACATTATATGATGTGCTTATGCAATTATTCATCGCTTTTTATTTTTAGTCTTTTGAATAAAATATGTATTTGAAGACAAAGTAATAATTTAAAATTAAATGCTTAGCTTGCAATTTGAAAGTCCTCCATTTATTTGCATAAGATTATCCATGAGGACTTTGTAAGCTTGTGGACTAAATCTGTCAAGTGGGCATGAAGACCACAGCAAGCTCGAAGGCTGCTTGGCCCATAGACTGTGGGTCGAGGAGTTGGCTAGACTCAGGTCGCGCCTGGGTGTAGATCAGGCCACGAGTCGTCTTGCGGACAGCGCCTGGGAGTGGGTCGATCGAGTCCTGATGCGGATCTTAGGTCGCGTATGGACTTTATGCCTTTGTGTGGGCCTTTAATGAGCTTATTTTGTGGGCCTGTTTTAGGATCTCACGAGCCCTCACTTGGGCCATTATGGCGAGCACTTGTCTGGACTAGCGGGTAAGTCAACCCACCAAACTCAAAACGGGTAGAGATGGAGTCAACCGCCAATGATGGCACATGGGGTCACGTGCGGCCATCTTTGGCGGCATTTCTATGGGTGTTGTAAAATCTGAAAGTGCTTTGTTTCACGTAGATCTGAGGTTGTGATTCTAAAAAAGAGGGGAGATTCATGCGACTCCTCCGTTAAATCAGGTGGTTATTCTCGGACTGGTTGTCATAGGCGGAGCTTTAATCATCTGACAGTCCTCTAGTGGCAGTCCATGGGTTTCACTGGCCCCTCATGGTAGTTGTTGAATTTTAAAGAATAATTGTACAAAAAAGAATAAGCCAATCAAATATGTAATGAATGAGTTTACCGTTTTTTGTTTCGTTTCCATTTCTGTACTTGTTGTCGTTTCCTCTCTACTTCAAACCCGTTGCTGTTTCTATTTCTATTTTCGCTTACGTTTCTACTTCAGCATTCATCGTTGAGGGGGCATTTGATTTGGTTTAGTGAGTTTAATTTGGAAGGGATTTCTCGAGTTTTTCTCTCACTCTCAACGAGAGCACCAAAATGTAAAGGTTTTTCAATATGGGGAACTCTTTATGAACGAATAATAAAGTTAAATATTTAGAGAGAGAATGAGAGAAGAGAGCCAAAATGATTTACGAGAAAAACCCTTAAAGGGATGAAAAATCACAGGAAAACTTTTGATATTCTCTTGCATTTCATGTAGGTATGTGCCAGTTAGGTTTGTGCATTGTTATATATGCCTCTATTTATACATGAATGTGATAATTAAATAATAATAAATATTCTTATTATGTTACAAGATTTTGGGGATTGATAGATATCTCCAAGGAATATTCTCTCATACTTTCCTTCACAACCATTTGATTGATCTAATGACCTTAATTGATTTCCTTGGATTACCATGTTGTCAAGTCGTGCACTTTCGTCTGATCGGTCTCCTCTTCATAATCACTTAAGTGATCCTACGATTCTCATTTTATCTTCTCTTTGATCGAGTCTTCAGTCAGATCTCGCCACATGTAATGTGAGTATTTTGATTGTACATGAGGATGTGCTAAAATTAAAAAACTAGGTGTGAAATAATTGAGCAATTAAACAACTAAAACTATAAACAAAGAAATTGAAAGGTAAAAATGAGGAAGCCGATTGGTATCTGTTTAATGGGAAGTAATTGGTGTACGTCATAATTTAAAGGTTAGTTTTAGTGGTGTTTAATTATGAGAAAAGCACATGATCAAATGAATATTTACTTCTTTAGATGGAGAATATATGTAATGTAAAAAGATTTATTTAGGACAATGTTGCCCTAAAAAGTATATCGACATAAAAAAAATTGACACATTGTGAAAATTGTGTTTATATATATGTATGTATATATTTGTGGGGATTTCCTATTTATTAGACAACATACAATGTTATTGTAAAATTAATTGCATTACTACAATCAATTCGTTTAAAAAATTAAATCACTTTAATAACTTAATGCTTTATAACTTTATTTGTCTTTTTATTCTATGCCATAGGTTTTTTACTTTATTCTTTTTAGGAACGGTTAATGAAGTTGTGTTGCTGTTAATGTTCCTTTTTTGTTTAAATTCTATATTAATTTCCTTCATTTTAAATTTGTCCCATGTTAAATATATTAAGACAATGTAATACATAAAATAATACAATATTTAATTAAAGTAATATGTTAATCTACGACAAATAATATTTACATGAATTTAAATTAAATAAAATAAATAATATTTTAATAAGCAACTAGTGTTTATAACACATGGTAATCTACGTATGTACACTTGACACAATAAGAGTACAAGTTCAAATATATATATATATAAGGCTTTAATAGTTTTACCTGACTCGGGCAAATAGATAACATATATTATCTTAAACGCATCAATGTATCATGAAATATATAATATTTTATATTATATATTGTCAATTATACATAAAAAAGTACAAGTTCAAATATTACCTTAAATATCCATAATTTATAACCATTTTGAATAATAATCAACTAACCATATGACTATTTGAACAAATAAATAAGTCTATAATCGTCTTCTTATAGAAGAATCTCATTCTTTTCTGGGTGCATAGCGTTAGGCCGAGTTCTCTCAAGCGAAACTCAATAAATTTGAGAGTGAACATTTCACAGTTTAAATTGTTAAATGAGAAAACAACTCATCAAAATACTCAAATATAGACAAATATCATTTATCAGATAAGATACATGCAATCTCTACATAAAAATCATATTAATTGTACATTTTTTCATATATAAACATAAACTTCGAATTATAAAAACGTATCCGCTAGCAACATGCACCTCAAAAGTTCCATAAGCATGTCCAACACACCATGTAAGAATAAGCAATCATACACATCCACAAGGAAATCATTGACAGTAATTCGTCTCCTTGAAAAGTGTGAATTGCTGTTAGAAAAAAATACAACGATGTCAATAATAATTCTCTTCAATTCAAAATCTAGCACTTAGAACAAATAAAGCAAACAACTTACAATAATTTGATAATGGTATTCATAATCTCCAAACAAAAATAATCACTTAAGAAGACTCATTTTTTTATTTGAATTAATTACAGTGCAAGAATCAACACAATCCAAAGTAAAATCATAAATAACAATTATCAACATGAAGAAAATGTAAAAGAAACCAACGGCATATCTCAGAAAAAAAAGAAGAAAAATAACTTAAAAAGCATCAAATGAGACTCCACGTGTGAGAATTGTTTCGAACGTCTTGAAAATTTGCTTATGTCTTCTATGAAACAGTTGTTGTGCAATTTGTATTTTTTCAGCTGAGATTAAATTTAGGAGTGATATTCAAATTCCAACATCCATAAGAAAGAAAAAATAGTTAAGGGTTCAGTACAAATCATGTTCATTCTGAACCCAGTACAGTTTTGTAAAAGTAGATATAACCATAGCAAAAAGAATCTGTATGACATGTTGGCTTCCATCGTATAAACATGAACCATTGGCTTTCCATAAATAGTTGCAGTTTTATGGTTGGTTCAACAAGACTGCAGCGAAAAAAAGGAAAAAAATGGAACGTATTGCAGGGAAACAAAATGGGAAAAATGAATAAGTTTGAGGATCAAACAATTATAATTATATCTAAATCACTATAACTAACATTGATAAGCATCAGGTAATTAACTCAATAATAAATTCATAGAAGATAAACACTTTTTAGCGGAAAAACAACATAAACGATGTCCGTGTATACACTGTGTAGTCTACACGATGGATACACGAGTCTCTACGATGGGCACACGAGATCCGTGTACCCATCGTGTAGTCTACATGACAACTACACATTACTCGTGTACCCATCATGTAGTCTACAAGATGGATACATGGATGGGTACGCAATGCCCATCGTGTACCCATCAACGTTTTGTCTCTCTCTCTACGCTCTTAGTTCTGTCTTTCTTTCTCTACGCTCTCTCTCAAAATTAACAAAACTCATCAAAATTAACAAAACCTATCAAAATTAATAAAACTAATTCTCTATTTATGGTTTCTCTCTCTCAAATCTGGGCAAAAACCAAAATTAACAAAACTTATCAAATTTCGGTCAAAATTTTCACTCATTTTCCACCAAATTCTAAAAGAAATTACAATTTTAACTCTCACTACTGATTTTCAAAAAATGATAAAGTTATAAAATTATAAACCAAATGAAGCATGAAAAAATGAAGAAGGAGAAATGAGGATAATGGAGGTGGATAAGAAGGTTGAGTGTTGAGCGAAGAAGAAATTGACAATTAATTTGACAGCTTGTAAGAAATGTATTTGTGGAAAATAGAGAAGAAAAAAAAGGTAAAGAGTATGAAGGTAGGGTATAAATTAACAAAATTAAGGTAGAAATATAGTTTATTAAAAAACCTTCTAAAAAATCTAGAGAATAAAAAATGAATAAGAGAGTTTTCAAATAACCCATTTAAAAAAACCCCCAGATTAACAATGAATGCACAAAAAATTAAAAAATTAAAAAATTAAAAAATTAAAAAATTAAAAAATTAAAAAACTTGCTACACAATCTTGCAGTCGAACCGTCATTCATCTACCTCAACCATTGCTCCTCCTGCAAGACCACCGCCGTGAGCTCCTAGTCATAATTGTTAGCCCATCGTGAGATCATTCAGCGTCATCACCGCCAGTGACTGGTGAGGTCCTCTTCTTTCTCTTCCTTGCTGTTCTTTTCCTCTTATCTTCCTCTGTTTTTTTGGTGAGTGAGATATCTGAGAAAGAACAGAGTTTAGGGTGAGAAATCTGAAAAATTTTCTTCTTGTATTTCTTCCCATGACGCTCAATCGATTAGTTCGTTTTGTGAAATGAATGAAAATAAATTAACGGAGAAGCAACAGAAAGACACATAGTGGATTCTTTGTAAAATACAATAGGAAATCATAAAAAGAGATTTGAAATGAATGAAAAAGAAAGGTGATCCACCAATCTTTACTGGAAAAAAATGATGACCCACGATTTGGGAGACCAAGCTTTGTCTCAGTAAGCTCCAAAAGAATCAGGGTCAGAATTACTTCAGAATCTTCCTCCAAACATTGCACGACTAATATTGTTTTTCTTAACTGATTCGAGATCAAACACTACCCATACAATTTAATCAAGTATGTATAATCGAATCTAGTCTGACAAATTTAGTATAATCCTATGGTGATTGACAAACTAGGGGTCATGGAGAGAGGGCGGCCATGAGCACTGGTTATTGTTGATCAGGGCTATTAATTTCAATAACAAAGCGCAAAATGAGCTTTTCTCAACAAAGAGTAATGGCTCAATAGCATCTTAGGGTACCATCTACTTTTGGAATGATCTGTTGCAGTAAGACAACTAAGCTTTAGCTCATTTCTTTCTGCTCTGATGAGTTGCAGTGAAAACAAAGTTACTGCGACAAAAATACAATTGCTATTCCTTGTACTTCAACTCATTCATTATTCTCTGAACCTTTCATTCCTTTCCCGCATTACGACATTCATTTAACTAGAGAATGAGACAAAATACTGGCTTATTTTCTCTTATTACACAACAAACACTAATTCTTTTAACAACATATGAACATAATTTATAAGCATCCAATCTGCAGCGCAGCTGCTTCTCTACTATTTACAACCTCCGAAACTCATACTTTTATTAGCTGTCTTACTCTCCTGAAATACAGGGCGTCTGTGATAATTTCCGCACGCGTTTTCTAAAACTTAGCCAGTCACCATCATCAAATCCTTCTATACAATCATTTCTTAAAGCTCCCATTTCATACATCGTACTACCTCTGCTCTGTGAGACAGATTTAAAATCTGGATATGACTTAAAGGATTCAACCCTGCTTGAATATGAAGGTAGAGTTTCACTCTTGTGGCTGGGGGAACCTGAGCAAGTGAAGAGCAGTCTTTCTTTGGTGTCCGATTCGTCTCTTTCACGGATCGTCTTTAGTATTAAAGTCTTGAGGAAGTTCATAACTTGCACCGCATGAATCAATGCAGTCAGAGGATCAGCCATCTGAACCAAAATGTAGAAAAATCACTTGTTTAGTACATAACCAAAAGTAAACTCCTATATGACGGAAATCAAATGAATCAAGTCTAATCAAATTATAATTTGTTATAAAGCTCATTTTCTCGTGGTTCAATAACTAATGCCCCATATATCCAAGAATGATATGGACATTTACCTTAGTCATGTTGGGAGAAAAAACCATGGCTATGTTACGAGCATCCATCTTGTTGTATTGTTCGTGTAATACAATGTCTGCCATTAGATTAATTGCCCAATCAAGCAATGCAGCTTCTGTTGGAGGGAGCAACTTAATGAGTTGGGTGCAGTCATATTCTTTGTTGCAGTTCATAACTTGTTCGGGAGAAAGGTGATCAAGCACCCCGGAAGGAAGTTCTCGAAACCATGCCTATGGCCAAGAAAAACAGAATTGCCCATTAGAAGATCATACCCAAAAAAGGACACTCGGACTGAGCTTTTTATGACAAAATGTCAAAAAACCGATTGAAAAGGGCATCATTATAGTACTACATGGCATTTTGACATGATGCTTCAACTATCTATTCTCATCACACTCTATAAGTCATCCAACTTTCATTCGTTTACTTACAGTCTCCAAATGAGAAATTGTAATGGAAAGACAACTGAGAAAAGAAAAAAATTTTGAACTCTTGAGTAGACCCTAATTTAGCATTATGACGTTAAAATCAACACTAGATCTCAGTCCAGCAAACTCTTTTGGCTAGACCATGGTCTAGCATACACCAAATTCAAATAAAATGAGCAACTTAGTCATTCCCCCTATAAAAAGTCAAATTCCATTAAAAACATGTCAGATGTCCAAAAATCGTTTTTTTTTTAATTTATCGAGTGTCTATTCATTAAATCCTCTCTTTGCAAATTGAAGCGGATAGGGGGAAAGTTAAGAGAGGTTATGAAAATTAACCTTGGACAAAACTTTAAAGGCACAGAAATTTCTATGACTTGGAGACTTATTCAACGAGTAAAATGGAAGTAATATTTTGTGTGCGCACCTTAATTGAACCTGCTAAACAATGAACGTCGATTCCACAAGGCACGACACCTCTGTTTAGCTGGTTACGTACACACTCTTCTTGGCTGTTATCGGCATTTATTCGAAATATTCCTTCTGCCTTTAATCATGACAAGCACAGAACTAACTAAATTAGGTATGCTATCGTAAAACAAAGAACTGAAACAAAGAGGAAATGGCATACTTTAAGTCCTCCTTCTGAATACAATCGCCTTTGCATCAGTAGAAGAATCGTCGGTATACTGTTCCCTCTGTTGTCAAAAGAACACTGCATTGACTTTGCTGAAACCCCGAAAACATTTGCACTGAACAATAAAGAACTGAATCCGTCAATTTACTTGAATGAATGATGATTTAGTATTTTCCTTTCTCTATATCACAGCATGCACTTGAATTTTGAAATTTTCGGCTGAATTCCCTAGTATTACACCAATATCCAACAAGATCACACTCAGAAACTAGCCTTCCAAGAGAATCATCAAAGATCAAACAATAAAGCAAAATAAAACATTTTTCAGGAACTCATTCAATTCACCCTCAATTAGTAAGAATCAATGAAAGAATCTCACCTGGCGCTGGGCACTCTCTTGGGGACCTCAGGCTCGAGCTCTGTAGGCAACCCTAGAAACCCATTAAACCTATCGAAAGTCACGTGCGAAACATGCCTCACATTTGTAGGCGAACCAATATCCAGAGAAGAAGTTTCATCCGTTTCAACACTGCAAGTAACAATAGATTTCCTCAGTGCTGCCATCAGAATATCAAATACTGGAAACTGGTAACCATGACTATGGCGACCCTGTTTGCCGACATTAGCCTTACTCACAGGCTTAATAAATGGGGTTGATATGGGGTTACTCAAAACCTCAAAATCGTCGTCACTTTCATCCGATTCATCCCCATATTCAAGCTCTTCTTCTTCCTCCTCTTCGACTGGGTCATTACTCCTGTTGTGAAAAAACGGACTCGTAGGTGCCGGCTTGAACTCGGCGAGTCCCACGAGTCCGCAAGATTTGGATCGGAAAAGATGGACACTGTTCATGATACTTTTCAATACTCGAGAATCTGAAAGATCCCAGAACTTGATGAAAGGGTTAGAGAGAGAATAGATTAATTTATAAAGATGAAGGCTGAATTGAGAAGAGGGTTCCTCTTACTCTGTGAATTGTGAAGGAATGGTGAGGTGAGGGTGAAAGAGACATCTGGTTTGCTCTGTCTGCTGTGTTTTCTTGCTGTTTTGGAAGATGGAATCGCTCGTGACATATAAAGAGTGAGAGAGACATGAGAGTGTAATTATTTTGAAAGTTCTCTGGTGATTTGTGATATACAGATAGAACGGTCAGGAGGTGAATTTAGCAGGACAGGTACAATGGGTCCCCAACTCCCCATTTCACAATCTTTAGCCGTTTTCTTTTCAAGGTCCCATGGACACAAGAGATAGTTGTCTCATCAATGACTTTTAATCAAAAGGATTACTATTTTACTATGCTCAATAATGCACAAATTGGGAAGATTTTTTTCTTTTGCTTTTTTATCTTAAATTATTTAGTTTTTGAGCATCAATTCTTGAGTTTAAATTTTCTTTTCAATTTTAACATTCCATCGTTTTTTAAACTAAATTATATTTTCTCATGTTGAACGGATAAACTCAACCCATTGATCAAAATAAAGTTTAGGTGTCAATAAGATCATTAGTACAAAGTATTTGACTTGGGGTTTATGAAAACAATTGATTGGAAATACAATATCGATTACTGGATGATAAATATTGACTACTGACGATGTATAAACAAACAAAATTATGAGACATACTATTTGAAACGTAGTTAAAGTAGACAAAACTTCTGATTAATTGTTGTGTGATGCTTATTATATGACTATTGAAAATAAAATGAAAATGCAATGTAGTCAAAAAAATGTGATTGAATGGGAGTATATTAAGTTTTATTGTTATTTTAAATGCTTGGTAATACCGACTAGGAAGTCACAAGGGGACATTGTTAAGGTCCTTTTGTTGCTGATCAAAGCAAAGGCTTCGAGAGGCTGTTTTGTAAATAGTTTAATACCTTCTTTGTCCAAATTGCATGTAATTTTTTTTCTAAAGGCTACTTGTATATCTCTTCTTATAAAAAAACAATTTGGCCAGGGATAAAGTATCCATATAATCAGATCATTGGCAGTTGCTAGGTACACCTATTGTGTTCTGTAAGTGTGTACACACACACAAATATATACAAATATATATATATATATATATATATATATATATATATATATATATATATATATATCACCTCTAAAGTTTATGTTATTTGCAAGTACACTACCAAACTTTAAAACTTAATTTTTGAAGCTCCAAAACTTTGATGAAGAGACAATAACACAACACTCTGTTAATTTGACATGAGTTGGATGCTAAAAAGTGATGAGATAATGTATTTACTTTATTTTTCATATGAAAATCATGTATTGTTTGTGAAATATTTAAAGTTAAGTGACAAGGTAATAACAATGTGATTATAACATTAAATTAAGGTCAAAATTGTCCGTATGGGTATTGTTTTCCGTATCAAATTAGTTCATGTACTTTAAAATATACTATTAAAGTATACGCAATGACCTTGAAGGCGATGTGTTTTGCATTTTATGAAGAAAAACAAACTTAAAAGTAAAACAATGAAAGTTTGGGGTGTTTAAGAATAGATATTTATTATAGTGAAAAGAAGGTGGATGACACATGAATACAACAAATGCATGTCATGAAAATGTAGCTTACAGCATGAGTCCTATAAATGAGCCATATCCTGATCAAACGGTGGGACGTACATAATTCCCCAGTGATATAAAATATTGTTAGAGCCATTTTTATAATTTTACATTAATAAGTTAAGTCTTACAATCATACAATGAGTTGTTATTATATGTACTTGCAATATTTAACTAAAATCCATTATTTCTCCTATGGTCAATTCTTCTAGTTTGAGAGCTTAATTGGAGACTGGATTGGAAACATGGATAAGAAATTTAATTAAAAATTATGTTATGGATATTTCCTTAGACTCCCCAAAGGGACGACACGTGCCTCTTCACTTACCCAGGTCGAGAAAATGCCAACTTTACCCACGTCACCGAGGAATCAAATCGGGTAAAACGGAGTTGGAGTCGCTCAACACAGGGATCACGGATAGAGTTCGTGGACCTAGAGGATTAGGTATACATGCATGAATGGTCATTTAACATTTAATGCCCTCACCTATCCTAGTTAAGGCTAATTGCGTATCTTAGGTTGGAGAATGACGCATTAAATGCATTGCATTGTCCTTTTCTTCAACAACTCTCCAGCCACCCCAACCTGCTCTGATCGAATACAGGGGGGATGGATGATTACGTACCCATCAAATTAGCCAAGATTTTTCTAACTCCATAAATGCCCTGAACAAGTAAAAATCCTTACTGGAGTCACGTAAGCGGGACATGACCAATCAGAAAAGGACATGCAGACTGCCATAGTGGCGAAGCGGGAAAAGCTCATCTGAATGTCGATCTCATCGTTTCCCATCAGACGATTCAAGCTTGATCAGTTATTGATATAGATAAGCTAGGCTCGATTAGTTGTTAGTATAAATGAATTAAATCTGATATGTTAAGCTCTATCTTTCGTTTATTCTCTATATTTCAAGGGATATAGTTGAATTTTGTAACTGATGGAGAGCCTATAAATAGAAGTCAATTGTAAACTCGAGCATTAAAGAGAAACCAAGCAATTATTCTAATATTCTCGAGAACTCTCTCTTTCACTCTTTATTATTCAGTTTATTTTTTGAGTGTTATGAATTTTTCTTTTACATTTTGGTGTTTTCATTGAGAGTTGAGAGTTTCACTCGAGATTATAACCAAAGATGCCTTGTACTAGATCGCATGTTGTACGGAAAATGGGATAAACCTTGGCTGAGGCGGCCTCATCTGATTACGAAGGAGCCAAATCAGAGAGATAAAGATAAGTATTGATGTTACTATCAGAGTGCTAGCCTTGAAACCAAAGACTGGTACAAGTTGAAGGACTACATTGAGAAGATTGTGTAAGAAGGACATTTGAAGGAGCTCGTTTCGAGGAGGGACCAATAAAGGAGGGATGTAAGTGAAGACCATCCTAGAGAAAAGGAACCGCTGAGGATAGTGGACATAATTATTAACCTTACAAAATCTGAGGGTACGCCGAGAAAAGAAAGGAAGATCTATCGCAAGAAGCCGACTCTCGAGGTAAATAATGGCCTAGGGGGAACGTGTGGAAACACACAAATTATTTTTTATGAAGAGTGCACTAGGCATGCTCCTGGAAGCTATAAAAAAAGGAGACCACATTTGTAACCTGAAGGAAGCTTTCTCTGCCCTGAGAGAAAGCAACATGAAACTAAATCTAGAAAAATGTATTTTTTGGGTAGCAGCGGAGAAATTCTTAGGACATCTAGTAAATAGTAGGGGGATAGAAGTTAACCCTGATCAAATAAGGGCAATCATGGAAGTAAAGTCGCCACAGTAAAAAAAGGAGATCCAAAGCTTGATGGGAAAGTTGGCAGCATTTAACAGGCTCTTTTCTAGATCAATCGACAAATGTAGACCATTCTTTGCCAAATTAAGAAGAATTCTGGGTAGCAGTGGGATAAAGAGTGCGAAGAGGCACTACGGAAAATCAAAGAGTACTTAGTTTCACCCCCATTACTGTATAAACCTCTACCAAGGGAAAAATTATCCATTTACCTTGCCGTGTCTGAAACTGTTGTCAGTGCGGCATTGGTTAGAGCAGAAGGAGAAAGTCAAAGACTAGTTTATTTTGTAAGGAAGAGTCTCACAGATGCATAAGCCAGATATAGGAAAATGGAGATGTTGATGCTTATTTTAGTTGTTGCTGCAAGGAAACTCAAGCATTATTTCCAAGCACACACAATAAAGGTGATAACAAACTTTTTAATAAGGAATCTTCTTCATTCCCTAAAGATAACCTGAAGACTTGTAAAGTGGGCAATAGAGTTGGGGGCATATGACATCTGGTATGTTCCACACACTTCCATAAAGGCACAAGCCTTGGCAGATTTCATTGTCGAGTTCACCTACGAAGAAAAGGAGCATGATTCTGTAGTAGTGGAAACATGAGAGGACGCCTGAACTTTGATTGTGGATGGAGCCTTCAATCATCGAGGGTCCATAGTAGGAGTGGTGGTCCAGATACCATATGGAGAAACCTTTGAACAAGCTTTGTCATTTGATTTTCAAGCATCAAATAATGAAGCAGAATACGAGGCACTATTGGTTGGATTGTGCCTCGTGAATGAATTCAAGGTAATAAATATTAAAATATTATACGATTATATGTTATTTGCTAACTAAATCTCAGGAAAGTCAAACGTAAAGGATTGCAGAATGGCAGAGTATTTGTAGAGATCCAAGGAAATGTTACAAATTTTCAAAAGTTATGAGATTATGCAAGTTCCCAGAACAGAAAACTCAAGAGCGGATGCATTGGCAAATTTAGGGTCATCAGCTCAATTCCCACTCAGAAAAACTCTTACCGTAGAATATCTAAGTGAGCCAAGTACAAAGACACCCATGCAAGCAGAAGTCAAGCGGGGGATGGTGAGAATGAGTGGCGGGAGAGCATCATACAATACCTTCTTTGCGAGGAGCTCCCGGCTAATAAACTGGAAGCCCGAAAGCTCCATCGACGGAGCGCAAGGTATACCTTAATTAATGGGGAACTATATAGGAAGTCATTCTCGAGCCCGTAACTCAAATGTCTTTCCCAACAATAGTCAAGTACGTGATGGCCGAAGTGCATGAAGGAATCTAGGGGAACCATTCAGGTGGGAGATCTTTGGCCAATAAAGTTGTTAAACGAATGATACTATTGGCCAAAGATTAAAGAGGAAGCAAAGTCCTTTGTGAAGAAGTGTGACAGATGCCAACGCCATGCTCCCGTTCCTAAATGGCTCCCGAAGAATTACAAATGTTGATAAGCCCCTGGTCGTTTATGCAATGGGGTATTGATGTAGTCAGACCACTACCAACGGCTCCTGCTCAAAAGAGGTTCCTACTGGTCGCGACCGACTACTCTACAAAGTGGATATAAAGGGAAGTGTTAGCAAGAGTACGGGAAGAGGAGGTAAGGCAGTTCTTATGGAAAAATATTGTTTGCAGGTACGGGATCCCCAAAGTGCTTGTTTCTGATAACGAACTTTAGTTCACCAGAAGTCAAGTGAAAAGCTTTTGTGATGGTCTTCAAATTAAATATAGTATGTCAAGTCCTTACGACCCTCAAGGAAATGAGCAAGCAGAGAGATCAAATAGAACAATCCTTGATAATTTAAAGAAACTGTTAGAAGTTGTCAAAGGGAAATGTTTGAGGACTTATCGTTAGTTCTAGGCGTACCAGATAACACCACGAGAACCAACTAGAGAAACACCATTCGTCCTAGCATTTGGGGCAGAAAATATCATACTAGTTGAAATTGGGTGCCTCACAGTAAGATTGGGTATATATGAACTCACAAATGCAGAACGGATGACGAAAAGCTTGAACAACGGGAGGCCACTCTGGTGAGAATGACTAATTACAAGCAAAAAAGATTAAAAGTACTTCCAAAAGAGAGTCAAGGGATGGAAATTTCAAACAGGAGAGCTTGTGCTAAGAAGGTTTTTTCAATCAAACGATGGCAAATTGGGGCCAAATTGGGAATGACCTTTCATAGTCAAAATAGTTGGAGGAAGCAGATCTTACTACCTAGTGACCAATGAGTGAAGTGACCTGTCCAAGCCTTGAAATGCTTTACATTTACGTAAATATTATGAAGATTGTTGTCTATGCAGATCATCTTCTAAAAGAAAATGGGCTCTTGAGCTTCAAAAGAGCTCAAGTCCATGAAGATCACTCATCTTCTCAAGGAAAATGGGTCCTTGAACATAAAAGCTCAAGTCTATGAAGAATGATATATGCAGCATCATCTTCTAAAGGAAACCAAATAGGAGGAAAGGAGAAACACGAAATATAGAAAGTAAAAAGAAAGGAAATGAAGTGATGAAAAGAGCGAAGTGGAAGTGGAGAAGGAAAAAGGAAGGAAACGAAGCAAGGAAAATTGCAAAGTAAGAAGCAAATGAAGCTTCAAAGGAAATTCAAAAGGAAAATATTGAAGAAAGGGAAAAAGTGTAGCAAAAGTCATCTCATTGAACACTTGGAGAAGATTACAAAAGCAAGAAATGAATTAAGCGCTAGACTACGAAAAAAGGTCAAGAGTTGGCAAAACGAAATTCTTTTCATTAATGATAGTTGAAAATTACAATGAAAGAAGAAACAAAGAAAGCAAAAAGGATTACAACTGCAAAGAAGAAAACAATCTAGGAAACAAAAATCGGATCCTTTTCTAAGCATCTTGGTTTGGGATAGCAGTGATAAGCTCGGCAGTAGACTCTGGGGCCTTGGCGGCAGCAGCCTCAGTTGAAACATTCACATAGTCTTCAATCTTGGGAACGAGAGGCTGTCTGAGAAGATGATTTACCTGCGCATCTCTATAGCCGGCACTATAAACCATAATTTATCCCTCCTCAAACAAAGCTTGAAACTCCACTTCGGAAGCCTTATCCTGTTCCTCCGCTTCGGCCATAGCCTTCTTAGCTTTAGCCCTACCTTTCGCAGCTTCAACCCTAGCCTTCTCAACTTCATCCAAGGACTTCTTGGCATCATCCATAGCCTTAGATAGCCTTTGCTGCTCAGCTACCGCAATATTTGCATCTTGGGCCATCTTCTCCAACACTTTCTGAAGTTTAGCCTCATTCGCCTAATACTGCTCTTTCTCGGCTTGAAGGTAACCTGTAGCGGTGTGGCACTACATAAACTCTCTACAGAGATTCACCAAAGCCTGATCCCAGACATGATGATGCTCCTAGAGAGCATTGTGATGAACAACGACCTGAAAAGTGAAAATAGTGTAAGTACGGGAAAACATAACTTCAAAGAAAGAGGGAAAAATAAAATAAAACCTTATCATCATCAAATCATGGCTCAGAAAGTTAATATGGTCGAAAATGCTGAGGTTTTGAATGGTGTTCACATCAATGACATGTGAGGCAAGAGCATCATCCAGGAAGCTTACTGATGTCTGGATGGGAGCGTTGGTGAAACGTCTCCACCTCTAGAGGCAGGCTAAGAAGCAGCACTCTATGACCTTAAAGCATCTCCAGCGGCAGTGGCAGTCTTGCATGGTGCAGCGGGAGCCAGAGGCAGAGGAAGCTCAGAGTTTATGGACGGGCCCTCACTCTGTGCAGCAGGAGCACTGGGAGCAGGGGGAGGAGGAAGGTCTGAACAAGAAGTGCTCGAAGTGTCCGCTCTCGGACGCACTCGCCTCTCAACGGGAATAATGTCACTGTGCAGCCTCTTGGTCATCTCGTGGTCGCCTGACGAATACTATGAACCAGAGGAGCCGAAGTGAGAATAACTAGAAATGGAATGGAAATGAAGAATGTGGATACCTTGGGGAATGGAAGACGGAGGTGCCGGGGTGAAAGTGGAGGCAATGGAAACCACGACGGGAGCAAGAGCAATGTTGACTTCCCTTCTTGGATCAAGAAGCACTTTTCAATCCTGATCTTATGCCCGGATGTGGAAAGCAGTGGTGATCTTTCTCGCTGATTCTTTGGATATTAAAAGCTTTGTGTGTTTTCTTATTATCTACAAAAGGGGATAAAGTCCATTAGCTAAATAAAAGAGTAAGTAACAATAAAATAAAAAGAATGGAGGAAGAAGCGAGAACCGGAGCTCCGAAAACTTATTGAAAATTGTCCATTTTATAGGAATTGTCCAGCGACTATCACCGCCTCGGTTCCCATAAACCAGGATTGTATCTCGTTCCCAACCCTTATCTCCTTTCGGGATCATGGTAATCAAGTTCCCTCTCTTTTCGGACAGACGAGGGAATGGTTTTCTTCACAACAGTTAACTATGTAATAGTAACGAAGTTCATCCACCCCTAAACCTAAGCTATATCTCCTATTTAAAGCTTCAAAACTAAGAAGTATCCTATAAGTGATCAGGAGTAAACTAGGAAGGGGTAAGACCTATTGCGTGAAAAATTTCTTGGAAAAAAGGAGAAAATGGAAGCCTAAGGCCTAGAGCTATATATATATATATATATATGGCTAGTGGTGATTTCGTATGGTGGTCAACAAATAATTCTGGAGGCCCTACTCTCTCCTAACGCATAAGTAGGCATTCGGGGGAAAGGCTTCTCGATAGCGAATCATAAATTGTCCAAACTCCTCAGGGGTCCTAACTAGGTGAACTGGAACTTTGAATTCGACCATAACTTCATAAGAATAACAAAAGAAAGAAGAATATGAAAAAGAAACTTACAGGTTCAAATGAGAGAAAGTAAAGAAAATGACTAAATGAGGACTTCTTATATAGGCCGTGAACTACAAAAGAAATTGGAAAATGCCCTATTCTGAAATGAGGTAATGATGGGACGCCTGCAAATAATTATTTATGAACAGATGTAATCGATAGCGTGATCGCGCGACTGGCAACATAGGGAGATGAGACTGACAGCATAAGAAGCGAAGAGACAAAACTGTTGATGAATGGGGAAATGACAGCTGGCAATGTGAAAGAATCATGAGAGGTCTGTTCAAGAAGCATTGAAAACGAGAAGGGGAATTTGAAATGGCGGAAAATAGGAAGATGGGGGGATGTTTTTGAAAAAGTGTGATTAATGAAGAAACGTGACTGACTCATTGCAACTGACGTGAATGAAAGCGTGATAGTATGCCATGCTATCTTGAGAATGGGAAGATGAATTGACTAAAAAATGGAAACGGCGGCATAAATAAATACACCAGAAGGTATGTACTGACACAAAAGATATGAAATGATGATGTGTAATGATGGCAATCCATTTTTCAAGAAACACTTTAGTATTGCATATTGATTTTACTATGTAATATTAAATACAATACGGGAAAATAAACAAGTAAAAATCCTTTGTGGAGCCACGTAAGTGGAACATGACCAATCAGAAATGAGTGTGTGGACTGCCACTATGTCGAAGAAGGAAAAGCCAATCTAAAGCGTCGATCTCATCGTATTCCATCAGACGGTCAAGCTTGATCAGTTGTTGATATAGATAAGCTAGGCTCGATTAGTTATTAGTATAGATGAATTAAATCTGATATGATAAGTTCTATCTTGGAAGAATATTCTATTTTTTCTCTATATTTTGAGGCATATAGTTGAACTTTATAACTGGTAGAGAGCCTATAAATAGAGGCCAAGTGTAAAACTCAAGCATTCAAGAGAAACCAAGTAATTATTCTAATATTCTTAAGAACTCCCTCTCTCACTCTTTATTATTCAATTTATTTTTAGAGTGTGAGAAATTTTTCATTTACATACCCCACTTAGAGAAGGTAAGTTCACTCCTACTATATGTACTTCTAACTTAAGCATCCAGAGGCTTTTCGGCTGAGGAACCTCCCCCCTCCCCCATCAGTGTCTTCTCACCTTAAAGTTCTTTGTTAAGTGTGTATAGGATGTCGACTTAGCAGCCAAGAACATGTGTGTGGCACGGATTTGAGCAGTAACAAATGATGCATAATCTTATTTCTTAAACATATAGGAATTATGTAATACAATTGGATACTTAATATGAAATAAAGAAAAATCAACCTGAAAATCAGGTAGTAGTCAATGATGTCCAACAAGTCCATTTTGTTCCTTTGTTCACATGAAATTCTTTTTTCTTTTTGAAAATAGACATATATACTCACTAAGCATTATCAGATGTGTTAGTCATATTGAATTCTTCGCTCTTAATTGTTCATATCAAATAACACTACTACAAAATGAGGCTTAGATGATGGTGAAAACCCGTCATCAACCCCTTTAATGACGGGGATGCTACTGTCATCTACCTAGGTGACATCTAAAATATTGAAAAAAATCGTCAATATAGGTCGACCGTGAAATCCAGTTAGTTGATGGGGAATCTCCGTCAACTAAACTTGCCAAAATATGGTGTTAGTTGACAAGGATTACCGAATAACATAAGTTGCCACAAAAAGCAATTACATGACGGGGATTACCCGATAACATAAGTTGTGCTTTTATGTACCAACGCCCACATGCCATTCCTGTTTTGAACAATTCTGAATAGTAAAATTAGTTATTGAACATCAAAAATAAAAATATTATAAAAAATTCAATAGAAAAGCAAGCAAGGGGAAAGGAAAACAAGTAGTAGATTATGCTCTTTGCATCTTTATCGTTAAAATGATGTTTATTCGTCAAAAGAAGAATCCTCACATGAAAGTTGTAGGAGATCAGTTGAAGACTTCTAGAGGTCTGTATGTTGTTATTCCTATAAATGTACAAGCCTTATCATTTGGAAAGGATGCTAGTTACAAAATATAATGTAAGACCAGACATAAAAAATTTGATGATTATAAGAAAAATACTCAGACATAGCCGTTTAAACCAACTGCAATCTCAAAGGACAGTTTCTTCCTTAACGTGTCAAGAATCAGATATGTTAGTGAGCTAAGCAACCTAAAAGAAGATGAAATCAAAGATAATCTATCACACTTCAACCTATACCAAAGAAAAGTGTTCAGATAACAGAAGGAGACTTAGTACTTAAAATAGATTTACAGTGAAGGGAATGAAAAATCCTGCAATCTTAATAAGCCAGGAGAACATTCAAGTCTTAGTACTTAAAATGGAAATTATTTTTGTATCTGTAAGAAGAGAAAAAAAGATGGAAATGTTTACTCTCAGGATGGGTATAATGAAGGATAATCAGTTTATCCAAGTATGATCTTATTGGTGTTTTAGCCAAACTCCCAAAGCACTAGTGGAATGGTGATACAAACTGAAAAATTAATACCTCAGTTTCAAACCTTCCATTGATCATTTCCACAGCTTCTTTAAGCATGGATATGTTAACATCTCCATTTGGTAATGGTACTACCATATTATCCAACATTATTCTAGTCAAATAAGTCTTTGTTTTGGAAGCATAATCCAATACCTCCTTTATTCCCTCAAGTGTCCTGGTTTCAACCTGCACAAGAACAAACATTTTCCAACCAAAATGAATGGTTTCTGATGTTAGATCCTCTAACGAATTAAGAAAACAAGCTCAATGCAAGAGCTCATATAATAGAATGCAAGACATCCTTACACGATGAATACAAGAAGATTGGACAAGTACCACATGAACACGCGCACACACACATACCCAGAGTGTAATAAAACAATTAACAAACTTAAATAGCATGGCAAGATAAACGATAAAATATATCTAACAAAAGGTAATTAAAATTTGGCAACGAAAGAAGCTTGGGTTGGACAATAAAAGAATGGTTTTGTCCACAGATTTATTAATATAAACATCAAAAAAATTTAAACAAAAAACAAAGGAAGAAAAGATGTAAAATGGCCCTTAAAGGTTGAGGTTACTACCTTAACATCCAGTTTAAGGTTTCTTTGTTCTAGATACAAGTCAACTGATTTAAGAGCATTTGTGATGCTTCATACCATTGATATATGATTGTATTTTATCAGTACCATATCAAACAAACCCAATCCATGATTCTGACCTCCTCTAATCAATACCTAAAAAGTACTAGTTCAGTTAAATTTTGTGGAAATAAGTAGGCAGAATATATAACTGAAAATATAATCAAGCATGTGATATACACCGCCCACTTATCCACCAGAAACCTGGAGCAATTTTTCTAGTTTTCAGAATGTATGCAGGGCATATAGCATCTGCCATTGCCTGCAAAATGATGAATGTCATAAATCTCTCCCTGACACATCTAACAATAGATTTGATTAGATCTTTTGCTATGTATATTGGGGTTAAAAATTTAAGTTCGTTGGTTAAAAAAGGTCAAGAAACTTTATGTACTATCTCTCTCCATCATGCAACATTTTGTTTATACGAAACTGAAATTTGTATTGACAAAAAGGAGATATAAGAAAATGAACAAAGGATCAGAAATGTAATGGAACTCCAAAACAATATAGCTACCTATACAAAAAAGTTAGAAATCCTGATGAATTAGAAAAAAAAAAGATTGAATTGAAATCTTTAGTAGTTGATACCCAAATAACGACTTTCTATTTCAAATATTTTTCTACGGTTCAAAGGAATCTTCAAAATTTCTTATATCTCTCTCCAGATAATCAAACTAATGGCTAAAACCACTGAGCTAAAAAAGATCACTAAAGAGGGCTTCACAATTAAGACTTATAATCCAAGCTAGAAAATAGCTCAAAATGTATGCAGCAAGAGAAAAATGGATGAACTAGTGTCAATGTCTTCACCAGCTCTACCAAACATTATACATGTATGAGGAGACACAAGAGATAGGAAATCTCCTTTGCATCAAATCATCAGTGTTAATCTGACATTTTAAATAAATTTTAGCCTTGCAAATCATTATTATAAAAGTGCACGTCCTTGAATCAAATTATGATTTATGACATATAGGATAAACATTTCAGAAATATAAATTATCCCCAACTTTAATAATAGGACGCTAGGCTCCTATATAAATAGCACCAGTCTCAACTTCGACCTCCATAAGAATCAAACTTCTTGGCCATCAACATCTATTTATGAAGGTGTAATAGATTATCCGATCCACCCATCATAATACTCGCTCAATGAAATAAATAAATTAATGCGCGCAAAAAAAATGCTGCAGGTGGTGGATCACAGCGCTAATATTTTTATTAAATTCAAAATTTTAAATTGATAGATGAATACCTTTGTGAGAGTTGCTATTACACTCATTCTCTGCATAAAATTTAGCACTACTCTTTCAGCCAAAACTATATTTTGTGCTCGCCCTGCACATGAATATTGGTATAGTTACTCATTTAATTCTACAAATACTAATGAAAGATACTCGTATTTACCAAAAACTATTCCAAACTCTAGTCCTTTGTTAACATAATCTCCATCCTTCATGTTCTATTGGGCCTAATATTCAGATGTGCACAAAATTAGCAAGAATACAAACCGTACAAACAATTCCTTGTAAACAATAAACAATATTGGTACATTGATGGAAGGATACTAATAAAAGATACTCATATTTACCAGAAACTATTCCAAACTCTAGTCCCTTGTTAACATAATCTCCATCCTTCCTGTTTCATTGGACCTGATATTCGAGTGTGCACAAAATTAGCAAGAATACAAACCATACAAACAATTCCTTGCAAATAACAAACAATCTTGGTACCTTGACGGAAGGATCAATTTCATGAAATACCATTTCTGCAAGGTTGATACAAGCAAAAACGTGATCCTCCTTTGCTAAAAAATGGGCTTCTACTTCCATGTCGGATGGAATAGTGGCCATGGATGTCACATCACTTATAAATGAAGTAGATATCTTACTCTAAAAATATATGTTATACATGTGATTAATATAAATGCATCATTAGCAAGCGTGACAGAATCTATACCAATATTGGCAGAGTCCTTTGCAAGTGCTAACTTGATTATGCCTTTCAAATCATAGGTAGGATGCGAGGGCGGCTTCACTGTCATAGACGCAAAAGATGTTCTAAGATCACTTGCTTACCTCAACAGTAAGGGACTCAACGACTTCAGTGCCATGGCGGCAACAGTAATGGACTCAATAAGAGCAGGAGAATTGCAGCAAATCCATGCCCATAAATCAAGGACATAAACCCTAATAGACTCAGAAAAACTTAAAAATCACAAAATCAGACAATCACTCCAAGTTATAACTATTGGTGTTTATAGCATGATCCATTCTCAAATATTAACTACTTTACATTATGAATCACATGTTTAAGATATCTTTTACCTAGAAAAGAGGAAGAGTAACTAAGACAAGAGCTAGGTAAGCAAGCAAGAAGGAGATGATAGAAAAGGCGAGGCAATGGGCTCTCTATTTTTAGGAAGATTGTGTCCAGGATCTGGCTTTCTCCTGAATTTCATCAGTTCCAGGCCATCTAGAAGTCATCTTGAAGATATCTTGAACTAATCTTGAACCCATCTTGAATCCATGTTGATGCCATCTTGAAGTCATATTGAAATCATCTTGAAGACATCTTTAAGACATCTTGAAGACATCTTTAAGACATCTTAAAGCCGTCTTGATGTCATCTCGAAGCAAGTCATCTTAAAGACTACAATGAATCTTAAAATTGTCTTGAAGCCATCATTAAGACTTCTTTAATAAATCTTGAAGTGATATTAAATAGTTCAAGATGAATCTTGAAATCATCTTGAAGCCCTCTTAAAGCAATCTTGTAGACTTCAAAAACAGCTTCAAGATCATCTTGAAACCATTTTGACGCAATGTTGTAGACTTCAAGACGATTTCATATCATCTTGAAACCGTCTTGAAACAATCTTATAAACTTCAAGATGACTTCAAGATGATCTTGAAGATGAACTTGTAGACTTTAAGACAATCTTGGAGTCATCTTGAGTCATCTTGAAGTAATCTTATATAGTTTAAGATGTTTTCAAGATCATCTTGAAACCATCTTGAAGCAGTCTTGTATACTTCAAGATGGCTTCAAGATCATCTTCAAGTTCTCTTGAAACAATATTTTATACTTCAAAATGGCTTCAAGATAATTTTGAAGCCTTCTTGAAGTAATCTTGTAGACTTCAAGATCATTTTAAATTCATCTTGAAACCATCTTGAAGTAATGTTGTGGACTTTAAGATCATCTTGAAACACTACTGAAACAATCTTATAGACTTCAAGATGATGATGAATTGATCTTGTAGACTTTAAGATGACTTTAAGATGATTTTGAAACAATCTTACAGGCTTCAAGATGGCTTCAAATCATCTTCAAGCCTTCTTGAAACAATCTTGTAGACCTTAAGATGACTTTAAGATGATCTTGAAATCTTTTTGAAGTCTACAAGATGATCTTGAAGTCATCTTAAAGCAATCTTGTAGACTTCAAGATGACATCAAGATCATTTTTAAGCCATTCGTGAAGCCATTTTGAAGATTTCAAGACTAATACTGAACATTTCAACTTCAACATACTGCATGTTATGTTCTTCATCAGTAACATTGTTGTAGTAAAACTAATTAACAAAATAAACGCTAAAAAGAACATCTTATAAAACTTTGTAACCAACAAAAAAATGTGCGTACCGTTTAATCGAGGGCTTCCTTAAGAAGCCATGGATGTTGAGTGTTGAAGTAGGAAAAAGTTAACATTTGATTGGATGGTTGTGTAAGAATGATAAGTGGGTGAATAATGTGCTGACAATGGAGAAAAAATGGTTAGATTGAGGGCCGAGGGTTTAGATACTTCAAGATACTAGCTAGAATATATATAAACGGGCGAGTTAAAAAAACCTGAATCTCCAGGTTCGACCCAATAAGCAATATGAAAAGGTAAGGGCATTCTTGGTATTAAAAGAAATTTTAACTCCGTAGTAGAGAAAATAACATTTTTTGATTTTTATTTCTCCAAAAGAATATGTTAAGGTAGGTCAATGTCTTCTTTTAACTACAGCTGTGTTCGTGTCTTTTAGATAAACTACAAGGAATGTATAAGTAATTTTCCCTAAAAATTATTACACAACTTCAATCAATAGTTTTATTAGCTCTTATTGTTATTATTATTTAAATTTGTCAGCTAAAGGATGAAAAAGAATGCATATTCATAGAGGGAATGTTATAGGTATTTATCGATCACCAACAACGTGGTGACACGTGTCACTCCGCATAAAAAAGTTCGTGACAAAGGAAAGATTCCAAGGAGAAGGCCCGACCTCGCCTAGTCGGTCCCGATGCAGCTAAGATTATGCCAATCCGACAAGAGGAAGAAGATTGGGAACAACACCCTCTAAAATAGTTTGAATGACCTACGGTGTCAGTATCATCATTGCCTACAGAAAGTAACATTCCACGTGGCGGCCCCCTATTATGCCCGAACGCCAGACATGTCCAATCGCTATGATAGCATCACCCCCGATAGGTCACTTTGAAGAACACATCAAAATTAAATGACCTTTGCTTTATGTCAAGATATCCTCCCATCCGTTCAATCGAGGTCAGTCGTTGCGCCTCAGAAGACCCCCCGCACGCTCAAAAGGCTTCTTCAACACGCTTCCTCCTCCAAGACTTCAGATATAAATACCCCCATCTATCAGAAAAGGTATGCCATTTTCCCCTTAAGGAAACTATGTCAAAATAAAGTCAGTATACTGACTTAGGCATCAGGGGCCCATAGGTGAGGTAACCACCCCTTGTTCCCCTCACTCTTTGGGTTCTTTGTTTATTTTACAGATTCCAAGATAAAGAGGAATTCCATGCTAAGGAGATGGTGGCACAAAACATTATTGTTGCGATTTTCAGCACCAACAGTTGTCGCCATATGTGGGGGCGACATCGAAACCATTCCTTTCCAAAACACTGGAAGCACCTGCTCATCCACGAAGAGAAAATCAGTCTAATGTTCTCATCTCACTTCGACGAGGCTTGAGGCGAGAGAAGAAACCCACCCACCTCCTCGCCTAGGGAAGGATTCCTTTCCAATATGGTGATCACACAACGAACAAAAAAAGGATATAGTGGTCGCACCCTCTAAGGTAATTAGGATAATGAGGATAAACACATTAATGTTTACTTAAATCGTTGCGGCCTCTTGCATGAAATTAATCCTCCCCCACAGGCCCACTGGTGGGGTTGTTATGCCTCTGGAGAATCACGAGGGGAAACTATACGGGATGGGTCGAGACAACACCCTGAGTTGGGGAAGCTGCCACCTCTTGAGGAATTTAGGACCAAATTGAAGCTGAGCTATAAAAGATCGAGCTATCACCTAGTGGTGGAGGCTCTGGTTGTGGTTAGCTTAGGGAGATAAAAAAAGAGTGGCATAATAGGAAGGGCTCAAAAGGATGACACCCTGCTAAGAAACCCCTGGTGTGCTTGTGGCCGTTCACAATGTCTACAGATAAAGGAGGAGAACAGGGTGGCCGAAGAACAAATGAAAAGCAAAGACTTTTGAAGAATCTTTTAGAAGCAATATGAGAGTCATCAAGAAAGATAAATGAAAACATTAGTAGCCCACCCTCAGCAAGGCAATTACTTGGCTCCTACCCTAACTTCTATGCGTCCCTTTGGCCACCAACAATTTCGCAAAGCTGCTGCATAAATGGAAAGCCGAGCTATACGGGTAAACATGCATGAGATCATTCTCAATTGAAATACAGGACCTCACATCAGTTTTTAGCAATAGGCATTTCTCTATGGATGATGGATATGAGCAACGTTTCACGAATCTAGGCTATAGAGCTTTCAGTTCTTGCCTCCTACCTCAAATAAATTGGAAGGACATAGATCGTGGAAAAATTGGTACACGGCTCACAAGCCAAGCCTAACGTAAGGCCCCTGTTAGAAAATGAGGTTAGTCAAGACTTTTTACACTAGCCTTCAAGGGGATCAAGTTTTTAATGGTGGAACATGCTTGTATGGTCCTCCTAAGCACGTACATGAAGCAGATAAGGCCACAAAAGTAGAGAAACCCATGATTTGGCGAGCTGGCCGAAGAGTAATCTAGAGAAGAACTTGAAGAACCAGATGGATAAATTATTTTCCCCGCTAGAGCATCCATAGAAGATGGTTCAGGACAGAGTGGCGTTTATTCCCGAGAATAATGAGAAGCTTATGGGGTTCCACTGGGAAAGTGAAGATGAAACTCAGAAAACTCAGCGTGTTAGGCTCTAAAGGCATGGGAGGCGGAAGCTTGGGAAACTAGAAACCCAGTGACCTTCAGGTTTTCGCCTCGGCCTTCGACGTTAATCAGCATTAAAGTATGGTGGGTATTGATATGTCGTGTATACCGAGCAACATTTGTCAAAATAAAAGGATCGACTATTCTAAAAAGTGTGATGACTAATTTAAAAGTGATGTCTGGTGTGAAAATCTAGCACACAAGATGAAAATTAAAAAAGTGATGTTTGGTGTGTAATCTACCCAACTAGACGTGATTAAAAATTGATGTCTAGTGTAGCAATCTTGTCCACCATACAGGATTAAAAAGAGATATCTGCCGAGCACTCTAGCTCGCTAGATGAGAATAAGGATATTGCTATAGCAGGAATGCTTGGCTAGACACAAAAGGTAGAAAGTGATGTCTGCCAAGCACTCTAGCTCACCAAATGAGAATAAGAGTTTCGCCAGTGCATGCACGCCTAACTAGATGTGAGAAGATAAAAAGTGATATATGTCAAACATTCTAGCTCGTGAGACGAGAATAAGGATCTAGCTAGAGTAAGAATGTGTGGCTAGACATAAAAGGAATAAGTGATGTCTGACGAGCACTCTAGCTCGCCAGACGGGAATAAAGAACTAACCATAGTAGAAAGGGCTGGCTAGACATCAAAGACAAAAGAGATGTCTGGCGGGGCACCCTAGCTCGCTAGACGAGATCAAGGAAAGGTTCTAACTAGAGAAGGAATGTTGGACTAGACACCAAAGGTAGGAGATGTATGGCAAGACACCCTAGCTCATCAAACAAGATTAAGGAAACTCAGGTCTCTGCTTCGCTCACCGGACGAGAAGGAAAGACCCTCGCCAGAGCAGGAACACACGACTAGGTGCTAAAAGACAGGAGCTTTAGCCAGAATAAGAAAGCCTGGCTAGATGCCTAAGGAAAGTGATTACTGGCGAAACACTCTAGCCCAACAGACGAGATCAAGGCTCTAACTCAATCAGAAATGCCCGATTAGACGCCAAAGGGAAAGGGCCTGACCTGTATTCTAATGCGCTGGACAGGAAAAATTCTAGCCAATGCAGGACACATGGCTAGATAAAAAAAAGGAATAGTTGTCTGGCTTGCACATTAACTTGAAAAACAAAAAGTAAGGACCCCTCCAATTGGAGGCAGATCCACCTAAATAGACATCCCTCAAAGGGGGCAACTAATTAGGAAGAAGGTAAAAATGATCAAGTATAATTTAAGTCTTACTCAAGCTTGAGGCAGGATAACTCCATAGCTCAGGTCAGTACAATAATAGTTACAAAGAAAAGATTAAGGTCTCATCCGGATCAAATTAAAGCTCGGTGGAAATAAAAGTGAGACTGCACTTACTTGAAAGGATCAAGCTCTTTTCTTAAGGTTCATTCAAGCTAAAGACCTACAACCAAGCTTATGCGAACGCGAAGGTTATTACATAAAGGAAATGATCAAGAGTAGAGCCAAAAGCAAGGAAGAGATCAAAGTCATTAAAAGAAAATTTCATTCTTATTAATAAGCAGAAAAGATTACAATTAATAAAAAAGGAGAAGTTATAGAAACCCCATCCTAAGGCGGAGGGCGAACCCCCTGCTCGAGCTAATCTAAAGGCAAGAAAGACCCCACCCCATGTCTAGGCCAGTGATCCCAGGGTTTTCACAGCTTCCTTGAACTCATCTAATGTCTTGAGGGTTCTGGTCGCTTTTCGGCCAAGGATTCAGGGCCACGATGGCTTGGTCTAGCTCCCCCAATAAGTCGAGCCGAAAGAAAACTCAACCCACGAACAATATGTCCTCCCGAGCTGAGGACTAAAAAAGCTTCAATCTCTCCCACAAGGGGAGAAATGGAAGGAGCAGTTATGCTCGAGTTCGAGATGATCCCGAAGGATATGACTGCAAGGGTTATGATTGGCCCACTTCTGGAACATGTTGTATCGAGTGGTTGGTGGATCGAAAGGACATAGGTGGTAAGTGGAAGGGAATAGTGACATGGAAGGTAGTGGGGTGCACCGAGGAAGTTGCCTCATTATGGATCAAAGGTTAAGACCTCTAGCTAAGTTGCAGACTTCTCCTAAGGATGATGTTTTACGATAGAGGGGCTTTGCAACTATAAGACGATAACTAACGATGAAAAAGGGATCACCAAACAAGATTATCGATGACAAGAAAATCACAGTGAATGGAACACCAACGACTTTGAGGAGCGATATTTAAAAGGAGATAGAGAGGGAAACAACAACCATGGAAAGGAAAACCGAAATGAAGCCTCCCAAATGAAAGAGGCCTCGGAAGGGGAAGGACCACTGTTCTCCCAAGGAGGAAAGAAAAATTGGGGGCAAGAACGAGGGTTGACAAATGTTTCAACTCTTTCAGGAAGGCAAGTATGAAGAAAATGAGGAGAAAAAATGCCTATTTATAGGTCTTGAAGAAGGAAACTGCTCATTTTATGGGCATTAAAATAGGTCATAATGGCAACAGTCGAGGCAATTCCTCACCCAGTGAACGGTCATTTCATGAGCCGAGAAGACAATTTTGGAAGAACAAACGTCACTCACGTGTCCGCATGCACATCCACGCGCCATCATGATTCCTACTCTCAAGAAACTCATGGCCTTGAATTGCGGTCAAGATGGGGACGAGACACATGCTGATATGAGTCACGAAAAAATACGACCAAGCCATTAATTCCATTTATCACGGACCTTCCAACAGAACAAGTTTCAAAAGTGTGAATTACCTTGAACGAGCGGAGCCCCTAGCTTATCAGTATATAGAGGTAGACCGGACATGGAACTTGAGTGAAGAAGTCTTCAGACCTTGGCGAATAAAGCCACTAAAGTCCTCGATTAAGGGTAACTATTATAGGTGTTTCCCGACCACCAACAACATGACGACACGTGTCACACTGCATTAAAAAGTTCACAATAAAGGAAAGATTCCAAGGAGAAGGTCCGACCTTACCTAGTCAGTCCTAAGGGAGCTAGGATTACACCGACCCGAGTAGAGGAAGAAGAGCGGGAACAAAGTAACGTTCCACGTGGTGACCCCCCATTAGGCCCGAACGCCTGACAAGTCCAATCGCTATGATAGCATCAGCCCCCTATAGGTCACTTCGAAGAACACATAAACATTTAATGACTCTGACTTTGTGTCAAGATCGCCTTTCATCCGTCTAATCAAGGTCAGTCGTCGGGCCTCAGAAGACTTCCCTCGCACACTTCTGAGGCTTTCTCAACACGCTTCCTCCTCGAAGGCTCCAAATATAAATACCCTCATCCATTTCAGAAAAGGTATGACATAGGCATCGGAGACCCTTAGATGAGGCAACTAGCCCCCGCTTTCCCTTACTCTTCGGGTTCTTTATTTGTGTTTTGCAGATTCCAAGATCAAGAAGAATTTCACGTTAAAGAGGGGATGGCACGTAATAGTACTATTGAGATTTTCGACATCAACATGGAATAATGACTATTATGGTTACAAATTCTACTAAAATTAGGAATAATGATTAAGCACATTCTGGCGGATACGAGGGCTTACGAATGTATGAATTAATCTCAACGTTTTAGAAATCTGTTTGATTTATTTTATATGTTCTTTAAACATTTGAACGAACCCAGAAATAAGGTTGCCAAACAAATATTTTGATTTGTACTGTTTACGAAAACTATCAAAATACATATTTTTCTACAATATTGATACTAACGATAAGCTCCAATGAAAAACAATTTTAATCTTAGTGTCCAATAATATTTCCATTTGGCAATGTTGCGGCTTTATAAGTCTCAAAATAATTCTTAGATGTTAATTATTCATCAAACCGTGAGAGAGATTCGTTAATAAGTTTTATTCTTAGTTGTTATGGATTAGTTAAGCAATTAATTAAACAAAGATTTCAACTAAACGTATAGCTCTCCCTCACACAACCATCAGTTCTTGGAGTACCTTCAAAGGAAATCAAATAAAATTTGGTAATTAAAGAACGGATTCTAAGATTCATGTCTCCCCTTTCTCTTTATCTAATGTATTGCATGTAAAATTCTGGCATTTTCCGAGAAAGTTTGATGGATAAAATTTGGTGGGTTTGTTCGGATTATCACAATCATAATCATCATCATTTTTTCCCCCTCACATACAACAAATGGTAAGTTTTCTGCATCAACTACTGATAACAAATTAGTTGAATTTTCTGAAAATGGAAAAGTATGGAGTGGTTGTAAAGTGACTTCAAGTCTATGTATTTAGAAGTGTATTAAGCTTTTTACATGTGGTTTTAAATTGTTAAGGCCTCTTAGTCACGCTATGGAGTGGTTTGCCAAAATATATATAACTGAAGGTGAAATTATGCCCACTTTTATGGGTTAATATGTCCACGTGATAACCATGATTTGGTCACCCCTTCCTATAATTTCTCATAGGTGAAGATATCGACTAAGAAGTCCATGAGTTTTTTTGTAAAATGAGTGAGACACGCCACGAACTATTACTTCTGGCCCTTGACTATTTTCAGGGGCAGAAAATGATTTTTTTTATATAGCCTAAACTTTTAGGTATGACAAAGGATACCTGCCCAAAAGGCTCTGATATTGTTTTACACTATTACAAATATGAATTTTAATGACAGCATGATAATGATTTTGATAGAAGGTCTCTTAAATCTATCATTGAAAAATAGGTGTGGAAGGATTTTTTTTTACTTTTTGATATTATGATAGGTTTTAAATAACATGTCATCCTATACTTATCTATAATGACAGGTAATTCTTAAATCTGTCAAAATATTTTTACATTTTTTAATTCAATTATTTCTACTTTCTCATTATTACCAAAATGTCATCTTATAATCCTAATCTAAACCAATTTCCACAGCCTCTCCTCAACTCCATCTCTCTCTCAACGCCATCTCGCTCTCCATAAATTCTTGACTTATTTAATCCCGACATCGTACGACTCCATTATAAATTCGATGTCGATAGAACTCTCGATTCATGCGCGCTACATTTTCTGTTGGTGCAAATAAACATTTATATTTCACGGTCTATAAAATATTTTACGATATTAGCCTTCGTGAATATCAGTAACAAGAGTGAGATGTAAAATTATTATTTTACCTCTCTAGTTATTATTTCCTTAACTCATTTATTGATTTTGATTAAGAAAGACTAATTAGTCATGTGTTTCATACATATCACCATGTCTTATTCAATGACTCATGTTATCGAGTATCAGACCCTGTTTATTTATTCACACGCACATCAATAAAACATAAAGTGATTGATGTGCTTTTACAATCTTACCACGAATTCTATATCTGTGAATCACATAACTCCAACATAGTTGAATCACGATCCCAACAACCGATGTATTGTCTGATAATTGGAACTCACTCATTTGGCGTATCAAAGATCACAAATAATTAAGTCAAGTTTCGTATTCACCTCAGGATTAAAGTAATTCTGAAAATATCCTTAATGTGTAATAATTAGATCATGAGCTAGATAAATGACTCTAACTGATTACTGGTCTATCCACATGTTCCATAATATATTTAGGTCAACCGATAGAGTCTCCACTCCTATGCCTGATACCGGCGTCATTTGGTTCAACCTAACAACCATAATTGGATTCGATTGCCTAGTCGATCATAAGACTGCGAATAACATTTTAAACTATCTCAGAAGAGTTTGTCTGGAAGACTGATCGGTCTTTACTCTTCTTACGTTGATAATAGTTCCTAGACTTAAGTAAATTACACACACACTTTAATTAAAAAAAATTTCAATTTATTCATAAATTTCAGTAATACATAAATATTAAAGAAATAATTGTTTACTCATAAATAGTTATTACACCTTAATTTATTAACATAATTCCAACCGTTAAACGGCCCCTGTTTGTGTATGGCCTTTTTTAATTGTAAACGATAATTTCTCTTAAATAATTTCTCTTAAATAATTTCTCTTAGATTGGGGAGTTAACGGGACTTGAACACGCCTATCTAGGATACGGGGGTTGTCTCTAAATAGTTACTAGATTGCTAACTCATCTTGTATAATTAATATGGCATTTAGTTTTGATGGATTTGGATTATCTATGTAATTGTAACTGTAGTTGGACACAATGGTCTCTCTTTTCTACAAGAAATGAGTAGGAGAAGGAGTTGATTATCTAACAAAAAACATTGTACCCAACTGCCACTTCGTCAGTGTCCTCCGTCACTGCACCTATATCAGATCAAAATTTAAAGATAATTATACAGTAGATGATGAGATATAAATATATCATATCTGACCTATGTTGAGGCCAGAAGTCAAAGACAATTAAATAATAGATGATGATACGTAGATATATCATATCTTTAAGAGACGTGAGTTGACTCGAAACCGGAACTTTATCCAATGAATTCCCTCATTTTGCCTCTTGAGCCCACTCTTGGGGTCATATCATGGTCATTTATTTTGTAATGAATAAACCATGTACTAAAGAATGACTCATACTAATTTTTTTACTTTTTTCTTTTTCTTTTCATATAGTTCTAGTATGATATGGACCATTAAACATTGATCTAACAGTCCATATTAGACCAATTACATCTCTGTCTTTCACAAAAAACGACAGAATTTTATCTAGTTTCGCCTAGAATTCTTGATGCGATATTTTGGATATAGTTTTCACCATGTAATTTGACATACTAAATATTTAATTTGTTATCTTCCAGCTGCTTCTTGGCCTACTAGCTCAACTAGTTATAATAACGCTTTGCTTTTATGTTATTCGAGATTCGATCTCAGAAATTATTGATGCTCGCGTGATAAAAAATTTAATCTAATTATTTTTTTGTGTCAAAGAATTTTATCATGTGTCAATCTAATTGAGATGTCTTAATATAGTTAATGATTTATATCACCAATAACTTTATATAAAAAATCAGATATCATTACAAATTTAGTACCGAATTACCCCGAAAAGGTGGAGTTATTTAATAGAAATTTTCCTTTAAAAACTTATAAGTAAATATTTTCCTCTCGAAGTGATGATTTACCTCAGCTACTTACGTCCATTTTAGTTGAACATAGATATTTCTTTATTTTCGGTTTCTTGGTGGACATCATAATGTGACATTATCACATAAATTAGGTAAACTTTATTATACAGTTCAAGAAATTCACAATGCTCTAATCGAGACATACGTGCTTAGTACGTAGTCAACCATTTAAAATATAAATATAATTTTAAATTAATATTAAATTTAAAATAAATAGATCATCATCTTTAAAAAATTATTACATCTAAATTAAAAGTGAAATAGTAATAATAATAATAGTTTGTTTATAATAAAAAAAATTTAATGTTATTTGAATAGTATAGAAAATAGTTCTATTATACCAACTTGTCATATTCTTAAAAAATAATTATATCATATTAAGAGATAGTTTCTCGTATTCAAAATATATTAATTTTTATATAAATTCATTTATACAAATTTTCATATAACTGATAATATAAATATTACATTGTATTTAATTTATAAATTTATAATGAACAAATTATTATTGACTAATAATTAAATATTAGTTATAACAGATTTTCAAATCAATCTAAGGATATTCACATCTCTAGTTACATAAGATTATCAAAATATTTTATTTTACTAACTATAAAAAATTTATTATTGAATAAAAAATAAAATATTAATAAATGAATTAAATGAGAAATGATGTGAAATACCAAATTGGTGTTACATTTTAATAGACTTTAAAGGATAAAAAAGAGAATAAACAATTTCTCTCCTTTTAACCCTTTTTAATTTATATAGATTTTTATAGAAGGAAATTTCTCATTCATGGCAGGATCACAGATGTAGAATATGCAACATCATTTGTTTTTCCAGTCATTTATTAGGATAGCAATTTGTTCCCCACACCCATTACTTCATACTCCTTAAAAAACTGTCATCTTTATTGAACAGGTAAAAAACCACCCAAGACATGTGTATAGCAAGAACGCCGAAGCGAGAGACCTCTCCAGAACGGGAAAGAATGCTAGCACGGGAAAGAATGCTGAAGCGGGAACCATCATTTCTCGAACAGGGGGAACCGCTTCTGAAACGGGTGACTATCACTTCTCGAATGGATGCCTATTACTTCTGGAACGGGGAGACTATCACTCTAGAACATGGGGATATCACTTCTGGAATGGGGGACTATCACTCTCAGAACAGGAAAGAACCACAGAACGGGAATCGACATTTCAAGAACGGGAGATCATCGCTTCCAGAACGAGAACCGACATCTCAAGAACGGGGAATATTTACCTACTAAACAGGACAGAACATCATAATAGAAAGAAGGGTTCAGACTGAGGATCAAGTGGTTGTGATTGATTGGCTCGAACCACGAGAAACCATCAAGTGGTTATACCTGATTAGGTTACTGAGGACAAAACAGCTGAAAGCAATCCCATCAGTCGAAAACATAGGGGATGTGATCATCCTCTTCCCTTTTATTATTATTATTATTATTATTGTAAGACCTATAAGTACAAGCTCATATAAAAAGAGAGAGGACCTAACTAAGCAAACCTAAAAAAAGAGACTGCCATTCCTCTCTTCTCTCATCAACAAGTGTGTAAAATCCTTTACACCAGTGAATAACAACAATCTCCCTATGCTTTTTCTTCCCTTTAAATATTTTTCACGTAAATGATGGTGTCTTTATTCTCTCATTCTCTCTTTAAATTATGATTTTTATCATTTGTTCGTAGAGGGTTCTTCATACCCGAAAAAACCTTTTATATTTAGTGCTCTTGTTGAGAGTGAGAGAAAAACTCAAAGAAATCCCTCCTAAAATGCCACAAACCAAATCAAACACCCCCTCAACAACGAAAGCGGTAATAGAAACGTAACAGATTGGAAGCAGAGATAGGAACAACAACAAGTACAAAACTAGAAATGGAACAGAAAATGGTGAACTCAATCCTTGCATATTCGATTGGCTTATTTCTTTTTCATCATTTTCAACTTCCAAAACAAACAGAGGAAGAAGATCATAAAAAAAAATCCATTCAAAGGAAGGATGAGATAAAAAAAATCAGAGCTGATAAGAAAAGAAAAGCTCAGAAAGCTCAGACCAGAAGAGCTTATAAAGCATAGACAAAAAAAGCTCAGAAAGTTAAAAAAAAAAAAAACTTGTAAAGCTCAGACTAGAAAAGCTTATAAAGCTTAGATCAAAAAAGTCCGTAAGAGCTCAGAAAGTTTAGAAAAGCTCGTAAAGATCATACTAGAAGAGCTTATAAAGCTTAGTTCATAAAAGCTAAGAAGAGCTAAGAAAGTTTAGAAAAGTTTATAAAGTTCAGACTAGAAGAGCTCATAAAGCTTAGATCAGAAAATCTCAGAAGAGCTCAGAAAGTTCAGAAAAGCTCGTAAAGCTCAAATAAGAAGAGCTCATAAAATGAAAAAAAAAAGCTTCAGAAAAGTTGAAATCAGAACTTCAGAAAAATCAAAGTCAGAGCTTCAGAACAGGAAAAGTCTTGAAACCGAGAAAAGTCTCAAGAATAGAAAAGGGAATGGTTTCAGAACGGGAAAGTCTAAAGAATGAAAAAGGAAATGTCTTCAAAATGAGAAAGTCTAGAGAACAGAAAATGAAATGTCTTAAGAACGGGAAAGTCTTCAGAATAGAAAAGAAAAGAAGTTGAGAAAAGAACTTTAGAACAAAAAAGAAAAGAAGTTGAGAAAAGAACTTCAGAACAGAAAAGAAAAGAAGTTGAGGAAAGACCTTCAGCTCAGTAAAGAAACGCTGAGAAAAGAAGAGCTGAGTAAAAAGGGTTATGACAATTTTCATGGAAACAACGTCATTATAGTCGTTTCTGATTTATTGCAGCTTACTGATTTGAAGATCATTGCAGATGATTAGGTGGTCTAGTTTTGATAACTAATTTTTCTTTAACATTACTTAGAACCTATATATATGCATTTTCCTATTACATACATTACTTAGAACCTATTACAGCGTGATTATAGTCGTTTCTGATTTCTTGTTCAATTTTCTCTTCAAAGGTTTCTTAATTGGTTTTGTTCAGTCTAACTCATTCCTCTGTTCATCTTTGATCTTCAACATGGGGCTTTCATTCTTCTCCTTTCTTTTGATAATCAGAGAAAGATGGAGTAGTTTGAAAGGATTTCGTATCTACAAGATCATGTTTTCATATATTCTTACTGCCCAAAAGTCAATCTTATTATTCTTCACCTTTCATGGTTTATCTGAAGAGAAGGCATATTTTGTTCTTATCTTTCTGGAGGCGTTTTCTTTTCCCTTTTTCTGGAACCCGGAGGGGTGGGGGTTGGCAGTTCCAAGCTTTCTTCTAGATATTAATTATAATAATTAGATCTCCTTTATCATTTTGTGAAATTATTGAAGATCATGATCCTGAAAGGAGATTTATTTGCTTCACACTCTTATAGATGACCAAATCTAATTGCTTTTTGTGCATTTTTGTTCTGCTAAAGTCTATTTTTCTTCCAATATTTGCTATATCATTTCTTTAAACCATTTCTTAAATCATAAGATGGTCAAGCATAGTTCATAAGTAGAAATATGTGGGTAAGTTTAATAGAATCCATTAAGTCACAATTTCACTAAACCAAGTATATTTCATTTTTATGCCTTTCGACTTTGAAGTTGAATATAATCTGAAATATCAAGTACTTATTTTTAGATGCTTGTAAGTATGTTTTGTAGTGATCATGGATAGAAGAACCTTAGGACGATGTTGGGAAAATGGGACTGTTTTGATGTTCTGATAGTAGACTCTCATTATTACTCATAAATGGTCATTAACTTATCTTAATATGGCTAGACTATTAAACTGTTTAAGTTAAACCAATCTTCAACTTTTAACATGTAAACCACTGATATTAGTTTTGAAGCCTTATCATTTAAGGATGGGATTTTGAGAAACATGAATGTATTATGCCCTTAATATACAGGAGCATATAGCTATGTCTAGCAGGTCCATATGATATATGAATGACATATTCTTGATTCACAAATGCGACCTTCTTAAAGAAATTATGTTATCGGTCAGTAACAGAAAATAGGCCTGCATATGTACCTAATAAAGGTTTAGACTATGTAGAGCTATTGATTTTCTCCCTTTCTTTTCTGGCCAATTTACAGGTTTCAAATGCTCATATCTTTACAAGCTGAGGTGGTAGCAGAGTCATTCCTATTTCATTTGAATCTATATTTGGGATACACCTTTTCCTAGAGTAATGAGAGGAACATAGAGATTAGAAATAAGGTGATCTAAAATTAACTTACCATTACATTACTTGGTTCATGTTCATTAAATAGACATATGTTATTACTTTGTATTTTTATTTTACTTTACAATTAATATGCAGTTTATTAATTGTATTGAATCACATGTTTTTATACATTGAATCATAAATTAATGTTGGTCTTTAGAATTGCTTGCTTATATTTTTATTCTGCTTTTGGAATTGATTGCTTATATTTTTAGACTTGTTATCATTAAAAAGAGAAGGCTAAATACTGAGACACTCTTTAATTATGTTTTGCAATCATGCTCCACGTACTATTTTGGGGTTAATTGGTCAATATGTCGGAAGCATAAAGAAATCTAAAGGGGACATACTTGTACCATTTTTTGTGAAGAGTGCAGTTGAAGGGGATATAAACTTTAGTTTTTTTAAATTCACCCCATGGCGGTGGTTTAAAATCGCCTCCAAAACTTTATGCAACGGTTTTATAACCGATGCCAAATCAACCGCTGGAAAGAATTTTGTCGAAGGTTTTGCCAACCGCCGATCCTCCTGCGATTGACCAAAAAAACCACTATCATAGGCGGTTTTTCTTGTAGTGAGTGGAATCGCCAAATGTAGATGCAAGGGTGTGACGTGTGTGAGTGAGAGAGTGGTCTAATTCTTAACAAGTGACCGGAACAACGTTTGAGAACGCTAGAGAGGACGTCAGGAGGTGAAAGGGGAGCACTCTAAACACTCAAAGGTGGTGACAAAATGCTTTCTCTTTCTAAAAGTGAGAACTTCTTTCTCTATGGCTTTTGATGCCTCAAAATGAAGGAGAAGCCCTCCTTTTATAGGTGACAAAAAGGAGGGGGACCATTGTAACCAATCCATTGATTAGATTCAAGCTCACCAATCCAAATACTCCACATTAACTAATTAATCACGCTTAGGTGGATAAAAAGATTATCTCACATGTGCCAATCGGATGGTGCCACGTGGGCCTTGTGGAGTGACCATGATCTAGGGGGAATATGCCTAACTGATAGGCCTCAGTGATGGTATTCACCCAAAGCCTCCTCTCAAAGGGATCTCTCAAGGCCAAACCCCCTCCCCAAGGTGTGAGGGTAGCACACACTCAATGTTCAGAGTGGTCATACTGGAAAAGGTATATCCTCTCCAGTACAACATAAACTTACCTTTAATCGTACCAATCCACAACCTCCCAAGCATTTTCATGTAACCATACGTCCACACAAGTTTTTGTCACTTGACTTGGTGTTTTGTGATGTGATGATTCACTATGATAACGGAGTGATACGTCTTTTCTGAATTACGTCATTGTTTTCTCAAAGTTACATTACTAAGGGTGATCCAAGCACCTCCATGGTACAACCATGGGGAGTGACATCAATGGTGCTACCATGAGGGTGACATTAATGATTCTACCACAAGGGTGACATCAATGGTGCTACCATAGGGTGACATCAATGGTGCTACCATAGGGTGACATCAATGGTGCTACCATAGGGTGACATCAATGGTGTTACCATAGGGATGACATCAATGGTGCTACCACATGGGTGACATCAATGATGCTACCACATGGGTGATATCAATGGTGCAACCACAAGGGTGATACCCCATGGTGCTGCCATGAGGACGACCCCCATGAGTACCTCAGTGGCGGCACCCAAAGGGGGAGTGGCGGCGCCCCAAGAAGCGCACCTCAGCGGTGACACTCCATGGTGCGTCTCAGCGATGGTACTCCATGGTACGTTTCAACGATGGTACTCCATGGTGCATCCTTGGTGGAGACAGTCTAGATAAGCCATAAGAATTGTGCTTCTCAGGGAGTCAATGTTGAAATCATCAACCTTCATGTACAAACTTGATTTTTGACACTGAGCATTTAGAAGAACCTTTGTAGAAAAATAGTTTGGATTATTAAGAATAAACCAGGCTTATTTTGCATGCATGGTTAGATTGTAGACTTTAAAGTCCTTGAAACCCAAACATCCAACTGATTTGCTTGCATTTTTTTTCCAAGAATACCATCTTGATAATCTTGTTTACACCACCAGAATATGAGAACCGATTTTAAAATAATCTATGTGTCTCCCGAGGTTAGCAAGTTAAGTTTCCCGGATGAAGTCCTTTCTTTTTCAATTTTGCTGGAATTATGTCCATAAAGTAGGGTGTAATAACTATTTTTAGGGAATTTAATTATTTCTCACATATTTTATATTATTGAATTTAATGAATGAATGCAAGTTTTTCTATTATTTAAATTATATTTATAATTTACTAAAATCCTCGAACTACTGTCAACGTAGAGTAAAGTCTAGGTGTCTTCCAGATAAACTCTTATGAAATAGTTTAAAATATTATTCACAGTCGTAGGATCAACTGGACAATCGAGTCTGGTTATGACTGTTAGGTTGAACCAAAATGCAAGCAAAATAGTTGGATTTATGTCTGAATTATGTTTATGTATGACTTGTTAATTAATTTATTTTTCTTCATTATTTACTATTTAATTTATAATACGGTAAAATATAATTGTTGGTTTATTTCTTTGGTAAAGTAATTTTTCTAAAAAAAACTTTTTATACATTTTTACTTACATGTTTACTAATTTTTAATGGTTAAATTGTTACTTCATCATAATGGTTACATTGTAAATTTACTTAAAAACTATTGAGGACGAACAAATAAAAAATCAAAAATGATGACAACTGAGAAAAGATAAAAATAAAATAAAAAATAAATTAAATAGTGAGAATGTTAAATTACTTTATTTGTTTTGATGGAATGTATAAGAGAATGTCATAAAAATTTATCAATATACAATTTTACCCTTATCCTTAGACTAATATATAATGCTAGAATTAAAAATAATTTTAACTATCTAAGAGACCATAAACACATAATTTATCACTCACATATTCATATTAATATTTCAAAAATAAAACTAATAATTATATTTGGTAATTAGTAAATAAATTTTAATTAATCACATTAAACATATATTTTAATTATCTAATTATTCATTGTTTAGTATGTATATAAAAGATTATGTGAGGGAGTGCTGGAAGTTATTTTGAGAAAAATGATAAGAAAGAATTAATGGAAGATGTCGGGTGTGGAGATACCCCTCAATTTTGGGGGGAATCAAGATACCATCAAATGAGGGTATCTTTGAATTCCGGGTATCTAAAAATTTTGTAACTTGTCATACCAAATAAGAGGATCTCTAAACTTCACTAACATTCTAAGCATTTAGGATAAGATAACCTTATATCAAACGGCCCCTAAAGAAATTCTCTGAAACTTTCTCAAGGAATGTATCACTCAAATACTACACTAGGTTAACCATGAATACTTTTATCACACTGAAATCTCGAGCAAAATGAAGTGATTCAGAGTCTCAACTTACAAAATATGAGTTCTTGAGTCCATATTCTCATTAGACCTCCTCTGCCCATACTGTCATTGAAGATACTTTTGGTCTTATGATTCTATTTCTTATTTCTTAATACCATACATAAAACAAGCCCCGTCATCACAATGTACAATAGTGTTTTACATTAATTAAAAACACATTATAAGGGACAAATTGTGTAACAAATTCAAAAACATTGTAAACCACCTCACATTTAATCTGTTATGAATACAAAAAAAACATAATCGAGGCCTCGCTCTCTAACATTTCATTTATGTAGGATATTATTCCAAGTAAAGAGAGTAATACTCACGGTGATGGGATGTCCCCAGCTTTTCTGCTGCGTGAATGATGTAGCGGAAACTTTAAGAAAATCTAACAATATCAAATACCGTTTACTCGTGCACGATTATCAGTAATTTGATTTTCTAAAACCTATTGAATTATGAGATTATGAGTACATAGACAACAATTTCGATAAATCACGAAATACCAAAAATTCGAATTATAGAGAAAACTCTCTAACAATATCATCCAAAACCTATCGTATATTAATCAAACAATACAAATTTAAACTGTTCCTGAAAACCCTTGAAATTTAAGAAAGGGAAAATTACGAAAATAACCAAAACATACGAAAATAGGTTTCGGGCCTCTGAAAGTGCCTAAAATGATTTGATATCTTACTGGTCCCGTGAGTCAACTCAAATTAAAATTTATGACCTCCAGAAGGCAGACTGCGCGTGCGACGATCCATTAGCTCTAAAAACTCCAACGCTACACCGTCTGCATGAGTGAATGATGCAAATTTTGGCACCTCAATGTCGGCTCTTCACCACCAAGGGTTGGTGATGCTAATTTTCTAGAGACACAATGTAAATGAGTAGTTTAAATCTCTGTTAGTGAAAACTATATAGGCATATGTGCGTGTATATATATATAGTATGCCGCTGCTAACTAAGATATGAGAAACAAAGGAATGATATATCTATGGTACAAGGTAATGAGATAGTGAGAGAACGGTGCTACCACAAGGTTGACATTAATGGTGCCACCACAGGGGTGACATCAATGGTGCCACAACAGGGGTGACATCAATGGTACCACCAAAGGAGTGACATCAATGGTCCCACCACAGGGGTGACATCAATGGTGCCAACACAGGGATGGCATCAATGGTGTGACCATATGGGTGACACCCCATGGTGCTTCTATGAGGATGACCCCCACGGGAACCTCAGTGGCGGCACCTCATGGGGTGCACCTCAGTGGCAGCACCCCTTGGGCTGCATCTCAGTGGTGACGCCCCAAGGGGTGCACCTCAGCGGTGACACTCCATTGTGCGTCTCAACGGTGGTACTCCTTTGTACTTCTCAAAGATGGTACTCCATGGTGCATCCTTGGTGGAGACAGTCTAGATAAGCCATAAGAATTGTGCTTCTCAGGGAGTCAATGTTGAAATCATCAACCTTCATGTACAAACTTGATTTTTGACACTGAGCATTTAGAAGAACCTTTGTAGAAAAATAGTTTGGATTATTAAGAATAAACCAGGCTTATTTTGCATGCATGGTTAGATTGTAGACTTTAAAGTCTTTGAAACCCAAACATCCAACTGCTTAGCTTGCATTTTATTTTTTTTCCAAGAATACCATCTTGATAATCTTGTTTGCACAACCAGAATATGAGAACCGATTTTAAAACAATATATGTGTCTCCCGAGGTTAGCAAGTTAAGTTTCCCGGATGAAGTCCTTTCTTTTTCAATTTTGCTGGAATTATGTCAATAAAGTAGGGTCTAATAACTATTTTTAGGGAATTTAGTTATTTCTCAGATATTTTATATTATAGAATTTAATGAATGAATGTAAGTTTTTCTATTATTTAAATTATATTTATAATTTACTAGAATCCTCGAACTACTGTCAACGTAGAGTAAAGTCTAGGTGTCTTCCAGATAAATTCTTATGAAATAGTTTAAAATATTATTCGCAGTCGTAGGATCGACTGGACAATCGAGTCTGGTTATGACTGTTAGGTTGAACCAAAATGCAAGCAAAATAGTTGGATTTATGTCTGAATTATGTTTATGTATGACTTGTTAATTAATATATTTTTCTTCATTATTTACTATTTAATTTATAATACGGTAAAATATAATTGTTGTTTATTTCTTTGGTAAAGTAATTTTTCTAAAAAAAACTTTTTATACATTTTTACTTACATGTTTACTAATTTTTAATGGTTAAATTGTTACTTCATCATAATGGTTACATTGTAAATTTACTTAAAAACTATTGAGGACGAACAAATAAAAAATAAAAAATGATGACAACTGAGAAAAGATAAAAATAAAATAAAAAATAAATTAAATAGTGAGAATGTTAAATTGCTTTATTTGTTTTGATGGAATGTATAAGAGAATGTCATAAAACTTTATCAATATACAATTTTACCCTTATCCTTAGACTAATATATAATGCTAGAATTAAAAATAATTTTATCTATCTAAGAGACCATAAACACATAATTTATCACTCACATATTCATATTAATATTTCAAAAATAAAACTAATAATTATATTTGGTAATTAGTAAATAAATTTTAATTAATCACATTAAACATATATTTTAATTATCTAATTATTCATTGTTTAGTATGTATATAAAAGATTATGTGAGGGAGTGCTGGAAGTTATTTTGAGAAAAATGATAAGAAAGAATTAATGGAAGATGTCGGGTGTGGAGATACCCCTCAATTTTGGGGGGAATCAAGATACCATCAAATGAGGGTATCTTTGAATTCCGGGTATCTAAAAATTTTGTAACTTGTCATACCAAATAAGAGGATCTCTAAACTTCACTAACATTCTAAGCATTTAGGATAAGATAACCTTATATCAAACGGCCCCTAAAGAAATTCTCTGAAACTTTCTCAAGGAAAGTATCACTCAAATACTACACTAGGTTAACCATGAATACTTTTATCACACTGAAATCTCGAGCAAAATGAAGTGATTCAGAGTCTCAACTTACAAAATATGAGTTCTTGAGTCCATATTCTCATTAGACCTCCTCTGCCCATACTGTCATTGAAGATACTTTTGGTCTTATGATTCTATTTCTTATTTCTTAATACCATACATAAAACAAGCATCGTCATCACAATGTAAAATAGTGTTTTACATTAATTAAAAGCACATTATAAGGGACAAATTGTGTAACAAATTCAAAAACATTGTAAACCACCTCACATTTAATCTGTTATGAATACAAAAAAACATAATCGAGGCCTCGCTCTCTAACATTTCATTTATGTAGGATATTATTCCAAGTAAAGAGAGTAATACTCACGGTGATGAGATGTCCCCAACTTTTCTGTTGCGTGAATGATGTAGCGGAAACTTTAAGAAAATCTAATAATATCAAATACCGTTGAATCGCGCACGATTATCAGTAATTCGATTTTCTAAAACTTATTGAATTATGATATTATGAGTATATAGACAACAATTTCGATAAATCACGAAATACCAAAAATTCGAATTATAGAGAAAACTCTCTAACAATATCATCCAAAACCTATCGTATATTAATCAAACAATACAAATTTAAACTGTTCCTGAAAACCCTTGAAATTTAAGAAAGGGAAAATTACGAAAATAACCAAAACATACGAAAATAGGTTTCGGGCCTCTGAAAGTGCCTAAAATGATTTGATATCTTACTGGTCCCGTGAGTCAACTCAAATTAAAATTTATGACCTCCAGAAGGCAGACTGCGCGTGCGACGATCCATTAGCTCTAAAAACTCCAACGCTACACCGTCTGCATGAGTGAATGATGCAAATTTTGGCACCTCAATGTCGGCTCTTCACCACCAAGGGTTGGTGATGCTAATTTTCTAGAGACACAATGTAAATGAGTAGTTTAAATCTCTGTTAGTGAAAACTATATAGGCATATGTGCGTGTATATATATATAGTATGCCGCTGCTAACTAAGATATGAGAAACAAAGGAATGATATATCTATGGTACAAGGTAATGAGATAGTGAGAGAACGGTGCTACCACAAGGTTGACATTAATGGTGCCACCACAGGGGTGACATCAATGGTGCCACAACAGGGGTGACATCAATGGTACCACCAAAGGAGTGACATCAATGGTCCCACCACAGGGGTGACATCAATGGTGCCAACACAGGGATGGCATCAATGGTGTGACCATATGGGTGACACCCCATGGTGCTTCTATGAGGATGACCCCCACGGGAACCTCAGTGGCGGCACCTCATGGGGTGCACCTCAGTGGCAGCACCCCTTGGGCTGCATCTCAGTGGTGACGCCCCAAGGGGTGCACCTCAGCGGTGACACTCCATTGTGCGTCTCAACGGTGGTACTCCTTTGTACTTCTCAAAGATGGTACTCCATGGTGCATCCTTGGTGGAGACATTCTCGATACACCATAAGAGTTGCTCTTTACGGGGAATCAATGTTGAAGTCTTCAACATTCATGTACAAACTTGATTTTTGGCACTAAGCATTCAGAAAATCAAAGTTTGGGAAATATATCCCTTTAAGAACCTTTGTAGGAAAATAGTTTGGATTATTACGAATAAACCTGGCTTGTTTTGCATGCATGGCTAGATTGTAGGCTTAAAAGTCCTTGAAACCCAAACGTCCAACTGCTTTCTTTGCATTTTATTTTTTTCCTAGAATACCATCTTGATCATCTTGTTTGCACCACCAGAATATGAGAACTGAATTTAAAATAATCTATGTATCTTCCGAGGTTAGCAAGTTAAGTTTCCCAGATGAAGTCCTTTCTTTTTCAATTTTGTTCGAATTATGTCCATAAAGTAGGGTCTAATAACTATTTTTGAGTATTTAGTTGTTTCTCATATATTTTGTATTATTGAATTTAATGAATGAATGCAAGTTTTTCTATTATTTAAATTATATTTATAATTTACTAAAATCCTGAAACTACTGTCAACGTAAGAAGAGTAAAGTCTGATGTGTCTTCCAGATAAACTCTTCTAAAATAGTTCAAAATATTATTCGCAATCTTAGGATCGACTGGACAATCGAGTCCAGTTATGACTGTTAGGTTGAACCAAAATGCAGGAAAATAGTTGGATGTATGCCTGAATTATGTTTATGTATGACTTGTTAATTAATTTATTTTTCTTCATTATTTACTATTTAATTAATAATACGGTAAAATATAATTGTTAGTTTATTTCTTTGGTAAAGTAATTTTTCTAAAAAAATCTTTTTATACATTTTTACTTACATTTTTACTAATTTTTAATGGTTAAATTGTTACTTCATCATAATGGTTCCACTATAAATTTACTTAAAAAACTATTGAGGACGAACAAATAAAATAATAAAAAATGATGACAACTAAGAAAAGATAAAAATAAAATATAAAATAAATTAAATAGTGAGAATGTTAAATCACTTTATTTGTTTTAATGAAATGTATAAGAAAATGTCATAAAAATTTATCAATATACAATTTTACCCTTACTTAGACTAATATATAATGCTAGGATTAAAAATAATTTCATCTATCTAAGAGACCATAAACACATAATTTATCAGTTACATATTCATATTGATATTTTAAAAATAAAACTAATAATTATATTGGATAATTAGTAAACAAATTTTTATTAATCACATTAAACATATATTTCAATTATCTAATTATTCATTGTTTAACATGTATATAAAAGATTATGTGAGTGAGTGATGGATGTTATTTTGAGAAAAATGATAAGAAAGAATTAATGGAAGATGTCGGGTGTGGAGATATCCCTCAATTTTGGAGGGTATCAAGATACCTTCAAATGAGGGTATCTTTGAATTCCGGGTATCCAAAAATTTTGTAACTTGTCATACCAAATAAGGGGATCTCTAAACTTCACTAACATTCTAAGCATTTAGGGTAAGATAACCTTCTATCAAACGGCCCCTAAAGGAACTCTTTGAAACCTTCTCAAGGAAAGTATCACTCAAATACTACACTAGCTTAAAGATGAATACTTTTATCACACTGAAATCTCGAGCAAAATGAAGTGATTCAGAGTCTCAACTTACAAAATATGAGTTCTTGGGTCCATATTCTCATGAGACCTCCTCTCCCCCTACTGTCATTGAAGATACTTTTTGGTCATGTGATTCTATTTCTTATTTCTTAATACCATACATAAAACAAGCCCCGTCATCACAATGTACAACAATGTTTTACATTAATTAAAAGCACATTATAAGGGACAAATTGTGTAACAAATTTAAAAACATTGTAAACCACATCACATTTAATCTGTTATGAATAAGAAAAAAAACATAATCGAGTCCTCGCTCTCTAACATTTCATTTATGTAGGATATTATTCCAAGTAAAGAGAGTAATACTCACGGTGATGGGATGTCCTCAGCTTTTCTGCTGCGTGAATGATGTAGCGGAAACTTTAAGAAAATCTAACAATATCAAATACTGTTGAATCGCGCACGATTGTCAGTAATTCGATCTTCTAAAACCTATTGAATTATGAGATTATCAGGATATAGACAACAATTTTGATAAATCATGGAATACCAAAAATTCGAATTATAGAGAAAACTCTCTAACATTATCATCCAAAAACTATCGTAAACTAACCAAACAATACGAATATAAATTGTTCCTGAAAACCCTAAAAATTAAAAAAGAAAGGGAAAATTACGAAAATAACCGAAACTTACGAAAATAGCTTTCGGGCCTCCGAAAGTGCCTAAAACAATTTGATATCTTACTGGCCTCGTGAGTCAACATAAGTCAAAATTTATGGCCTCCAGAAGGTGGACTGCGAGTGCGACGATCCATTAGCTCTAAAAACTCCAACGCTACACCATCCGCATCAGTGAAGGATGTAAATTTTTGCACCTCAATGACGGCTCTTCGCCACTAAGGGTTGGTGATGCTAATTTTCTAGAGACACGATGTAGATGAGTAGTTTAAATCTCTGTTAGTGAAAACTATATAGGCATATGTGCGTGTATATATATATAGTATACCGCTGCTAACTAGGATACGGGAAACAAAGGAATGATATATCTATACTACAAGGTAATGAGATAGTGAGAGAACGGTGCCACCACAAGGGTGACATCAATGGTGCCATTAGAGGGTGCCATCAATGGTGGTGCCACCGCAGGGGTGACATCAATGGTGCCACCGCATGGGTGACATCAATGGTGCCATCGCAGGGGTGACACCCCATAGTGCTTCCATGGGGACGACCCATACGGGTACCTCAGTAGCGGCACCGCATGGGTTGCACCTCAGTGGTGATGCCCCAAGGGGTGCACCTCAGCGGTTACACTCCATTGTGCATCTCAATGGTGGTACTCCTTTGTACTTTTCCAAGGTGGTACTCCATGGTGCATCCTTGGTGGAGACAGTCTCGATACACCATAAGAGTTACTCTTTACGGGGAATCAATGTTGAAGTCATCAACCTTCATGTACAAACTTGATTTTTGGCACTAAGCATTTAGAAAATCAGAGTTTGGGAAATATATCCCTTTAAGAACCTTTGTAGAAAAATATTTTGGATTTTTACGAATAAACCAGGCTTGTTTTGCATGCATGGATAGATTGTAGACTTCAAAGTCCTTGAAACCCAAACGTCCAATTGCTTTGCTTGCATTTTATTTTTTTTTCCAAGAATACCATCTTGATCATCTTGTTTGCACCACCAGAATATGAAAACTGATTTTAAAATAATCTATGTATCTTCCGAGGTTAGCAAGTTAAGTTTCCCGGATGAAGTCCTTTCTTTTTCAATTTTTTTGGATTTATGTCCATAAAGTAGGGTGTAATAACTATTTTTGAGTATTTAGTTATTTCTTAGATATTTATATTATTGAATTTAATGAATGAATGCAAGTTTTTCTATTATTTATTATATTTATAATTTACTAAAGTCCTGGAACTACTGTCAATGTAAGAAGTTTAAAGTCTGAGGTGTCTTCCAGACAAACTCTTCTAAAATAGTTCAAAATATTATTCACAATCTTAGGATCAACTGGACAATCGAGTTCGGTTATGACTGTTAGGTTGAACCAAAGGATGCCGATCGTGGGGTATGTGAGTGGAGACTCTAACGGTTTACCTAGACATGTTGTGGAACATGTTGAATAGAACAATAATAAATTAGTTTGGAGTAAAGTCGTTCATCTAGTTCTAAATCTAATTGTTACACATTAATGGTATTCTTATAATCACCTTAATACTGAGGTGAATACGAAATTTGACCTAGTTAGTCATGATCTTTGATACGCCAAAGGAGTGAGTTGGAATTGACGGACAATACATTGGTTGTTGAAATCATGATTCAATTATGTTAGAGTTGCATGATTTACAGATATGAAAATTCATGGTTAGATTACAACATGCAACAATATCACCGTATACTTTATTGATGGGTGTGAGAATAAATCAACCTGGCCAGGTACTCGATGAAATTAATCATTGAATAAGACATGGGAAATTGTACGAGACAATTCATTATTAAGTCTTTCTTATTTATAGTCAATAAATGAGTTAAGGAAATAATAACAAGATGAGTAAAATGATAATTTTGCATCTCACTCTTGTTATTGATGCTCACGAAGGATAATATATTAAAATATTTTATGGACCATGAAATAAAAGTGTTTATTTGCACCGAAAAAAATGTAGCGTGCATGAATCGAGAGTTGATTCAGTATTAGACCTTTAGTGGAGTCGTACAATGACCTTTAGTGGAGTCGTATAATGTCAGAATTAAATAGGTCAGGAATTTATAGAGATAAAATCACCGAGTATTTGAGTCATATTCATCTGGATCCTTTCGGTCTCAGGAGTAGCTCACGAGGATATGAATAGAAGAAACAATATTAGTTGGACCAAAATATTTTTTGGGGCTAAGATGTCTTACCTAAACTCATATGTGATGAGTATTGTCACTTAATTAGTGAAGAGCAGTTAATTGATGTTCAAAATAATTAATTTATTATTTTTTAATTATTTGATAATTAGTAAATAAGAGAAATTAATCACTTAATTGATGGAGATCAATTTGAATTTTTCAATTTTGGGTTGATGAATTTAGACACAATATTGAATTTAATGGGAGATGCAATTTTTGACAATTATAGATTATGGAGATGAATGTCGGAAATTACACACACATGGGGTATATGTTAAATTATAAAATTACTATATAAGGGATGCCATTAGGGTTTCCCCCCTAAGTATGTTGACACAACCCTAATCACACAGAGCAAAAAAAAAAGATTTCTCTCTCCTCCTCCTACTGTTACAGCCGAAATCACTAGAGAAAAAATAAATTTGATTTTTCTTCCTCAATTGTTTTGATAGCCCACGGGTTGATGTAAAAAAATTTTATATTCCACCCATAAACCCTTCATAGTTCAATGATTTTTTTTAAATTTTAAAACGCGATGCAATAATTTTTTCTACCAACATGGAGAAAATAGAGGCTTTAGAAGTCCCCCAATCAGTTGGTAGCCCCAAGTAGCTATCGTTTTTGTCAGTAATTTGAATACCTGAAATCTCAGACATCAACTTATGTTTCTCCACTCTTACATTCTTACTGAATCAAACATCACTTTTGCTCATATTAACCAGCTGCCCAAAAGCATTACAGTATATTAATACAGTCCTTCAACTTTAAACAAGAAGCAATATCATCTTTAATGAAAAATAGATTGTCATAAGCAAAAAAGAGGTGTGAGTTTATTAGACTTCTTCCTTTCAATCTTACAGCTCTCATTTTACCATCCACAATGGCTTTATCAACACTCCTTGACAAACATTCTGCACCCAGGATGAAAAGGTGAGGTGACAATAGGTCACATTCCTAAAGACCTCTTGAGGGCTTGATAACAGAAATAGGATTGCAATTTATAAGGATATTGCAATTAACAGATGTGACATGGACAAGTATCCAATGGATGGACATTCTATGAAAACCTGACTTCTTCAAGAAAATGTCAATCCTCTGTCATATACTTTAGTCATGTCAGTTTTTAGGGCCATCACAACCTTCCTTCTATTCTTCTTCTTTTCTATGTGGTAGAAGTCAACTGTGCAATTAAGATATTCTCATGTATATGTCTGTCAAAAGCACCTTGTATATCAAAAATAAAAGAATTGAGAAGGGTTTAAGTCTATGTACCAGAACCATCTTGGCTAGAATTTTGTAGGTGAAGTTGCATAGAGCAATAGGTCTGTAATGTGAAGGATGCTGAGGCTGTTTGACTTTTCTAATAAGGATGATATAAGTCTCATTGACAGACTTTGACAGGTGACCATTCCCAAAAATCATTTGCAGCTTTTCATACATCAAAGCCAATAGTTTCCCAGTGAGTATGATAAAATGAATCTGAGAGTCCATCAGGACCTGGGACTTTGTTAGCTCAAAGTGATAAGGCAACTTGTTTCATTTCGTCTAAGGAAATTGTTGTTGTTTGCTCCCTATTTGCTCATCATCAATAACCTGATCAAAGTGGTCCATTCCACATCTGAAGTTACTTCTGCTTTAAAGTTGTTAGAAAAGAAGTCATTATTAATCTCAGCAATACTCTTCTGGTTCTCCACCCAAACACCTTAAGAATCTCTAATCCTTAAGACATTGTTTTGGTTTGTTCTTCTAACGACTGATTTATGAAAGAAAGATGTGCTCTTATCACCCGCTTTAAGCCACATAATTCTAGATCTTTGACCCTAATACATTTCCTCTTGCTTTGAAATCTTCTTCAAATGTTCCTTGAGGAAAATTTTTCCTCCCATTCTTTTGGGATCTCATCCTTAAGAATCTCTAATATGCTTTTGATCCTTTTAATGTCCTGCTTAGGGTGTCCCCTCAGAGATTTACTCCATCTTTTAGTGAGAACTTAGTAATATTTAAGCATTCACATTGATCATTCAAACTATACAAAAGGACTGCAAAGGCAGTGATGGAAAGTGATGCTTTTTGTACTTGTCAACACTGAGGGTGAGTTTGTGAGGATTTTTGTTATGTATACTAATACAAATACTAGTTTAGCTCTTTTTTTTTTATAAATGTTTTTATTTGACATGTATTTTGATAGTTAAAAGCACTCACCGCCTGCCCAAGCCTGATGCAACACAATCTTGGGCCTGATACCTCTACTTAAAGGAGATTTTTTTTAATATTTCAAAAAAATTTCATTTTTTTTACAAGAATGATCTTATTATAGAAATTATAGGTAAAGATGACTCCAAAAAAAATAGTGCGAACACACTTTTTGTCTTTTAATGGCTTTGATGGAATATTCTCTTCTTTTTTTTTATTATGGAGTTCTTCTTTATCATACTTATCTGTTTCAAACAATGAGTCATATGAGGTGTAAAAACAGCTGACTAACTAATACTATATAATGGATAAATATTAAATTCTAAAAATACCATTGTTATTCCTAAAGGAAACCAACCTCATTTAACATCTAAAGATGATCATTCTTGCATATAAAACATTATTGACTGTAAAATTTTAAAGGGCCTTCTACACATATAGCAGCATTATATAAAATTAATACAAAAAGTCTCATATATTTAATAAACATAAAAAACAACACTTTTAAATGGCCTCACAAAAAAACAACATTTAATAAGTAGAAGATTACGATTATACTCTCAAATTATTAATTTTCTCTCATACATACACTCTCCTAAAATTAAATTTCTCTCACCTCAAAATATTATCTCTCCTCTCTCTTATAATTTCTCTGTCACACAACAAAATCTTCTCTCTAGCCCCACATAAAATATTTCAAAATTTTCTCTCTCCTCTCCCATAATTTGAAAAAACTTCTCTCACCTAGTCTAAAATTTTTAAAAATTTTAAAACATTTCTGACCTTTCCCTTGAGAAATCTCATGTGTTGATTTATACATAATTTTGTATAATAAATATACATATAGCCATGTATACATATATGTTGGTATAATATGTGAGATATATTATAGCATACATACATCTATATTGGTATATATATTATAGCACGTATAACATATACATGCATGTGATATAGCACATATAAATATATTTATATATGTTATATATGCGGGTGCCTATAACGTGTGTGCGTGAATATATATAGTAATAATAAATAATAATATAGATCATATACTAAAGTATCTAGCATGTATATATATGACATATAATAATACAAATATAAATATTATACAATACATAACATATATACCAAATATTTCAAAAACTACAAATTTTCCCTACTCTTTCTGAATACTCTTAAAAAAAATTCTTTCTCTTCTCTCCTAATTTAAATTTAAAAATCTCTCTCCTCCTGTCTCCCTCTTCCTCCCTCCTCTCTCCAACAATCTCTTTACTATAAACGAATGTAAAATGGTACAATTAAATAGTGAAAACTTATTAATTTAATTGAATTAACTAAATTAATTAATATTTATGAAGAATGGCTATGTACGATTTGGTATTTGAATGTAAAATATGTGTAAATACTAAAAGGAAAAATTATCAATTTATCAATCACATTTTAAAAATCATCAATTTAGTCTTCCAACTTTATTAACATTTCAATTTCATTTTTCTATGAACATCTATTTGTAAACTTTAACGATTTTGCTTACATATCATGTTATGTGCGTAGATGGCAATTATATGCACATGTAGCATACATGGGCCCAAAAATTATAAACTTAACAAAATATGAAAAAATTAAGAATTTAATCAAGTTTAAGTTTTACTTTTGTATATTCCTTTTTTTGTTATTTTTGCATATATGGAGAAGAGAAAAATCATATAGTTAAAATTTTTTTGTTATTTTATCTTTATACCCTTATTTTAATTGAATTGTGTTTTAGATTTTTTTTTTCCTTCTTCTTCACACCCTTCTTCTACGCGTCTTTCCTTCTTCATGTTTTTTTCCTTATTCTTCAGTCGTGCCTTAGGTTTTTTGTTGCTCTTTGTGACAATACCCTAGGGTTTCATCTTCACCATAGAGAGCCGCCGTCGACGCTGTCCGCCGCGACCAAATGGTCACGACCTCCCTGCCCGTCGGGGACCGTGGTTCCCTTACAGGCGCCGATCACTTTTTTATGTAACGATTCTCTTCCTCCCTGTAATTCTAATTTTTGAGCGAGATGGATGAAGAAGAAGAAAGAGGGGTCGGGCTTGGGTGTGGAAAGAGGTATGGTACCGGATGGTACATAAAAATATACTATAAATATACTACGATAAACTGATGGTACATAAAAATATACTACATATATACTGATAATATATTAAAATTTACTACGGTTAATATGCATAATACAGTATATTATTATATAGCATAGAATATACAGTAACATTTTACGTTGGGATTGTTACGTGAATAGGGCGAATAAGGCCTATTATTAGTGAGGGTAATTTCATCTATTTATAATATTTTTTAGATGTTAAAGACGGACCATTATAAATCGAGCAATTGCATAAATTACAACTTTTGAGACCATTTTTCTTTTATTTTCATATAATTGGCCTATTAATCTAATTAAGCCACAAAATATCATCTTTCTATCCTAGGTCTCATTTCCCTCCAATTTTTCTCATTTCACCAACATTTTCACCTTTTTATCCCTCACTGTCCTTCACATCAAGTCCAAATATCTTCATTTTTATAGGATCCAACGTCCCTTCATCTCTCTATTTCATCTCCTCCATCCAAACCCTAAACCTCAGCATGACATTTCAAGCTCTCATTGAACAATATTTCTTTTAAACCAACAATATATCATAAAATATTATTAATGAACCCACTATTTTAAATATAAGATGGAGATATGATGATAAAAAAATGAAGGAAGAACAAAAACATCAATTTTTTTTTTCAAAATCAAAATCAAAAGCAAAAGCAAAGTAACTTTTGAATTAACTACAACAGAAAGGACAAAGGATTAATCGAAGAAGAAATATCATTGATTCAAAGGAAAATTATGAACATTGGGAAAACAAAGAGATTAAACAGTAATGAAATTTTAACTTCACCATATCTCACTCTCAAAACTTCTCCATGATTGGTTATATCCCTAAATTCCGATGCATAACCACGCAAAAAAAAACAGAGAACAAAATCAAAAGTAAATGAAAAAGATCATATCTATAATAGGGATACTACTTCCATTCATATTCTTATCAGAGAAAAAAAACGACCCAACTGAATCAATCAAATAAAAACCATAATATAATCAATATATGGATTATTACCCCTAGCAAGATGAGAAATTTCCAGCCCAAGACCCTTCAAAACTAAAGAAACGATATTAAGATCCCAAATAGTTTTTAACAACTTTTGGCTTTATTGAGAGATTGAAAGACTTATTTGTCCTTTCCATTGTGTCTATTCTATTTCCCTTCCCGTACCATCGACTCCCTCCTTCAACCTAGCATTCCCGATCTCTCTCACCGTCAACTCTTCTCCATCGCTGGTTTTTCTCTCTCTCCACCATCAGTCGTTCTTCCTCTCTGTCTCACTCACTATGACTTACACTCACCATCACTAATATGGTAATTTGAGCCTCAACCTTCTTGATTTATTATCGTTACAGAGTTTTTAGTAAGAATTTTTATTTGCATGTGAGTTGAAGGCATAAATTAGTAACTAGAAAAAAATGAAAGGCCTAAATTAGACCAAATCATGCTAGAGCATGGTCTAGCAAGTCTGTAGGTGCTAGACCCTGGTCTAGCATGATTTGGTCTAATTTATGCCTTTCATTTTTTTCTAGTTAGAGATGTTAAAAATTGAACTGAGTCTCTTTTATTGATATTGTGTTTTCATGGTTGAATGCATATTTTATCTCCTCATGTTAAATAGTTTTTGTTCGGGTCATTTTAATGAGGGTGTATCCAAGTTGTTGTCCACCCTACACCATGCTTATTTTGATGATATTTGTCATTTCCTTGTGAATGCAGATGTGATTGTGGCATGTTCGCGTTCAAGTTTGTGGAGTTGTTGAGTTTATGCCTATGTCGAGATTTGAAAGAGTGTACTTAAGGTAGGATAGCTGAACTTTGAGAGAAGATGATGGTTGAAATATACAAACATAGGCATGATATTGGAGTATCCAAATTATAAGATGATTTGTAATGAGTGGAGTTATAAGTTGAAATGCGACTTCTTATATAGACTTCGAGTTGTAATGATTTTTTTTTCTTTTTGACTTAAAGGAAATGTGTTAATATTTTGTAACTTTTGTTATTCATTGTTGGAGGTTAGTTTTCAGAATACGGAATGATATTAGAAATAATTAATATTTTTTTCTTGCATGTCAAGTTGCTAGACTACAGTCTAGCCAGAATGTTATGCCAGACCATTTTCTAGCAATGTTCTGTTAAAATTAACATTTGTTAGACCATCGTCTAGTAGACATATTCCGCTAGACCATGGTCTACCCGAACAAACAGAGAGAATAATATGAGGACTATAATTATAACATCCCAAAATAGTGATCCATTCCTACATTGACAATACAATATTATCTTAACACTTTTTTTTGTATGCCAAGTCACTAGACCATGGTCTAACCAGAATATTACGCTAGACCGTAATTTAGCAGTGTTGTGATAAAATTAATACTTACTAAACCATAGTCTAGTAGGACGAACAGAGATATACCAATATAAGGACTGTAATTATGACATTCTAAAATATTGATTCATTCTATTACTAACAATACAATATCATCTCAACACTTTTTTTGTATGCCAGGTTGCTAGACTATGGTCTAGCCAGAATATTATGTTAGATTGTGGTCTAGCAGTGTTGTGCTAAAATTAACACTTGCTAGATCATGGTCTAACAGAACTAACAAAGATAAAACAATATGATGACTGTAATTATAAAACTCTAAAATATTGATTTGTTCATGCATTAACAATACAATATCATCTAAACACTTTTTTTGCATGTCAGGTCGCTAACCATGGTCTAGCCAGAATATTATGCTAGGCCGTGATCTAGTAGTGTTGTGTTAAAATTAATACTTGCTAAACCATGATCTAACAGAATTAACAGAGACAAAATAATATGAGGACTGTAATTATGACAATACAATATCATCTCAATATTTTTTTTTTATTTCTTTACATGCCAAGTCGCTAGACCACGGTCTAGCAAGAATATTGATTCATTCATGCATTGACGATACAATATCATCTCAACACTTTTTTTTTCTTTTACATGCCACGTCGCTAGACCACGGTCTAGCAAGAATATTATGCTAGATTGTGGTCTAGCCGTGTTGTGTTAAAATTAACACTTGCTAGACCTTGGTCTAGCAGAACGAACAGAGACAAAACAATATGAGGACTATAATTATGACATCCCAAAATATTGATTCATTCATGCATTAATAATACAATATCATCTTAACATTCAATAGTCTAAGTAGATTCAATATTGTAACAGAGACAAAACAATATGAAGGCTATAATTTTGACATAGCAAAATAATTTTTCATTCCTGCATTAACAATATGAAGGCTATAATTCTAAGCAGATTCAAATTCTAACAAAGATTCACAATATCTTTATTCCATAGTTTACAGTATGAAAGTTACAAATATTGACACTGATTCACATCCTTACAACCACAACTCTCTAATAACACAATAGACACCCTAAAATCATCAATGTCACGCCCTTGATAAAAAAATACCAATTACATCTTCCTTCGAAACCCGGCCATCCAACTTTAAGTACATTCAAATAAGTCCTCACCCATGGACAACAACTTCACAAATTCTAACGCAAACATGCCACAATCGCACCTATATGTACTAAATGAAATGAATGTGATATAAGCAAATATACTAAGTGATGATAGTTTATCACACAAACAATAAGGCTTACCATGTTTCTTGTTGGGGAATTTTGATGCATGTAATCGGCCAAGGTGCATTGATGGGCGTACATGCGGTAATCACACCTATATATAAATATGGAATGAATGTCAAATAGAAAGAAATACTAAATGATGATAGTTTGTCATACAAAAAATGAAATGCTATTTAGTTACCTAATTTCTTCATGTTGAAAAAAAAATTTGATCTATGTGTACCAACACAATCATTCAACTTTGACAATATAGTTCTCTATAGACGGTCTACTAGATCAAATTATAACTTCTACAGACTTGGTAGACCAGAGTCTAGCAAGCTGTTTAATAATTGAAAGTCGTGCTAGACTAGGATCGAGCTCCTTCAGACTTGTTAGACCATAATCTAGCAAGGTGTATGTTAATTGAAGTTGTAATGGACCCCAGTCTAGCACCTGCACACTTGTTAGGCTATGGTTTAGGAAGTGATTTTTCATTGACATAAACTAAATCAAACCCCCTCTCCCCCAAACCCAAATCCTCGCATACATCATCTCACTAGTCCCACCAAATCATTAAATAAATTCTCACAAGAAATCAAAGAAACAACTTTAACATGAGAGAAACAAAATAAAGTACCGAATCCACTAAAATAGATAGTCACGGTAAGGGAGCGTTGAAAAATAGAGCACCAAATAGGCCACAATTTATCAAAACAACATTATTCTCAAACAAACACTACCAAAATTCAAGGTAAAGCAAGAAAATAATTTTATTTCAATTTCAATACATGAATATAACCTCAAATTCATATTCAATAAGCTAAAATCTAATTGCATTAACCCATAAACATGTTATCCAATTGTCTATGTACCATAATTTAATATTTTTAAGATCAGCTTTTTTTCTTGAATAAAAAGGCAACCCCCATTAATGGAGTCTCCAAATTTCCTCCTCCTCCTCCAAAACCCATTTGAAACTTACCTCAAACCACATGCAAAAAGAAATTTCTTACTAAAACGTCATAACCATAATAAACTAGGAAGGTTGAGACTCAACTTACCCAAATAGTGAGGGAGAGGGAAAACGACCGATGATGGAGGGAGAATGACTGACAATGGAGAGGAGATAGCGATGACAGAGAGATTGCTAGGTTGAAGGAGATTAGATAGAAGAACTAATTTTCTTTCAAGTTCAATACATGAATATAACCTCAAATTCATATTCAGTAAGTTAAAATACAGAAAATGGATTTGGAGGTCTTAATATTTTTTTTTCTAAGGGGTCTTGGGCGGGAAATTTCTCTAGCAAGATCAGCAGCCACCGCTTTTTGGACACTCCGTTGCAAAGTGCCTAGATCCACCAAATTTGTAATATTTCCACCCCTACTACCACCTCCGCCACTACCAAGAACTCCTAAGAAAAATATGATAATGAATTTGATGCAGAGAATAAAATGATTGCCCATACAAGTCATCGCTTTTCTTTTTCTGGTATGGTATGCCACTCTGCGAGCAAAGAGTGTCACACATGAGCGGAGTGAAAGCAAAGCTAAAACATAGGGAATTCTTCATTAAGGGAAATCCTTCGTAGCCGGTGTATTTTGACACAGTATGTCATACATAGCATAAATTGTGAAAGAGTACGGCTTATTTTTCTTTTGTTTTAGTAGTGGTTTGTGTCGTAATTCTACTTGACTTTTTTTATTTATCTTATGGAAGCTTCTTGTGTTAGACCGAATGTGCGAGCTCGAAGGCTAGATCAAACATCGACTAGTCGACCGACGACACCGGTAGAGGCGGCTCCAGCGCCTCGCAATTCTGTTGTGCAAACGACCACTGCAAACAAACAAAGATGAAACACATGAAGACAACCAAAACAAATAAATTAAGAATAACAACCAAAACTCATAATAACAATAACAATCAGAGAGTAATGACAATCACACTGACAATCAGGCTTGTTCTTTCTCCGTCTCGCGGTTATGCTCTACTCTTTGTCGTGTGGCTAGGGATCTTTTCTCTATCGTCACTAATAAATCTAGTTCATTGTGGCTGCTTTGTACTTTCTCCATCGTTGCACAGCTAGGGCTTGATTGAAGAAAATGATTTTTTTTGCTTGAAAAACCTGAATGGAGGGTAATGAGGTGAAGGGTTGAAAAAATGTTATTTTTTGTTGAATGTATAATGTTTAGGACCCACACGTGCCACATGTACACACAACATGCCACATGTGCATGTAACGTGACATGCCAGCAAAAATCGTCAAAGTTCACAAACGAATGTTAACAGATAGACGAAATCGAAACGTTAACTAGAGGTGAAAGACGAATTGAGAATTTTTAATGGGTAATTGACAAATTGAAAAAAGAAATAAACTATGATGGCCAAATTAGTAATTTTTATAAATTAAAATGTATAACTTCTAAAAACGGCTATACACTATAATTTTTTTAATATTTTAGTAATGATCACAAACATGTCACGTTTAAAAAATCATAAAAATAGCTACAATTATAAAAAAAAATAAAAGCAGCCACTGCACACATTCAGAAAAAATTCACGCACCCAAACATAATTTTGATGCCCGCAGGTTGTTGCTTACAATTACCAATTGTATATATAATCTATATAGTAAATATTAAATATACCTGTAATATATTTTATATATAGAATACATAATATATAAATTCTATGTCTCATTGCACTCACATTTCACTGGGGGAGGGAGACTTGGTTTTTTGCGCCGGATTTTTGTCTGAGAATTGGGTGGTTATTTTTTATTATCTCATCTTTGACTATGTTTTTTTTTTCTAAAAGTCACATATCTTGATGTTCAAATAATTGAAATCTTACCCTAACTAAAATATAAATCAAATAAAAATATGTTTTCACAAATAATCATCTCACAAGAAAAATTGAACGAATTGGAAAAGCTACTCTACGAAAAAAATCGACTAAGTAAAATGTAAAAAAAAAGTTTGATCTAACAATTTTGTTTCTAAAAATAAGTAAAAAAAATTAAAAGAATCACACACTCAACTTGTTTGATAAAATGATTTCAAAGTACAAAGCATACACAAGTGTTTGAAACAAAGGTAGATTTCAAGTAACAATTAACTATCTTGGTTATATTTAATTGAATGAAAATGCTTTTACTTATGGGTCGTTTGATATAAGGTTACGAATAAATGATTTCTGAAATAGGATTGCTGAAATATGATTATCGGAAAGTATATATTCGGAAAGTTAAGATTACATTGTTTATTACACTTGAAAATATTATGATTTAATAATAAGAATATTAAAATACTTTATTTATTTTGATGGAATGTGGAATGAAGTGTTATAAGTATAATTATAGATTTCTAATTTTACTTTTTAAATGAATTATGTTTATGTATGACTTGTAATTAATTTATTTTCTTCATTATTTATTATTTAATTTATAATACGGTAAAATATAATTGTTAGTTTATTTCTTTGCTAAAGTAATTTTTGAAAAACAATATTTTTATTCATTTTTACTTACATGTTTACTAATTTTTAATGGTTAAATTGTTACTTCATCAAAACGGTTACATTGTAAATTTGGTTAAGAAATACTGACGACGAACAAATAAAATAATAAAAAATGATGACAAGTGAGAAAAGATAAAAATAAAATAAAAAATAAATTAAATAGTGAGAATGTTAAATTACTTTATTTGTTTTGATGAAATGTGTTAGAGAATGTCATAAAAAAATTATCAATTTACAATTTTACCCTTACCCTTAAACTAATATATAATGTTAGAATTAAAAATAATTTCATTTATCCAAGATACCATAAACACATAATTTACCATTCACATATTCATACTGATATTTCAAAAATAAAAATTATAGCTATATTGGGTAATTAGTAAACAAATTTTAATTGATCACATTAAACATATATTTTATTTATCTAATTATTCATTGTTTAGCATGTATATAAAAGATGATGTGAGGGAGTGATGAAAGTTATTTTGAGAAAAATTATAAGAATGAATTAATGGAAGATATCAGGTGTGGAGATACCTTCAAATGAGGGTATCTTTGGATTTCGGGTATCCAAAAGTTTTGTAACTTATCATATCAAATAAGGAGATCTCTAAAACTCACTAACATTTTAGTCAATTAGGATAAGATGACCCTATACCAAACAGTCCCTAAAAGAATTGACTCTGAAACTTTCTCAAGGAAAGTATCACTCAAATACTACACTAGCTTAACCATGAATACTCATATCACACTGAAATCTCGAGCTAAATGAAGTGATTCAGAATCTCAACTTACAAAATATGAGTTCTTGAGTCCATATTCTTACGAGACCTCCTCTACCCCTATTGTCATTGAAGATACTTTTTGGTCTTGTGATTCTATTTCTTATTTCTTAATACCATACATAAAACAAGCCCCGTCATCACAATGTACAACAGTGTTTTACATTAATTAAAAGCACATTATAAGGGACAGATTGTGTAACAAATTCAAAAATACTGTAAACCACCTAACATTTAATCTATTATGAATAAGAAAAATACAAAATCGAGTCCTCGCTCTCTAACATTTCATTTCTAACATTTCATTTATGTAAGAATTATTCCAAGTAAAGAGAGTAATACTAACGGTGATGGGATATCCCCAGCTTTTCTGCTGCTGCGTGAATGATGTAGCGGAAACTTAAAAAAAAATATAAGAATATTAAATATTGTTGAATCACGCACGATTATCAGTAATTCAATTTTTTAAAACCTATTCAATTATGAGATTATCAAGATCTAGACAACAATTTTGACAAATTATGAAATACCAGAAAATAGAATTATAGAGAAAATGACTCTAACAATATCATCCAAACACTGTCGTAAACAAACCAAACAATACGAATTTAAAGTGTTACTGAAAACCCTAAAAATTAAAGAAAAGAAAAATTACGAAAATACCCAAAACTTATGAAAACAGCTTTCAGGCCTCCGAAGGTGTCTAAATGATTTGATATCTTACCGGCCCCGTGAGTCAACCCGAGTCAAAATTTATGACTTTCGGAAGGTGAACTGTGCGTGCGACGATCCATTAGCTCCAAAAACTCCAACACTACACCGTTTGCATCAGTGAAAGATGCAAATTTTGGGTTCTACCCTTATGAAGGTTTAGCACCTCAATGTCGGCTCTTCGCCACCAAGGGTTGGTGATGCTAATTTTCTGGAGACACAATGTAGATGAGTAGTTTAAATCTCTGTTAGTGAAAACTATATAGGCATATGTACGTATATATACAGTACACCGCTGCTAACTAAGATACGGGAAACAAAGGAATGATATATCTATGCTACAAGGTAATGAGATAGTGTGAGAACTACCTTTTTTAACCATATGTGCCTAATCAAACAGTTTTCTTTTCAAAAGGGGAAAATCTTCCATGCTACATTTGTTTGATCTACCGAATTCCGGGTTCTTCATCATTTGTTTGATTTTGCAAATGGTTTAATAATGATGGAAAGTCTATCAATTGAATCATAATCAACGGCAGCTATGCATTATTTAAGGTTATGAATGACAAAATAATGCCAAGGTACCAGAAAATCTATCCTTACACTGCAAATTGCAATGAAGATCTTAGGCATATAAAAAAAGATGGAAAATGTATTTTATGGATAAAACCAAACTACATACAATAATCAATGTTGACTCATATCATCTGATCAAGATTACCACTACAGTTTACTTAAATAGCAAAAGTTTGGCTATAGATTTGGAGTGCCAGAGAGAATGGAATGATCACAAAACGAAAAGAGTAAAATTAGGAAAGTGAATTCATTTTAAAAGTACAAACATTTTGTTTTATAAGAATAAACCCACCAATTAGTTAAAAAGCAGCATCCAACTTTTCAATAAAGAAGTAACCACGTTGTAGCATAAATAGTGACCGTGAGCTTGGGGCACCTAGGTCGTGGGTCGAACTAAGGGTATGTTGTCTCATGACCGTTGACTTGAGGATTTTCCCTTGATTTATTTGTGGTGTACGTGCGACAAACTCATAACTGAATGCTTATGAATCCTTAAAATTAATTGAAAAATAAAACTTCAGAGATCCGGTGCGTTAATCCATAAAACCTTTCAATAAGGAATTCCTCCATCAAATATAAAGTAGAAAGAAGTTAAATGAGTAGCTCCAAATGGCAGAAATCATAGACAATAGTAGGCTTTGATAATGCAACCCCTGCCAAAAAAGCTTGTACTTGGGACACAATGTTATAGGATTCAGGATGAATAGAATAAATAGTTTTGTTCACAGTCATAGACTTGAAGTGTTAGTAAGACGCTGCAAACTTAATATAATTCGAGATCACAGACTGCACGGCATACTTCATATATGAATCCCATAATCTTTATATAACAAATGAAAACTTAGAGCTTTCTTGACATAAGAGTGACACGATAACAATAGACTCCACACAACCCCAGAATTCTAAAAGACAAACAAAGAAAAATCTTATATTCTTCTCAAAAGATTCCAAATCCAACCATTTACACTCATAAGGGAAAAGGTAAAGGACCAAAATGTATTACATATAGTAATTGAAAAAAAGACATCGAATTACAAATATGTATGGAACCCTAGTAGAAGATTATAGATGCCAACGAGATACAAAGAAGACTTAATTGGATTCAAGATAGAGCTAATTACAGGAAAAACGAGCTAATTGGTGGGCTCGGCAAGCTTGGTTTTGAGGTGAGACTGGTCGGGATCAAGTGGGGCAGGGGGAGATCCGTTGAGGAGGAAAAGACGGTCATTGGAGTCGTATAGATCGTGGGAGTCGTCGAGGTCAGTGGTGCTGAGGTTGATACAAGAGCAGCGTTTCGAGAGAGGTGAAAAAAGCCGAAGCCACGTTGGACCCGATCCAAGTTTTCACAAGAAAGGAAGTTGAACTCATTCTCCATGGATTTTCTGCAGTGGATTTTGACTGAATTTCTTGTTGTTTCTCAGCGAACGAGAAATCAAATGCTTTTCCTTCGCTTCTTCAGCTAGATTTTTGTTTGCGACGTTCCAACCGACCGTCTTTTTTGTGCGTTTTGACTTTTGTTCGCCCTTTACTGAATTTTTTTCGGTCAATAAATTTTTAAGAAACTATAAAATAGTTCCTAAATTTTTATAATTGCTCTCATTTTTTAACTTTAAAATTATCACCATCATTTCAACCGTGAGATTTTATTTTTTAATCAAAACTGACATTCCATCTAGAATCTGAACGGCTACTGTTATGAATTAATCAGCCATCAAAACCACGTGGTTTTGGTTATTTCATTTAACTTTACCTAAAGCGATTTGTTACTTGCCATTTCAAATTGAGAAAATTACATGAGGAAGATCTATGAGAATAAAAAAATTGATATTGGGATATTTTGACACTTTACAATGAAATGTCACATTTTTGTTAAGCAAGACGATAAGAATGCCTTGTGCTAGAACCTGATCTAATAGAATATTTAGACTTTTGGCATGGGCATCATATTATATAAATAATTAGTAATAATAGCTCCTAGATAATAAATAAATTACCGTGAATAGACAAGTCCAGTAAAAGTTCTTATGAAATAGCCCGATTTTTTTATTAGGTAAATGATAGTTTTTGATGTGCCACATCACTAGTTTATTTACCCTAATTTTATGTTGATAGATTTGCCCTCAATAAATTGTTACGAATAGTTGATTGTATGGGTCTAATCAGTATAATAGGAAAAATTAGTTTACGGATTTTCAGTAAACTAAATACCAAATTTATATTCATATTTACCCTATTATATTCAATAACTAATTATGGATTTTTGGTTATGGAAATTTCTTTTTCCATAACCAATTGAAAATATTTAGGATAAAAACAATTTTCCATTACTTTAGCTAATTCGATTTAATTGATTGTCTTTCATTATTATGGAAAAATATCATAATTCGACATTAGGTGTACCGGTTCACATGCAATTAGCTTTTTTCGTCATTCATCTTATTTTTGAACATGCACTTCATACATCAATTTTCAAGATTTGTAGTAAAAAAAATTATTTATTTCATTGATTGAACGTGGTTAATGACTATTTACCTTTTTTTTCCATGAAATTAGTTAGGGTAAACAAACTGTTTCATGAACGTGGTTGACGACTATTTACCTATTGAACGTGGCTGACGACTGTTTCTATGAAATTAGGATTAATAAACTAGAAACATATTTGTTTCAGGATTTTAAATTCTTGTTCATTTAACTATTGATTGTTGAAGACTATTTACCTTCTTTGTTTATCATTTTAGGTGGGATTGCAAGAATATTTAAAATTAAAATTGATGTATTTGTGGTTGATGATATTTTCGACAAGATTTTTATTTTTTATTTAATTTTGGAAACCTCTTAATTAGTTGGTTGATACAAAATTATGTTAGGGCTGATTTGTAGGGATTTTCCAAATTTTAAATATTGTATGATAATATCTTAGATTGCTTTTTTTAAAATAATTAATATTTCATTATCTCATTGTTCAATTTTCGTATTGAATTTCGGTAATATTTCATTGATTTCATGAATTATAATCTTTCGATTTTAGTTTTTTTTTAATTTTTCTGAAGTGAATGACTTATATTTTTTATTAAATTGACATAAAAATATGGATATTGAAGCTGATTTACTCTTTGATATTTGGGCGTTTTTTTTTTCAAACTCTAATTTCATTTTAAAAAAATATTCTTACATTTCTTTTTTATAATTATTCCTAAACAAATTTAAACTTATTTATAAATCATTTATTCTGGTAATTGTTGATACTGTGATAAATTTAAATTTTAAAATTTGAAAATATATAGTTTTCTTTAATTATAAATATATAGACTGATATATTAATAAATTTCATTCGATTGACCAATATTTATAATGCAGTTGCTTTATATAGATTAAGGGTATTATGGTTTAAATTTATTGACCGTTTTAGAAACCTGTTATTTATCTATAATTTTTGAAACCCGATTATTTTTAACATACTACTAGTAAACATGTCTAATTGAAAAGCGGCAAAGAATGACCCGCTAACTAATATAACTCACTAACTAAAATAGCAAATACCAAAACTAGCTATTATGATGTACATAACAAATTACAACAAAAAATAATTGTCTTTCCCATCTCTCTCTCAAACAATTTCCACTGAGAAACCCATTAGCAGCTATATCGAAAACCATCGAGCCACATAACCACCGGTCCATTGAGAATGACCACCATTAGTCACCGTCTGTTGGCAAATGGGAAAATATGAAAAATGTTTTCTATATTTTTTATTCTACCCGATGTGGATCCAGTTCTAGGATTTGCGACCATATTGGATCAAGGAAAGCATCATTCTAAAGTTTTGTCAAGACAAGGATGTAAAAGGTACCAATTTCATTATCTCTGTTTGAGTCAATGACGAGCAATTTTAAGAAATATGTACAATTGTAAGTATTATTTGCTTCTGACTTAAACAAATGATAATTTCATTGCTATGTCTCTGCTTAGAACATTGTTAAAAATAATTATATAGTTGGTAAATAAGTAATTAACATGTTGTCAATAATATGTCTACACTGTTTAATCATATTAAAAAATAAATAATTATTATTTGCAACATTGCAGGAATTGGCATTATTGATCCCCTTTATAACTAATGAGTGTTGTTTAACGTTGACGAAAATATAGATAAGGGAAAGAAGTTCTGACCGAGACTGTAACAAATGAAGTAATTTATATTTTACATCATGTGAATAGTTGTTTACATAAATACATGTTTTTTTACTGTTTTCAGTATTATAGTTCTAATTATTGAAAAAGAAACAAAAAATTTTTAATCTACATATGGACTGTTTGTTCTTCTTTAGTTAGGTCATTTTAAAAGAAAAATGTTTATTCTTTTTAATGACCAATATATCTCTTTACTCATCTTCACACTTGTTTTCTACTGTTTTTTTACATAACAAATGAGTTGTTGTTCTACTATCGATCAATATTGTATTTCTAATTTACTTATGAAATAAATAATTAATATTTTGAATCGCTGAATGAAGGAAAACAAACAAAAAGAAGGAAGCTCGTGAAGTAGTATGAGAAAAGGAGATATCAACCAAAGTGGCTAATAAAACCATCCTCGAGTTTAACTACTTTTGGGTCAGCAACTACGAGGAGAAACCAAAGCAATAACATGACGATGTCGAGCCCCCTATGCAACAAGTCCCCATAATTGAGCAACCATCCTTCGATATTATTTCACAAGAGACAATGCAATACATCGACCATATATTGAAAAATGTTTGATATATTTGGAAAGTTTAAGAAACTTACATAACTTTTTGGATATTTGGATGTATGAATGTTTAAATATTTAGAAGGATATTTGGATGCTAGATATGAATTAGTTAAGAGAGATGACTAGTACTTCATTGATGTTTTGTTGAAACTTTGGTCTTGAGATGCTCGTATTTGAACGTCTTTCTTGTGTTAGAAAAGAAGAACTTTATTAAAATTCAAGTTTTCACGCACCACCTATGACCACCCCTAAAAATAGGAAGGTGAGAAGTCTTCATTAGCTGTAATATTTTCACTCGTACTTCTTTTTTTCACACTATTAAAGTTTAATTACTTTGAACAGTTAGTAATATCTTGTTTATGTTTTATTTCAGAAAATAGTTACATGGTAGATGAGAAAGCATTACGTTAAGTGACATCCACATATATCTTCTTTAGTTTATTAAAACATATAGGATCCAAGAAAACTGTTGATAAGGTCAGCGTCAATGGGACGTTAAGTGACACCCACATATATCTTCTTTAGTTTATTAAAACATATAGGATCCAAGAAAACTGTTGATAAGGCTAGCTTCAATGGACGACCCCTCTTAAATTTCTCAACTTGCTGGTTATCTTAGGTTATCGCCTTAATATTTCAAATATTAAAAAAGAATATGTAACAAAACTTAGAAAAAAACAAAAAAAAATATGGAACTGAGAAGGTTTCAAAATTAAATTCGTGCCCAAATAAAATCATAAAAAATTAAAATTTAAAGTATACAAAATAATGTATAAGACAAGTACAAATATGAACTTTTTATAAATTTGCCACGGTAAATTTTATGTTGCTGCATTTTGAATTTCACGGAATTCAAAATTTACACCGTCTTTGAATGTTTATGTGATACATACATGTTTATCATACATTCAATGTATTTTGTATCATAATATATATTTTTGGTTACTTTCCCCCTTGAATTTTAAAATACACATGTTATATCTCCATAATCCATATATCAAAAATATATTTTCAATTCTTTGACATATAAATATGAAATATTTACTATTGAAATATCATGAAGACAATATCAAAATTAATTACAACTTAATAAAATCTAAATTTATTTCAATGAAAAAAATATAAAATATAGTAACAAATATGCAGTAAAGTACACTTCATCTCTAGACTCAACAAGTGAAAAAATGTTTACGATTCGTAAACATATATTTAATCAAATACATTTTTTATTCAAAAATAAAATAGACAATAAGAGTATCCTGCAGATAGTTATCTTATTTCCAGAACAATACAAAATTTGTCAAAACAAACATTGTCATTGAGAAGAACTAGCAACAACATTTTAAACATGTTTTCTATTTGCTGAAATATAATTTACGAAATATTTATTGTTGAAATATCACGAAAACAATATCAAAATTAAGTACAACTTAGTAAAATCTATATTTTTATTTCAAGGAAAAAACATAAAAGAGAGTAAAAAATATGCAGCAAAGTACATTACATCTTTGAACTCAACAGGTTTAAAATATGTTTAAGACTCATAAACATATATTTAACCAGATGCATTTTTTATTCAAAATAAAAGAGACAGTAAGAGTATGTTGCAGATAGTTCTCCTATTTCTAGAACAGTACATAAGAAATTGGTCTCTTTCCTCGCCCGGTGAGTTCAAGAAGTGATGGTGGTAGAAGGAATCAAAACTTCTTTTGTCTGCCCCGGGGAAACATATGTTGACTTATCGATCAGAACGTCTTTGCTATTATATAGTCATTGGCTCTCTTTCATAAGACTCGTGTAGTCCACCCAAAAAGAGCTCCATTCCAATCGAGGACAAGGAACTATTTAATTCAGATGAAGAATTTAACACAGGTTCAGCAAGGATGGGGGTTTTCCCAAAGAAAAGAGCTAGAGGTAAGTAAGTCTAGGAACAACCACAACTTATCCAATTAATTACCAATTGCGGAAGCAGACTCGGAACGATCGCTTGGAGTGAAGACCAATATGGGTAAAAGGCTTTAAGTCGTCGATCGCAGACAAGGCTAAGATCTATCGTGAATTCAGGGCCGGGAACAAAGCGAGAAGATATATTAAAATAAAATTATCAAAATAAGGAAATTCCATTCAAATTAGCCATTGTAAATTGTAAATTCTATTCAAATTTAGGTTTTTTAATAGACAAGGAAGACTTCTAATAGATGGCAGGTGACTGTTGACCCATTTGACCTTCACCTCAACTAAATAACCTCACCCTCCACCAGAAATCATTGACAGCCGTCCAATCCTATCATCCAGCAAGCTACTCGAATTTGTACGAACAAGATTCACCGGCGTTTGAAATTGAGTCTCTTCCATAGAGCTCCAAACTCCTTGGTCCAAAATACTCGTCGGAGAATCCGAATAACATTATTCAATTTGCTTCAAATTGAAATTAATTTCGCAACTAAATGGATGGTTAAGAAGCTGAGTAGCAGTCCATCTCTCTCTCGGATTCCTCCTTAAGCATTTATCCAGAAAGTCATTTACTTGGCGGAATAGAAAACTCTGAATCTCAGGCACATTAGGAAAGTGGCTTTTATTTTTTTTTCAACAAAAACGTTAGTTAAAAAAGGATAAAATAGTATGTTCAAAAAAATAAAAAAAGTTAAACTTAAATAGGATCATTTTCATATCTATAAAAATTATGGGTCATTGTAACATATTATTTAATAAAGAAGATCATCTAGTATAATTTTTTATAAAAATAATAGACAAAAATGATATTTGAAAAGTATTAAATGTAAATATATTCATTTAACTAATATTATATAGTTAGTGAAATATCAAATCTAAAAATATATGTATTATATCTAAAAGAAACTAACACATCAAAAATTTTAGAAATGATCATTCTTACATATTAATAAAATAAAAGGTACTCAAAACCCAAATAAAACTGTAAAAAAAACTACAAAATTAACCAAAAATGAAACTCAATTTATAAAAATAGCGGAGAATTTTTTTTGTAAAATTGGTCGGAGTAATAAATTAATTACATAAATAGCACATGCATGTGGTGTGAGTATGAAAGCCGTCTTTTTTATTATTTATTATGAGTGAAGATATTATCACTAAAACCCAGAAAGTTATGGTGTGAGTATGAAAATTTAACCATTGTATTGATCCATATGTAACCTAAAAACATGTCATTGTTATGAGATGTTACGAGTCAAGACATGTGATCTTTTATACATACGTGACATTCAAGTAAATGGTGTGCCGAGCAAAACGAGACTGCCTGTATATGTGAGGTATTGAACTATTTAGAGAATATGGACATTGCTAAACAGATAGAACTTTATCCAAAATTCCCAGAATTGAACAGGCATGAGATTCCTTGCCTTAATTCCTCACATGCTTCTTGTGACATGTTTTTTCGTTCAATTAGTGTGTCTCTAATGGCACACCTCTGTATTCAAATTTGTCATGTTCATTTTGGCGACAAAGAAACACTTCAGGAAAGATAAACATCGTATCTATATTCTGTTGCAATTGTCAATTACACAAGACCAGTTGATTTAGACTAAATTATCAAGAAGAATTTTCCCAATAGACCAAAATAACACGCTTTCAAACAAATCATTGAAGATGATTTCGGTAATTAAAGTAATTTGTCATCTAACAGTAACCTTTTTGTTTGCTAATTGATAAGAAGTTACAAGAAACGTATAGCCAAGATCGTGTTTATAATAGCTAGGAAGATTAAAACATGCGTGAAAGTAACTTAACACTCTTGTTCTTTTTCTAACAAAATTACAATTCTGATGTACAGTAGGAGATTCCGATCCTTTTCAGACAACGAGTCATGGGTTCTAAGTTATGGTTATTCCATTTCATCGACTTCATAAAAATGGAAGAAATATAATTCTTTTAGACAAAATACCTAGGCCGTGAAGGCTGGGCCTAGATCAAAATCTAGATCCCTTCAATTAGTGTGTTGATTCATCTCAAATTAGTCGAATAAAATGATTAGCTCATGATTTGATTTTTTCTTAGGTCATGACGGAAAGAAGGGAACGGACCTTTTCAAAGAAGATTCTTGTACGACTACTAAAGTATTATAAGCAGTAAAAATCAAGAAAACCGAAATAAATACGAAATTAAAATAAACTTGACTTTTATGTAAATCGAAACAGAGAAATAAGAAACTTGATCCATTAAATTGGATTTGCAAGAAAGCATACACTAAACTAAACTTGAGAACGATTCTTAAAAGTTAAAAGAGCTAACAAATTGAGAAAATTGAAAGCTTGTTTTGTGTGTGATGTTAGATGAGTGAAGACTTCTTTGTTCTTTGGCCATGATGTCCTTATGTAGTGTGGGACGCTTGATGTTTACGGATCATCATTGTTGGTGAAGATTTGCTTCCTATGATATCTACAACTCTAAATATGAATAGAGATATTATCTGATAGAGATGAATATGATGTACTCATATTTGAACTAAGTCTCTGAGATAATAAACCATGTTATCTTCAGTTCTAATCATATGTTGACAATTCATTCTAAGTTTGATTCATCTTCTTACCCAAAATAAAGAACGCCTTATGCATAGTCTTTAGTTAATATTTTTTTAATTAGACTTTTGATGTTATTTTAGCTTTGTTCTTAAAGCTTTTAAGCATTAAAACGATTCTTTTTAAAAAAAAGTATTTTACATTGGGTGATTATGTGAGGTTTTTCTAGAAAACACATAAAGAATTTTTTATTCATACTACATGTGAATCTTGTACCATAGAGTGAGTCCAAGAAGAGAATATCGAGACCGCTTGTGCCTCGACGTGGAGATCAAGATTGACAAGCATGGTGGTTGCTTGTACCTTGAAGAGGATTGGAGATTGACGAGCGTGTGTCCCTGAGAGGCAAAGACATTGGTATTAGGAGTCAACTGGTGCGGCAAAACAATTAGAGGTATTTAAGCTAGTTTGTAAGTCTGGTCTATGTACTCGTTTAAATTCTTAGTGAAAAAATATTTTTTAAATCAAGAAGAATATATTCACTACCAAAACTAAATGCTCACTTAAATATTTTGTGCTTATCATGTAACTCGGATTATTAGTTTTTGTATCAATAAACTCTTTCAGCATAAACGATCAAACCAGACGCCTAATACTAGACTCAAACTAAAACTTATCATGACCTATTTTAATTTGTTCTACAGAGTTGCAAATATTACAAATAATCAAATGTAACAAATTTGTGCACTAACAATCTCCGCCTTTGGTGATTCTGTGTCAAAACCTAATTCAATAAAACCTACTGAAATAAAGACTCAAAACTACCTGTTACCTGCATCAAAACAAATAATTCCACAGCTCTCCCCTTTTGTCAAGAAATGACAAAGGCAAAACATTTAAAGATCATTCTAATGTCACAAAAGGATAATTATAAACTAATAGGAGGATTATGATTAATCAAACTAAGTAAGGAATGAATTCCCAATGACACCCACTCGAGAAATAAATCCAAAAACATAAGAGATTTAACCAAGAATTAAATGACAAGAGTAGAACTCCTAATAAAATAGTCAGCCATAGAGAAGAAAGGGAAGTTGGGGAGTTCAAGCGTTGGTTTCTCCCAATCGATCACCACAGGTCAGTAGAAAACTCCAAATTCATAGTTGATAGCATGTGCGGTCCATCGCTACATCCACGTGATCAATCTCGGCAACTTAGTAGCTAACATTTTCTCCGCGATTAATTACCAGATTTTTCGATCGACCGCCATGACACAATATCCAGCTCAAATCTTTGTGAAACATGCGATCGATCGCCATTGAATAATGGTCGATTGCTAGAGCGAAGTAAGCATATCCAAAACCCAAGCAAGATTTCTAGAACAAGAAATAATTCACTCAAAAAGACATGTCCCTCTAACTCAGAGAAGTACACTATCATAAATGCATGATATTGTATCTTTCTAAATAACATGTTCTCCCCCTAAATGCTATCATAAATGCATGATATTGTATCTTTCTAAATAACATGTTCTCCCCCTAAATGCATGTCTAAATTATTTATGCAAAAACAAATTGAAAGTATGCACCAAACTCAACGCATAGATCTACACATTTACGTAGAATTAACAAATAAAATCATTTGATCTCAATCATACTCAAAATATATGAAATTCATAAGTACTTGGAGAGAGCCTTAAATTCTCTTATCTCATTAAGAATAATTCATTTGTCATCTTAAGAGAGTGTGTGAGATTGATCAACAAATACTATCGTTCTCCCAATAATTTTGACTTAATTACATCATTCTTTTTAATATAGCAAGTACAAACATTTTATTCTCTTTTCTTGCTACTCAACATGTTTTTCGTATAATGGCTTTCACTCTTGAGAAAAGCTAGCTAGCGATGTCCTAAGATTTCAATAGGTATGAAGGAGGCCTTCACTCAGACTTCAATGGGTAGCATTTTCTATACTTCATTTCCATTGAGGTAAAAAAACTTAGGAATTCAAGCTATTGGTCAATCTTATAGAGTTGAAATTTTATTCTTAGATATAAGAATGATAAATAAATTATCCTTGATTCGGCTAAGAATGTGTGTCCAACTCAAATATAGCAATGAATATCCTATCATCTTTTAAGACTCAATAGAACAAAACTTATCGTGACAAACTATTTTAAATGAGAATGCTTTATAAAACTCATTATACGGTTTTGTCAAGATCTAGAGCATACAAGTGCTGAAGAAAAATAAAAAAAGAAGAAGATATTTTTTATATTTTCATGAAGCATTAGCAATGATGCATGATCAATATGAAATTTATTTTTATATTTTTATTTTAAATTATGCCAAAAGGTAAAAAAAATGCATGTTAGTGTCTAATTAAACTTAAATGCTCGTGAATATGCATAAAGAGATACTACTAATGAGTGTACTCAGTTGAGGCCATGCAAGTCCTCCTTCCTAATCCATTTATATCTAACTTTTACTCTCTTTACAAAATGACTAACATGATTAACTTGAGATGCATGTAACAAAGTCTCGTGTAATGGTCTAGATATAAGTGATAAGTAGATATAGATTTATAAGGGCTACTGATATTCTTGATTACACCCCTAAAAATGTTCCAATATGGCTTAATGTGACATCTAACACCACAATAATGATATGTAGGAATGAGATGCAATTTCTGATTGTTAGCAACAATCATGTGTGTCTTCCTATTAAGTCTCCAACACAGGTTTAATATGATCTTTTATACTGCAGTTATGACATGTGGGTATGGCTCTTTTTGTTGGTAAGCCTCGTTTAAAATTTGAAGAATGCAAAATATTTTTAGGCTTAATTATAGGTGTGACTTTAGGGTTAATTTATTGATTTTCTCATTAGACACAATCAAATATTTTTCAAGCTCTAACTTTCTTTTTTTCATTGATTCAACTTATTCATTCTTTTCATCACACAGATCCCAAGAAACTTAATTTTATCTAAATGATATTGTTTTTCTATCTCATCTTTATGCTCTTGCACTACAATCACAAAACTTTATTTTTCTTTGTCCATCAAACTATTCTATTGATCAACTTCTCATTCATCTTGCTAATTTTAATGAACTTGGTGTACATCTCTTCATAAACGTTTGTGAATAATATCAAGACTCATTATGATTCTCACTAAAGTGCATGTATTTATTATCCTCTTCTTTTGTATTTTCACTCAAGTCAATGCCCTCATTCTCTTTTACAGAAGCTATAAAGCAGTGAAGTTCTCAATTTCTTCTTTAGATGAATCACTAGTCTTACTAAACTTAGAATCACTCAAAGTTGAATTCATGACAAGTCTTTTACCCTTTCTCTTTTTTATCGTTCTTTTTTCTTTTTGGTTGGACATTCACTCGAAACATGACCATACCCTTATCATTCTTAACATTGAACGCTTGTGACATGATCCATGTGGACATCTTTTACTTCCTTAAAAATCTCTTTTTTTCAAATTCTTTTCTTCTCATATTTAAGCACTTTTCTAAAATTTCAAGTGAGTAAAGCAATATCATCATCACTATCAGTCTCATCATCTACTTCCTCTATGGTTTCAAAAGTTATACTCTTATTTTTCTTCAAAAGAGGCAGGTGCAGTTCATAAGCTTAGAGATAACATACTATTTCATCTAACTTCATCTCAAAAAAAATTTTACTTTCCTCAACTGTCATTTGGGCTTTAAATATTTGAGCTTCAAATATTTGAGGGAGGAACCTAAGAATTTTTCCGACGAGTTTAGGCTAAGAAACTTTCTTACCAAGGTTGAAAAAAGAATTAACATTATCATTGTACCTAGCATAAAATTCTGAGTAAGTTTCATTCTCTTCCATCCTAAGATCTTCAAATTGAGTTGTCAACATTTGTAACTTAGATTTTTTAACCAAGGTAGTTCCCTCATGTGCAACTTCTAAAATATCTCATGATTCCTTAGAGGTGTCGCATTTAGAGATGCGCTGAAACTCCTCAGTTGTTATAGCATTGAAAATACCATTTAAAACTTTAGAAGTCCAATTAAAAGAATTGAGATCATCATTACTCCATTTTTTAAGTTTGGCCTTAGTCTCATTATTCTTAGTTATTTTAGGATAAGTCCAACATTCTTCAATGATCATCCACACACATTTATCAATAGAGCGCAAAAATACTTTCATGCGAGCTTTCCAATATACATAATTACTACTATCAAATAAAGGAGGTCGAGCAATATAACCACCATCACGCATAGAGTCAAAGGCCATCCTAGAATAACACTAAGCATATCAAGTGTCCCGCGCTGATACTATTGAAAAAGCATATATGTTAACTTTAAACAACCTATAGGGGTGAATAAGTTGATATTTAAAAATCTAAATTTTAATCAAATCAATCCACCACAATGAAAATATCATATTAAATCAAGTCAAGCATTTATCATATGGTCAACAACATAAAGATATAGAGATAGACACATAAGATTTTTAAGTGAAAAATTGAATCGAAAAAAAAATTTGTGGGACCTCGTCCAACAAATAATCCATTGGGCATTTAAACAATTACAAAGACCGGACTTACAAACTGACTCAACTACTACTAATCATTTTTCCACACATCTTGATTCCTAGTAGCAATGTGTTGTCTTCTCAGGGACACACGCTTGTCAATCTTGAATCGTCTTCAAGGCACAAAGAGCCACCGCATTTGTCAATCTTGATCTCCACGTTCGGGGCATAAGTGATCCAGATTTCATCTTCTTGGACTCCACTTAAATGCAGAAGTATCGAGGCATAAGTGATCCAGATCTCATCCTTCTCACAGAGTATGAATAAAAAGTTTTTTTCTTGTATTTTAAGGAAAAATGTCACAAAATCACTCAATGTAAAAATGATTTTCTTTAGAAAATAAAATCATTTTAATGCTTAAAAGCTTTAAGAATAAACCTAAAATAGCATTTAAATCAAAAGGATTAACTTGAAGCTCACAGACTTCTATAAGTTAAATAGGAAAATTTCAGAATAAAATATAGGGTGAAATAGAAAACCACTCAAACCATTAGTTTCTCTCTATTCTTACTTCCGTAAGAGACTAGTGTGTATATGTAGGCTAGGGAATACTTTATGAGCAAGCAATTCCAACAGAGTCTGTTATTGGTATTTTTCCCAACCATCAGAAATGCAAAGACATATGTCACGCCAAATTGGGGTACTCCCGATCTCAGGGAAGGAATATGACCAACCTCGAGATTCCTGAACCTGAGCACATGGAAAAATAGTTGAGTCCACAAGTAGATCCCTATTAAACCCGAGAATAAAGTCATCATCACTCATTGAAATTAACGCCCAACAGGCCAAATCATCATGGCAGAACGTCTCTCAGTTCTTGAAATGTCACCTCAGAAGCACATCAACCATTAACTCCCTTGTCCAATCAAGGACAATCCAGATAGGCTTCGTGTCTCACTAAGTTTCTCCAGCACGCCTCCAAAAGGTTTCTTCGACACGTTTCTTCCCACCCTGAGGACTCAAGTATAAATACTTCCCATATTCGACAAGCAAGTATATCTTCTTTCCCCTACAAAAACTAGGACAAAAGATCGACAAATTACTAATTTAGGCATCAGAGGCCCTTAGACGGGGCAACCACCTTGATTCATCACCTTTAGAGTTCCTTGCCTGTGTTTTACAAACGTTGAGGCTGTGAAGAGCTCCATTCTGAACGAAGAGTACGCTCACCATAAAGAGGAACCAACTCATATAATGTCACTCTGGTAGATTCCCTCGGTTAGGTGGACCCCCACACTTGTACTGTGATAATTGTTGGCTAAAACAGTTGGCGTTGTCTGTGGGAATGATTGTAAAGCTTCCTCGCCTCTCGCACAAGGAGAAAATGGGTCCAATATCCTACGTCGAGGATATTCGAGATGAAAGGAAAGATTCAGCCTTCCCTCCGTTGGAAAATGCGCTCACTACCATGCACATGACTACCCAACGAAGCAGGAAGGACACAGTGGTTGTAACCTCTTACACAACTTAGAAAAATGTGAAAGGTGTACTAGCCACCACTCAAGTCATGACGGTCTCTTACACGGAGATGATCGCCCCCTAGGGAAGCCAAGACCACACCGAAGCATGATTTCAAAAGGCCGAGTGCCCCCTTTGTAAGATTCTGGTTGGGGTCATCCCCGAAAGACGAAGAAGGAGAATAAAGTCATCGGGTAGCGAATGAAGGTGAATGCCCTTAAAGGTCCCTCTAGGGGGAGTAGATGAATAACCACAGAAGGTGGAGAAAAGTATCGATGGATCACACCCCGTTCGATTTCTTGGTGACATTTTTTGGCCGCCAACAATTTTGTAAAACCCCGGCACATGCAAAGAAAGACTGCGTTGCACGGGTAAACGGGCCTAAGAACACCCCTAGTTGAAATATAGAGCCTCGCACCAATCCTCAACCACGAGTGCAATGCAAACTGGGCTAGCCAGCTCCTTCATCCCACCCTTAACAGAACTGAGGTATGATAGGCCCCGTCGAAATTGGTATACGAGCCCATAGGCCAAGCCTAATTTGGCGCCTCAGTTAAGAAACATGGATGGTCAAGACTTCTTACACTAGCCTCCAAAGGGACCAGACTCTTGACACATGGGCATGTCTACGTAGTCCCACCATAACGTCTCCAAACGAGCCAAATGAGCCAACGGAAAGGAAGGATCCAGTGGATGGTCAACACTTTTTATACAGCCTCCAAGGTGACCAGACTCTTGACACCAGGGGCATGCCTAAGTAGCCCCCCCCCCAACGCCTCCAAATGAGTCAACAGAGAGGAAGGATCCGATGAATGGTCTGCTAGAATTATGTCCATAAAGTAGAGTGTGATAACTATTTATGAGTGAATAGTTTTTTATTTGACATTTATGTATTACTGAATGACATGAATAAATTGAAAGTTTCCTTTAATTAATGTGTGCTTGTAATTTACTTAAATCATGGAACTATTATCAACGTAAGAACAGTAAAGACCGAGTGCTCTTCTAGACAAACTCTTCTGAGATAGTTCAAAATATTATTCGCAGTCTTAGGATCGACTGGGCAATCGAATCTAACTATGATTGTTGAGTTAAACAAAAGGATGCCGGTCTCGGGGCATGGGGGTGGGTGGAGACTCTAACAGTCAACCTAGCATGTTACGAAACATGTTGAATAGACCAGTAACTAATTATGTTAGAGTAAAACCGTTTATCTAGCTCTATACGAAACTTGACTTCGTTACTTGTGATTTTTTATATGCCAAAGGAGTGAATTCAAGTTACTGAACAATAAATCAACTGTTGGGACCATGATGCAACTATGTTGGAGTTGCGTGATTCATATATATGAAATTCGTGGTAAGATGGCAAAAGCAACAATATCACCATATGCTTTATTGACGAGTGTGTGAATGAATAAAGCGGGCATGGTACTTGATGACATGAATCATTAAATAAGACAAGGTGATCAATATGACACATTTCACTAATATGTCTTTCTAATTCACAATCAATAAAGGAGTCAAGAAAATAATAACTAAAGGGGTAAAATGGTAATTTTACATCCCACTCTTGTTACTGATATTCACGAAAGGTTAATATCATAAAATATTTTATGGACCGTGAAATATAAATATTTATTTGCAACAACAAAAAATGTAGCGCGCATGAATCGAAAGTTCTATCAGCATCGAACCTATAGTGGAGTCGTACGATGTCGGGATTAAATAAGTCAAGAATTTATAGAGATAAATTAGCTGGGTATTTGAATCTCATATCTTTATTCATGTGTGTCTATTCGATCTCAAGAGTAGCTCATAAAGACAAGAATGAGAAACAAGGACAGTTGGACCAAAAATATGTTTTGGACCAAGATACACTTCCCGAGCCCCATATGAGATGGGTGTCTTAGTGAAGAGCAAAATTAATGTTCAAATTAATTATTTTTTTATTTTCTAACTACTAGATAATTAATAAATAAAATAAATTAATTAGTTAATTGATAGATATCAATTTAATTCATCAATTTGGACTAATAAATTTGGACATAATTTTAACTTTAGGGGAGATGTAAAAATCACACATTGTAGTGCAGGGAAGGGGGATATTTCAGATTTATCATATAAGGGATTGCATCCTTATCCCTATTGCTGAATCCCTATCTCTAAGTGTTAGATAGAGCAGAAAAATGTTTTCTTTCTCCTCCCTACACAGTTTCCGTTGATTCTCACAGTAAGGGAAGAGGAAAATTTTATTTTTCTCTTCCAATTGTTGTTTTGAGAGTCCACAATTCCTACGAAAACCCTTGAGAGATTAAATTTTGACTCTATCGAGTGATTGTCGGTGTAAGGATCAATTGATTGCTTTGCGAATCTCTGGAACGAAGAATGCGAGATAAAGAATTGGATCCCGCCAAATGAATTTCTCCATTAATTAAAAAGGTATAAATTATTTCAATCTTTTATCGATACGTTTATATGATTATGCATGTTCACTGATTGGTTTTGTGTTTAATTGGATTAACCGTTTGTATAAAAAAATTTATATTCTGCCCATGAACTAATCATAATTCATTAATTTTTCTTCAAAATCTAAAACCCCAATCCAACATGGTCAATTGCTCAGAAGACGGTCCGAAGAAGGACTCAGAAGACCAAGATGATCAAAGCTTTCTCCTTCCAGAATAGCAGGAGAGGAAGGATCAAGATAAACCCATGCCTCTCTCCGAGTAGAATGCGGAGATCGAGAGGTCCTGCCATCGATGCGAAGTCACACCTGAGAGGAAGAACGTACCAGACTCAGCAAGGGATGGAATGACAGCTCGGGAAATGAGGAACCCAATTTCCTTCAGAGGCATACAATAACGTACGCCCGCTAGACCATGGAGCTAATTTGGATTCCGAGACGCTCCCGTCGCATTGGAAGCACCAAGGCCAAAAAGTATGAATTTAGTAAATGCACATAAATTGTATAGGATTTATTTTAGGAACAGGTTTTTTTGTTAGAACGACCAACGCCCAAGAGTGACAGACGACAAGGATTTTACACTCGGCCATATCTATCGAATAAAAGGAAGCAAGCAACTTTCCTATGACGTACTATGGAAGATCAAAAAGTGATGACTAGTGAAGTGCTTAAGCCCACCACTCAGGATTAAAGAAAAAGTGATGACTGGTGAGGTGCCCAAGCCCACCAATCGGGATTAAACAAAAAAATATGACTGGTGAGGTGCTCAAGCCCAACGGTCGGAATTAAAAAAAAAGTGATGGCTGGTAAGGTGCTCAAACCTACCAGTCGGGATTAAATAAAAAGTTATCACTCGTGAGGTACTTAAGCCTACCAGTCCGGATTAAAACAAAAGGTGATGACTCGTGAGGTGATGAATCGTGAGGTGATGACTGTTGATGTGCTCTAGCCCACTAGTTAGGATTAAATAAAAAGTGATAACTAATGAAATGCCATAGGCCAGCGCTCGGGTTTAAAAAAGAGATGTATGTCGAGCGCACACACTCGGAGACGGGATCAAGAATCTAGCCAGAGTAGACACGCCTGGTTAGATATTGACAAAAGATGTCTGCCGAGCACTCATACTTGAGGACAGGATCAAGGATCTAGCTAGACCAGACACACCTAGCTAAGATATTGAGAAAAGATGTACGTTGAGAACTCACGTTCGTAGACGGGATCAAAGATCTAGCCAGAGCAGACACGCCTGGCTAAATATTGACAGGAGATGTCTGTAGAGTACTCATGCTCACGAATGGGATCAATGATCTAGCCGGAGCAGACACACTTGGGTAGATATCGACAAGAGATGTCTGCTGAGCACTCATGCTCGCAGACGAGATCAAGGATCTAGCCAAAGCTAACACACCTGACTAGATATCGACAAGACATATTTACCGAGAACTCACATTCAAAGACGGGATCAAGGATCTAGCCATAGCAAACAAGCCTGGTTATATATAGATAAGAGATATCTAGCAACCAGTCACACTCACAGACGAGATCAAGGATATAGTCAGAGCAGACACGCCTGGCTAGATATCGACAAGAGATGTGTGTGGAGCACTCGCGGACAGGATCAAGGATCTAGCTAGAGTACACACGCCTTGTTAGATATCGATAAGAGATGTCTGTCGAGCACTCACACTCGTAGATGGGATCAATGATCTAGCCAGAGCTAAAATGCCTGGCTAGATATCGACAAGCGATATTTACCGAGCACTCACCCTCACAGACGGTATCAAGGATCTAGCCTGAACAAACATGCCTGGTTAGATATCGACAAGAGATGTCTGCCGAGTACTCATGCTCATAGATGGGATCAATGGTTTAGCCAGAGAAGACATGCTTGGTAAGATATCGATAAGAGATGTATGCCGACCACTCACGCTCACAGACAGGATCAACGATCTAACCAGAGCAGACATGCCTGGCCAGATATCGACAAGAGATGTTTGCCGAGCACTCATGCTCACGGACGCGATCAAGGATCTAGCTAGAGCGGACAAGCTTGGCTAAGATATTAATTAAAGATGCATGCCAAGCATACATGCTCACAGACAAGGTCAATGATCTAGCTAGAGCAAACATGCCTGGCAGGATATCGACAATAGATGTTTGTAGATCACGTACGCTCGCAGAAGAGATCAATGATCTAGTCAGAGCAAACACACCAGGTTAGATATCGACAAGAGATGTCTGCCAAACACTCACGCTCACAGCAGGATCAATGATCTAGCTAGTGCTGACACACCTGACTAGATATCGACAAGTGATATTTACCAAGCACTCATGCTCACAGACGGGATCAATGATCTAGCCAAAGTAAACATGCCTGGTTAGATATTGACAGGAGATGTCTGCCAAGCAGTCATGCTCACAGACGAGATCAAGGATCTAGCCAGAGCAGACACATTTGGCTAGATATTGATAAGAGATGTATGCTGAGCATTCACGCTCGTAGCCGGGATCAAGAATTCAGCCAGAACAAACACGCCTAGCTAGATATCGACAAGAGATATCTGCCGACCACTCACACTCTTAGACGGGATCAATGATCTAACTAGAGTAGACACGCCTAGCTAGATATCGATAAGAGATGTTTGTTAAGCAGTTACACTCACAGACGGGAAAAAGGATCTAGCCAGAGCAGACACGCCTGGCTAGATATCAACAAGAGATTTCTGCCAAGCACTCACGCTCAGACGAGATCAAAGATCTAGCTAGAGCAGACACACCGCGCTAGATATCGATAAGAGATGTCTGTCGATCACTCACACTAGCGAACGAGATCATAGATCTAGCTAGAGCAAACACGCCCGACTAGATATCAACAAGTGACATCTGCTGAGACCTCAGCTTATAAACGGGGACAATGGTCTACTAGAGTAGGCGCGCCTGACTAGACAGCCAGGTAAGTAATAATTGTCAGACACTCACGTCCGACATAACCATTATCAACAAGGTTTCCTTCTCTCATGTAAAAGGTGTACCCACATAACCATTATCAACAAGGTTTCCTTCTCTAATGAGAAGGGATAATGAAGAAGGGCTACGTGCCTGACCTCCCCATTTTTCATAAGAGAAAGCAATATCATTAAAGTCTCCCAAAACAACACAATTATCATCACAATTCCTAGTACGTTCCCCTAATTAGTAAAATTGCTCACCTTAGATATTTTCTTGAGTGCTAGCATAAATCCCAAACAGCCACCAATGCATATTTTTCTCTGCATCAAAAACTTGAACTTCAATGAAGAAATTCGCATATTTTACTAGCTCCATCATTTTGTCTTCCTTCTGAAAAACAGTTATCCCACCACTCAAACCTCTCAAGTCCACCATAACACGACCAGAAGCTACCAAAATATTCTTGATAGCTTGAACTCTTGACACCTTGTTCTTAGACTCAAAAAGGAAAATAATGTCTAGAGAGTGGCATAATTTAGCCCTCGAATCACGAGAATAGTCAGGGAGCTCCCCACACCCTGACAAATTCACACCAATACCTTCAAGACTTGTTGTGGAGCCTGTTAGAGTCGGTTGTCTCCACACGTGAGTCACAAGAAGTCTGCAAATCTATAACTTAAATCTTTTTAACTCCTACCGTTTCTTCTGTCTGCATGCATTTGGTGATATCTTTGATAATTTGGTTACACCCTTCCGTTTAAAACAAGGTTGCTGGCCCACAATTAGGTTAGATGTGGTAGCCACTTTGTCCTCCTTGCTTATGACTTCCAGTTGGGCTATTTAAGCTTTTTACTAGATGAGCTACCAATAGGTTGATTGGTACTATTATCGCTTAAGTTCAGCCAATTCCTGAAGCTCTAAAGTGAAATACTGTTGAATTATCCTCTCCTACTTCCCCCTTACTCTAGGCCCTCAATAACATTAATTAATAGAGTACGCTATCATGAGATTTTCGAGCACTTTCCACATTTATCTCCTTATCTCCCATATTTTTCTTTGCAATATCCCCCGAAAAATATCATGGCAGGGTCTTTTCTCACTAGCTCCATGATCTCTGCAGTGTCGGGCTCCTGAATTTCGGTCAGATTCAGAGACAACGGCAGGGAAGAGTTAACTACCACCGGCGTCGAACGCATCTAGCAGAGCACAATTTCTAACATGTGGGAGTAGGAATAGTGTGTCCAGTTACCTTTAGAACTCACCTCTCTAAGCCTCCTAGGTTCCACACCCTTATTAACCTTCTCCTCATTACATCTTAGACCTCCAGGGATAATCTATCATGTGATTCTCTCCAACTCCGGCCTAAAGCTCTTCCCTACACTCTAGTTTGCACTCACCATCCATGTCTGCTAGTTTGACTAGGCATGTTCCATTCTCATGCAAAATACAATCGTAATAAAGGAAAACTGGGGAATACATTCATATTCAAAACAGACCTGAACAGGAAAAAAAACCGCTCAAGACATGTGTAAAGAAAAAATGTTGAAGCGGGAGACCTTGTCAGAACGGGGAAGAATGTTGAAGCGGGGAACCATCGCTTCTAGAATGGGTGACAATCACTTCTAGAATGGGGGAGATCCCTTCTGGAATATGTGACAATTGCTTCTGAAACAGGCGACAATCGCTTCTTAATTGGGTGACAATAGCTTCTAGAACGGGTAACAATCGCTTCTGAAATGGGTCACAATTGCTTCTAGAACATGTGACAATCACTTCTAGAACGGGTGACTATTGCTTCTGGAATGGGGGCTATCACTTCAAGAATGGGAACCGACATCTCGAGAACAAAAATGAGGGTTCAAACTGACAGTCAAGTGGTTGTGATTGATTGACCCGAACCACGAGAAACCACCAAGTGGCTATGACTGATTGAGTTGTTGAGGACAAAAGAGCTGAAAGGAATGATCAAAGTAAAAGAGCTCACGCGTGAAAGCAATCCTATCAGCCGAAAGAATCAGAGATGTGATCATCCTTTTTTTATTATTCTTATTATAGTAAGTCCTATAAGTATAGGCTCATGTAAAAAGAAAAAGGAGTCGATAAAGAGACCTAAGCAATCTCAACAAAAAGCATTGCCCTTCCTCTCTTCTCACATCAACAACTGTGTAAAATCCTTGACACAAGTGAATGTCAATAATCTTCTCATGATTTTCTTCCCTTTAAAGATTTTTCACATAAATGATATTGTCTTTATTCTCTCTTTCTCTTTTCAAATTATGATTTTTATTATTTGTTCGTACAGGATTTTTCATACCGAAAAAATCCTCTAAATTTTGGTGCTTTCATTGAGAGTGAGAAAAAATCGAGAAATCCCTCCCAAAATGCCAAAAACCACATCGAACGCCCCATCAACAACGAAAGCGGGAACAGAAATGGCAACAAGTTGAAAGCAGAGACGGGAACGACACAAGTACAAAACTAGAAATGGAACAGAAAATCATAAACTCGTTCCTTGCATATTCGATTGGCTTATTTCTTTTACATCATTATCAAATTCTAAAAAAAGATAGAGGAAGGAGATAAAAAATGAAATCTATTTGAAGGAATGATGAGTTAAAAAAAATCGAAGCGGATAAGAAAAGAAGAGCTCAGAAAGTTCAGAAGAGCTCAGAAAGCACATATCAGAAAAGCTCATAAATCTCATACCAGAAAAGCTCATAAAGCTCAGATCAGAAAAGCTCAGAAAGCTCATAAAATGAAAAAAGGCTTCAGAAAAGTTGAAGTCAGATCTTCTGAAAAATCAAAGTCAAAGCTTCAGAACGAAAATGTTGAAGTTCATATCAAAGAAGCTTCGACTCTTCAGAAAAGAAAAAGTTAGAGTGTTAGAATTTCATAACAGAAATCGAAAAGGATTTCAAAAAAGAAATTCGTTAGAAAAGAAAAAATAGTTAAGAAGAAATTTTAGAGCAAAACCTCTAGAGTAAAAAGCTAAGAAAAGAAGACCACATTCAAACATATTAGAAAGGAAAAGTCAAGAAAGCTGCCACTCAAACATTTAAAAATTGGAAAACCAAGGAGAATGCGATCAAATGTCTTGAGAACGGGAAAGAAATGTCATGATGGTGGGAAAGGAAATGTCACCAGAAATGAAATGTCTCGTGAATTGGAAAGTATTGAGATTGGGAAAGAAATTCTCTGACGGCTAGAAAAGAAATGTCGCGAGAAAGAAAATGTCTCGAGAACAGGAAAGTATTGAGAATGGGAAAGAAATGCCCTGACGGCGAAAAAGAAAATGTCTCGAGAGAGGAAATGTCTCGAGAACAACAAAGTACTGAGAATGCGAAAGAAATGCCCTGACGGGGGAAAGGAAATATCTCGAGAAAGGACATGTCTCGAGAACGGGAAAGAAATGCTCTGACTGTGGGAAATGAAAGGTCTAGAAAACGGGAATGGAAAAAATCATGACAATAGGAATGGTTATGAGTACGGAAAATAGGAATGGAAAAAATCATGACAATAGGAACGACTATGAGTACGAAAAACAGGTACAACATCCACTACGGGAATGGCAAAGGAAACGGAAACAGCTATGAGTACGGAAATGGGAGCAAAAAACGGAAACAAAAATGGCTATGAGTATGAAAACGGGAACGGAAAATGAAAACGGGAACGAAAAAGAAAATATGGTAACAGCAGAAACTCTACCAACAAATACGGAACGTCTAACTCAAACTCGTGCAATGCAATTACGGAACGGTATACTTGCTCCTTATCCATTTCAATAAATTATTATTTTTGGTTGAAATTATATCGCTGAACCCGTACTGGAGAAAATGAGAGAACCCCGTTAATGAGCCCGTAACAAAGAAAACGAGGGGAAACTCTATCAATGAACCCGTAACAAAGACACGAGGGAAACTCTATCAATGAGCCCATAGTATATCGAAACGGGGTCATGGTTCCACTGAAAAAGCCTAAATCTTTGGGAATGTCTACGGACACCGTTCTCAGTAGGATATCAAAATGGGGCCATGGTTCTACTGAGGGAGCCTAACTCATTGGGAGTGTCTATGGACACCGTTCTCATAAGAAAATCAAAATTTGGCTATGGTTCTACTGAAGAAGCCTAACTCATTGGGAGTGTCTACGGACACGGTTCTTAGAATGAAATCAAAATGGGGCAATGGTTCTACTAAAAGAGCCTAAGTAATTGGGAGTGTCTACGAACACCGTTCTCAGAAGGAAATAAAAATGGGATCATGGTTTCATGGAAGGAACCTAAGTCCTTGAGAGTGTATACGGGCACTGTTCTCAGAAGAAAATGTGAAAAAAAAGGTCAGCAGTCTAGATGCCTAAGCCCTTGAGAGCGGAAAAAACCTTCTATTTATAATGTGGACAAATGCACGGCGGTCTAGATGCTCAAGCCATTGAGAGCGGAAAAATCTTCTCTCTAAAATGTGAAAAATAAATAAAAAAAGCCGAGGAGAAAACACACAAGGGATGAAACAAAATGTAAGAAGGAAAAGGAAATGTCTTCAGAATAAAAAATATCTGGAGAATGAAGAAAGAAATGTCTTAAAAACGTGAAAATCTTCAGAACAGAAAAGAAAAGAAGTTAAAGAAAGGCCTTCAACTTCAGTAAAGAAACGCTGAGAAAAGAAGAGTCAAGTAAAGAAATGCAGAAAAGAAGAGCTAGAGAACGAAAAATGAAATATCTTCAGAATGGGAAAATCTGGAGAACGGAAAAGAAATGACTTAAGAACGGGAAAATCTTCAGAATAAAAAAGAAAAGAAGTTGAGAAAAGAATTTCAGAACACAAAAGAAAAGAAGTTGTGGAAAGATCTTCAGCTCAATAAAGAAACACTGAGAGAAGAATAGTTGAGTAAAGAAGAGCTAAAGAATAGAGCTGAGCAAAAAACAGCCAGGAATAAAGGAAAAAGAAGTGAGAAAAGGAAAGAAAAAATTGAAAGCAGAAAAAGAAAATATGGAAACAACAGAAACTCTACCTACAAATGCGGAACATCAAACTCAAACTCGTGCAATGCAATTATGGAATGGTATATTTGTTTCTTATTCATTTCAATAAATTATTATTGTTCTTGTACAAACATTCTTGTAACTGATCTTAAAAATACGAGAGAAGGAAAATGAAAAATAAAGAAACGAGAGAAACTCTATCGTTGAACCCGTAGTGAAGGAAACAAGAGAACCTCGCCAACGAGCCCATAGTGATGAAAATGGGAAAAACTCTATCAATAATTCCGTAGTAAAAAGAACGAAAAGACAATATAGCGAATGAAGGGAAAGTAATCATCATTGACAACGAGCTGGCAAAAAAGTTAGTCGACAAACGCAAAGCATTCGTGAACAGGAATAGAGGAACATAATAGCAGAAAGAAAAGGAGAAGCATCATTGACAGCAAACAAACCGAAAAATTGTTTGGAAAGACCACATCGCATGTTTTAAGAAGCGCGTGAGAACAGAAATTGAGAGACGTAACGATAGAATAAGAAAGGACAAACCATTATACCTCAATAAGTGAAATTTATTTAGTGTAATAGGGGGCAATTAACAAGTAAAAAATACCCGCTGCCACAAGGATAAAAGAGACCTACCTAGGGCTCACGGAAAACGGAAAAACCATTAAAGTGCAGGTTTCTGAGAGAAGACAAGATGATTTTTAAAAAGGCGCATGCAAATCGAGAACTCTTCAAATTATTATATCTATTAAAGTGCAGGTTTTTCTTCCCTTTAAGAATTTTTCACATAAATGATGGCGTTTTTATTCTCTCTTTCTCTCTTCAAATTATTATCTCTATTATTTATTTGTCGATTTTCCATGCCGAAAAATCCTTTACAAGACCCATCATTTTTTATCTCCAAAGGCTTCTCAGTAATGGCCGAGTGATATTGATCTCAAATCTTACCCGTACGTAGCGTTTCAGCTCAAAACCCTCTCCGGAATAACTCTCATCTGTTTCTGCAACCTTGCCCAGACGCCTACCAATGATTTCTCCAACCTTCTGGTTTCGACATTCCAAACGGGAGGCCAAAAATTTGTATCCAGAATTTATTCCAAACAAAAGAATCAGCAACAAAACATAGGGAAGCTTTGCCTTGGAAAAATATCTGAAAAAGATCCTTCCTAATTTCAATAAAACGAATCTTCCCTTCAAGACTCCATGCCCTTGATAAAGAGCTCTTCAGCCCAACTCAATTGTATTTTCAAATCGAGAACAGCTTGCCAATCGCATTTAGACGACAATTTTCTATAAAAAAAGTTCAAAGAAAGCTTTTAGGTAAATATTTGGGTTCGACTATTTTCTTTTTGAATTTGAAACAATACTTTTATCTCTCCACCAATAAATCCCAGATTATCTCTTTTGGGTAAAAAAATTCATGTTTAGATTTTTTTCTGGTCTTTTTAATTGACTCTTAGTGAATGTTTAGTACGTATTCCAGAATAAAACTCATAAGAACATATGGAAATCATAATAAGTCATCATTTAATCTATAATCTATAACACATATAAAAGTGTCAAAGTGGAGAAGTACTTTTTGACTATTTTGTCTTTTTACTAATCCTTAATTGCGCTTCTTAACGATAATGGTATGATTTTGATTGGATATATATATGTGCGCGCGCTATATTCTATTTTTTTTTAGAATTTATCATATTAAATTTATTAATTACTATTGATAGAAAAAGAGAATGGACGTGAACGTTTACTTTGTTTTTGTTAGAAGACATTCATTGCACTTTTTACACTCATGCATTTCTTTCAATTAATTATGTCAATGTATGAATACATGATCTACATAAAGTAATAAAGAGAATGTAGATTTACAGCCTGATTTAATCTTTATAAATTTAAATCACACTATCTACACATTAATATATTTTTTTTAAGATTAGAAATATCCAAATTTATCTCAAAATTTTCCCCACCTTAACTCGAATTTTTTTTAAATATCCAAAATTATATTGATAAATAAAATATTAGTTCTTTTCCCAACTTTCAGTTTCTAGGAAGCAAAAAGTTAAAAATGTTGTTTGATAGCTATCATAAAATGAATTTTTCGTGCATGGAATGTTAAAAGTGACAAGTTTTTTAATTGTGTTCTAAATTTTAATAGTTCTCTTGAAGTCATTTCTTCAAAAAAAATCTTCCTGTTGGATTTCTTCTGATACTTCGTTTTGGTTGTTATATATAAAAATGTTTTTTAGATAATAATTCTAGGCTTCCATGAAAACACCATAATGAGTTAGTAAATAAATGATATGAGATCATACGTCCACATATCATATTAAAGTCCGTAATATATTGTCAACATATTAATGATGAACATAACGATATAATACCTTCTATACAAAAGGAAAACTAGAAAGACTGAGAAAATAAATTGAGTCCAATAGGTTAAAAAAATGAGTTATGACCTTCTTTAGTTAAATTTCATCCTCAAAAGATTCATTCACCCAAACATTTCTCAATAGATAGGCCATCAAGATTATCTTCCATAGACAACTATGGCTCCAAAAATATTTTTTTATACAAATAATTGATTTTTTGATAATTTGAATTAAAACATAATAAATTTCAAAAAATTTAGGTTTGACAAATCACGTGACAAAATACTAGTTACTTATAGACGTAACCACCATGTGTGAGAAAACCAACGGATCGGAGAGAAATGTTACATGTCAATGATAAATCAAAGGTGCAACAAGTTAGTAAAGACTTTATAATTTGGTCAATGAAAGTCGGGGTTGAAATAAATGTGAAAATGTAACATAAAAGCTGGATATAAAAGAAGTGTTGGGAAATTTTGATTCTAAGACACTCGATGCTTGTCAATTACTTTGATCTTCATTCAGATTTTTTTTTTTCATTTTTTGCATTTATACTAGCATATAATTTTGATTTATTTTTGCTCCACTTATTTTTTATGTTCAATAATTCTTCAAATATTTCTCTTTTCTTTTTTTGAAATGGAAGATTAATTAACGAAGGGAATTTCAATGGCAGGTTTTTCATCCTCTCTCAAGTGCGCCAAGAAAGAGATTCCACTGGTGAAACACAATTATTTTGTATTCTTAAATTCCATTTATTCTCTAATGTATCTCAGCAACTAATCCTTCAACCATGGAGAGGTAGGAAAAGAAATCTAGACTTCCATTGTTAATTTATTAATTTTTCTTTGATCATAAATGTAGTAGTAATATTTGGGAATTTTTCGTTCTCCTTTTATTTTGTGTTTAATATATTTTTAATCACATCATTTCTATATTATTTTATTTATAGCATGAAGTCTTTGTTTTCTTCTCAGCCTTGAAGGTTAAATATGTTTGTATTATGGTAAATTTTCTGATTATTTTCTGACATTTGTAAAAACATAGTTTGTATGATAATTTTTAGTAGATGAAAGTAATTTATAAACACTACGGCATTTTTCTTTAATATCTTATATATGATATTTTATATATAATAACTCGTACAACACAAGAGTATATATTTTATTTTTTCTCAAGAAGTACATCTTTTATAATTAATGTACTTATAATTTTAATTATTATTTTAATACTGAGAAAGGACAGTTAATGTATCTGAAAATTGTACAAAATTAATATTGTGTAATGTTAAGGAGAAGTGTAGTGGCTAGCTTAGCTTGTTAAATTTAGTTAAGCTTTCGGTTTAAGAGTTAGTTTTCTGTTAGTCTCCTCATACAAATCATACAGCTTAACTATCATCTGTAACCTCTTGTATCTCCCTTCTCGTGCTGCCTATAAGTATGGCTAGCTTCATCTTGTTCAAGTTTAATAAGAAAATACAAAGCTTACAATTTATCTACTCTCTATCTCTATGTTTTACATGGTATCCGAGTAGGAAAAAAGACAAACATCCATGGCAGAAGAGAATTCCACCAGCAACACAAATGTTGGGAATAACAATACAAGCTCAAGAAACTTTTTCACAAACATACTGAATAGCGTTGTTTCTATGAAGCTAGATAAGACCAATTATGTGCTATGGAGATCACAAGTTGTGCCAGCAATCTTGGGGCACGGATTAGAAAAGATTGTCTTCAAGCTAGAGAATAAACCATAAAAATTGCTTGAAGGTGGAAAATTAAACCCTAAATTCAAAATTTGGGTAAGAAAGAATCAACTCTTGTTGAGTTGGATGAGATCTTCGATGACTGAGGGTGTCTTAGGGACACTAACCCGATATAGTAGTTCAGTGGAAGTATAGAACTCCTTAGAAAGGAGCTTTGCAAATCAATCAAAAGCGAACTTATTTAATTAAAAGGCTTGCTTCAAGGTATAACTAAAGGTAATATGTCCATCTCTAAGTTTTTTTATAAGATGCGAAGATTTATAGACAGTCTAGCAGCTGATGGACAACAAATTACAGATCAAGAATTGATCATGTACATTATGAATGGCTTGGGATCTGAATACAATTCAGTAGTAGTGAGCATTACTTCTAGAACAGAGACTCTTAGAGTTGAAGAAGTCCAATCCTTGTTGATGTGCTTTGAGAGTAGGATGGAGAAGCACCAGACAGAAAGTGAGAGTAGTATGAAGATGTGTGCTAACATGGCTGTGAATACTGGAAATAAGAAGTTTTATAATGGTTAGAATCAAAATTTCAACCAGAATCAAAACAAGAACAAAGGTTTTCCAAAGAATGGCCAACAACTGTTTCAGAACAATAGAGGAGGCTTTTACAGTCGAAGAGGAGGTAAATGTGTAGAAATGGTGGCTTTAATGGTAATCGTGTTATAGTTTGTCAAGTTTGTGTAAAACCATGGCATTCTGCGTTTGTTTGCTATTACAGATATGAAAGGAGTTAGTCAAATTCTTCACAGCAAATTGGCTTCCCTTCTAATTCCTTTTCTGGTATGAATGGAGGTCAGAACTCAAGAGGTCCTTATGCTTTTATGATTTCTCCAGCTGCTTACGCTTCAGGAACAGATTCTACACCAGATTTGAATTAGTATACTAATAGTATAGCTATAAATCATTTAACTGCAAACCTAAACAATTTAAGTCTTGCTCAAGAATACACTGGTATGGACAGGATTGTTGCGGGGAATGGTAAGACTCTCTTGATATCACACATAGGTTCAGCTTTATTACCTCCTAAACATCATCCTTCGAAACTTAAATCTTTGTTATATGTCCCCGAAATAAAGAAAAATTTAATTAGCATATCCAAACTGACTAATGATAATCATATCTTTGATGAATTTCATTATAGTGTTTATCTTGTGAAGGACAGTGTTTTGGTGAGACTTCTGCTCAGAAGAGTGCTTAAGGATGAGCTATACTTCCTAACATGTCCCTCACCTCAGTCACCTTCTGTTTTCAGTGTCTGCCTCATTATTGTTTTACCTTTTAGCAGTCAAAATTTACGTTCTTCTTATACTAATTCTATTTTGCAAAATGACAGTTCTTTGTTGCCTAGGACTTATAAGTCCTTCTTTGTTGGTAATTCTTCTTGTAAACAACTTTCTTATACAATTGATTCAATGAATAATACTAAGCATTTGAAGTTTTATTTTTCTCTTATTTCCACTAATATGTCTTATTCTACTCTTGATATGGTTAATCACAATAAATCACATAATTCTGTATAGAATTCTACTTTTTTACACACTTCAGTTATTAATAATGTGAATTTCTGACATAAGAGATTAGGACATCCAAATGAAAAAGTGTTGCATCAGATTCTCAAAATTGCAAATTTGCATGTCTCAAATCATAAACTTGATTTTTGCAATTCCTGTCAAAAGGGAAAATGTCACTCCCTTCCTTTTTCTGCTTCTCAAACACACTTACAAACCTTTAGAGCTTATATATATTGATTTGTGGGGTCCTGCACCTAATATTTTAAGAGAAATTTTTAGATACTATATTATCTTTCTAGATGACTTCTCTAAGTTTACTTGGATCTATCCTTTGAAGCTCAAGTTAGAAGCTCTTATAATCTTTAGATGTTTTAAACTTCTAGTTGAAAACTAGTTTGATAGCAAAATCAAAACTTTACAATCTGACTGGGGGTGAATTTAGACCTTTTTGTTCTTTCTTGCAAGATTCTGGTGTAAATTCCAGGCATCGTTGTCCTTATATACATCAGTAGAATGGATCTATTGAAAGGAAACATAGACACATCTCTAAAACTGGCCTTTCCTTGCTTGCTCAGGTATCTATGCCCACTAAATTTTGATATTAAGAAAGGTTCTCTTAGTATCAATGACTACTTGTTAAAAATGGCAGCTATTACTGATACTTGTGAGCCTGTGGACATGTCATTAATGATGAAGAATTGTTAATGGACATCTTGAATGGCCTAGGTAATGACTATGATCCTGTAGTGGTCAATTTAACTTCTAGGCAAGAGCTTATTACCATTCAAGAAGCACAATTCTTGCTTCAAAGTCAAGATTTGCGGCTTGGGCAAAACAACACTGTATCTGGCTTTCTTGAGTAAAATAATAAAGTTGCTTCAGTAAATACAACTCAGTTTAATGGAAGAAGAGGACGTGGAAATAGTTTTATTAATGGAGGAAATAACAATAACTATAGAAGTAGACATCGTGGTAAAGGCAGGTCTGATTTTAGGCCTAAATTACCACATCTGTAAGAGAGTTGGACACACTGCATTCAATTGCTACAATCGGTTTGAGACAGATTTCCAACAGCCTGAGTTCAGTCCACAAACTCAAGAACATTCTGTTTCTCTTAACTATCAAAATGACAGTAATTATCAACCACCAAATCAATGAGCTTCTACCTCTAATGCTTCTCTTTCTTCAGTCAGTGATAATTCATGGTATATGGATAGTGTTGCAACAAACCATATCATATGTGATCTTGAAAATATTTCTCTTAAAACTTACTACAATGGTAAAGACAAGGTAGTTGTTGGAAATAGTGAGTGTTTACCTATTTCTCATGTTGGTAATTCCATAATTTCTTTTGATGAAGCTACTTTAAGCTCTAAATGGGTGAATAGTTCTAATTCTCAAATTGTTTCTCTTTTCCTTAGGACAGTCTTTGTGTGCCTCTTATAACTAAATATTTGCTTTCTGTTTCTCAGTTAACTGTGATAATAATGTAGTTATTGAATTTGGCTCTGGTTTCTATTTCATAAAGGACGATCTCCAGGAATGTTCTTTTTCAAGGCATACTTAAGGATGGACTCTACCATTTCACCTTCAATCGTGCTTCATTAAGGCCCTCTAATTTTTTTTTCATTTCAATAAAGTTATTATTTGTTATGTAGCTCATAGTTCTAGTTTTGGTTTGCATAATTCTAGTATATCTTTATCAAATTCTCAATGTAACAGTACTAATCTTTCTAATAGTTCTATATACAAAGCTCTTTCTGTCAATAAAGATGATAATCTTACTGTCAATTCTTCCTGTATTGATAATGTTTGTCTCTGGCATCAATGGCTTAGGAACCCCTCAAGCCAAGTCCAATAAATCCAATAAATCTTCTTCTTTTTTGTGAAGCATGTCAATTTAGAAAAATACATAAAATCTCTTTTCCCTTTGTTACACTTAGTACAACTAGTCTCTTTGAGCTTATACATTCTGATTTATGGGGATCATCCCCTATTCTATCATCAAATGGCTATAGATACTATATTAGTTTTCTATATTTTCTTGGATATTTCCCATAAAGCTAAAATCTGAAACACATAATATTGTCATTCAATTCTTCAACTATATTGAAAGATAGATTGGCATCAAAATCAAAAGCTTTCAAAGTAATTGGCGAGGGGAATTCAGAAGTCTTAAATCTATTTTTGATCACAAGGGAGTTCATTTTAGGCACTCTTGTCCACATTTACATCAACAAAATGACAAAGTGGAAAGGAGGCATAGACAAATTATGGAGACAGGTCTTACTCTCCTTGCTCAAGCAAAAATGCCTCACTTTTTGGTGGCATCATTAATAGGTTATCTTCTACTGTTTTGCAAAACAAGTCTCCTTTTTCTATTTTGTATTCAAATAATCCAGACTTAAATTTTTTTAAAACCTTTGGATGCTCTTGTTACCCTTTTACTAGACCTTATGACATACAAAAATTAAATTATCATTCTGCCAAATACATATTTTTAGGATACTCAGATAACCACAAAGGTTATAAGTGTAATGATCCCAAATCTGGAAAATTGTATATCTCTGTTAGTGTCACCTTTAATGAAACTGAATTTCCCTTTCAGCCATTAACTCTTGTCAATCAATCAACTAGAACTCTTTCTTTCCATGTTCCTACTTTTCACAATGCTCTTAAGCATGTTCACAACCTAAGTGCAAGCGACCAGAATCCATCTTTAGTCTACAATGGTGAAGAAGCTTCCTCAGATTCCCAGTTCAATAATGGAGTAGTAAATCATGTATCGAACAATTCCAACCCTCTCATTCTTTAACTGAGAGTTATCACATTCCTTATCATAATGTTCCTTTTACTCAGTTTCATGAAAATGTCATGTATAATTCATTACATAGTTCTAGTCATTCTTTTACTCAAAATGATAGTGCTTTACCTTTATCTCTTAGTTTGTTAATCTCTCATAATTATTGCTCAAACTAAAATTGCACAGTCAACTAAACCTTCATCTCTTTCTACTCATCCTATGACTACAAGGTCAAAACATGGAATTTTTAAGTCTAAAATCTTGTTTGTTACTACTTATGATTTAGATCGTGAACCAATATATGTTAAAGGGGCTTTAGAACATCCAAAATGGAACAATATCATGCATGAGGAATACAATGCTCTCATGCTTAGCAATACCTGGTAGCTTGTACCTAGAACCAGCAACATGAATATGATTCAAAATAGGTGGGTTTTCAGGATTAAATACAACTCAATTAGATCTATCCTTAAGTACAAAGCACGTCTTTGTAGCAAAAGGATTTCAGTAAAATTCTAGTATAGATTATTTTGACACATACAACCTTGTTGTTAAGCCTGTGACTATTCGAATTGTACTCACTCTGGTTGTTTCTTTTAGCTGGGATGTCCAACAAATTGACATCAATAATATTTTCTTAAATAAGGAGCTCAAAGAGGAAGTTTATATGCAGCAGCCTTTGGGTTTTGAGCATCACCCACATAAGGACCATGTATGCAAGTTAACTAAAGCTTTTTATGGACTAATAAAGCAAGCTCCGAGAGTTTGGTTTGAAAAGATCTAAAGTACTATCTTTCATACAGGCTTCATCATTTCCAATTCAAACTCTTCCCTCTTCATATACATGAAAGATAAGTTTATTGTGCTAGTTTTTGTTTATGTTGATGACGTCTTAGTTATAGGGAATTGTCAAAAAGTAATATGTCAAACTACTCAGACCTCAATCAAAAGTTTACCCTTAAAAGACTAGGGTTAGTGCACTTTTGGTTTATGTTGATGACGTCTTAGTTACAGGAAATTGTCAACAATTAATCTGTCAAACTATCTCAGACCTCAATCAAAAGTTTGCCCTTAAAAGACTATTTTCTTCGCTTTGGAGTGTACAAGGAAAAAACAAGTCTTTATTGTACTCAGAGTAAATATATAAGGGATCTTCTTGACAGAACTTATATGACAGAGTCCAAGCCTTGTCCTACACCTATGTGCTCATCTGTCAAATTTTCAACAGCATATGGTACTCTTTTTATAAACCCTACCTTATATAGAAGTACGGTGGGTGCTTTATAGTACTTAACTCTTACTCGACTAGATATATCCTTTGTAAACAAGCTTAGCCAATTTCTAAAAGCTCTTACATTTGAGCATTGGAAGCTTGTAAAAGGATCTTGATGTATTTTAAAGGCACTGTCAACCATGGTCTTTTGTTCAAACCAGTTAAATCTCTTGCTATCAAGGGGTTTAGTGATGCAGATTGGGCTTGCTATCTTGATCACAGAAGATCCACATCATGTTATTGCCTATACTTGGGTGAAAATTTGATAGCTTGGAGCTATCGAAAGCAACATGTTATTGCTAGATCTAACATTGAATCTAAGTATAGATCACTTGCTCAAGCAGCCATTGAAATTCTTTGAATTCAATCTCTATTCAGTGAACTTGGCTTAACCATTTCAGGTTGACCAACTCTCTGGTGGGACAACATAGGTGCAGACCAACTTGCTGTCAATCCTGTATTTCATTCACGCACTAATCATATTGAACTAGATGTTCATTTATTAGAGAGAAGATTACAAGTAATCAACTTCAAATTAATCATATCCCTTATGAAGAAGTTGTTGATGCTCTCACTAAGGCTTTTCTCGAGCCTAGACTTCTTTTTCATAGAAGCAAACTAAAGGTGTTTCAATCCCCTTTTAGTTTGAAGGGGCATGTTAAGCATAATGAAGGAGTACAGTCACTTGTAGACTCAGCCAAATCTATTAGTTTCAATTAGCTTGTTAAGTCTGTTAAATTAGGTTTATTGTTACTCCTTGTACTGATTAATTAGTCGTTCTCTTCTTCTATATATTCTTGTATCCTTCTCTTGTTTAAGGTCAATGAAGTTTCTTCTTCTATCATTTCTCTTCTTTTCCCATCTTCACAATATGTATTGACAATTTGTAAACAATTGTTCTAATTTGTTTAGACAATTGTTCACAATGAATATTAGTTGGCTATGTTTAGCGTGTCAAACATTAACTTTTAGTTTGACACTTAAAATTTGAAATGTAGGATTGTTCTAACTCCTATATTTTTACTGTATCTTCAACTCTCAATTTTCTAAATTTATTTTCACACATAAGATGTTAATTCATACAAAATGACTTTTCATTCGCCGGGGTAAAAGAAAATTCATTGTTTGGTAATATCTACATTTATATGCCTATTTAATATATGCGTGCATAGAAACTTTCAATGCTTAATTTAACATCGAGATTTTAAATGATTGTTGTAAAGATGTAATTAACGAATTAGAGCCCATAACTAACCCTCCAAATTTATAGAATCATAATAATGCCACGTAATTCTTTTTTAAGCAATAAATAACGTTACCTAACTCATATAATTCACAGATTCATAAAAACTAATATTGTATTCTGCCCATTTCTTCCTACATGAAAATTAAAAAACTAATACAGTTTAATTTTAATATATTTAAATTTATATGAACCGATGCAACACATGGACTATCACTAGTAGTACAAATAATCAATGTAACAATTTTTTGCACTAACTTGGAAGTTATTAAAAATTTATAACTTTAACTTATAATAACAGCTCTTATAATGACCGTCTTTAACTTACAATGACCGTATTTAACTTATAATATCAGTTCTTATATTGTCGATATTATTAGTAAAACATTTATCTTGTATAACAATTTTAATATAAACTATTATTAAAACCAAAGCTTGACCAGTAAAACTATAGTAGTGACATGTCCCATGCCATCCTTTTAGTAAGTGGGCCTCACCAGTAACAGTAGTGTCTTTTTTACACACTAAAGTTTGAAAACATATACTGTTTAAGTACATTTGCTCTGTTTTGGTTAATTGCTAGTGCTGAAAATTTGACACCCTTTCTTTTCAAGCAAACAAAGAATACTTATGGCAACCACGCTTACATTTGATTAAACAACTAATCTCAACTATCATTCGTTACCTAGATTGAAATAGACATGAACTAAAGTGTCATAACAGAAAAAACCAACATTGTTTTTAGCTTTCTCTGTTCCTTATCCATAGAAGAGTCATGAAGATGTTCGTTTATGGGAATTATTTGAGCTGTACTAATCTAGACTTTTTTAAAGTTGATCTCATAACTTAGATCAATCAAAACACACACCGTCAAATTTTTTTAATAAACTTACAAATTTAAAAAAAATTAAAATACATATTATTTAAACCTACAACTTCTAAAAGTATCTATTAATCAGATATGCTCATCCATTTATTTTAAATAGAAGAAAACTCATTCTTGATTTTTAACCTGAAAAACTGGTGAGAGGTCCTTATCAAGCATTATTATGTATGGTTTATTTTTAGTTATTGTTGAATTTTTTTTGGGATTTTTGTCGGCATTTACCTCGAATTAAGGGTCTAGTCATACAGAGAATTGAAGATAGGTAAGACTCATTAACAGTAGTCGATTATGATTTATGAATTATAACTACTTAGCTAATAATGCAGATTTGAAGCTTTACCAAACCAATGTTCGTACTCAATGCGTTTATTTCAGTAATATTATAGGATTTACCTAACCTAGTTTCTTAAATCACGAATTTTTAAGTAACACCAGAATTATATCTTTTATAGTTGGGATTAAAATCGGATACTAGATGCCTTTAACGTAGATTAGTTTTTAATATTTGTGGTGTACGTGAAAAATTAAATAATAAAAATTTAATTAATCTAATATCTCAACAAATAAAAAAAATACAAAATATACGGTGGTAATTAAAAATATGTGAAAAAAATAATATAAAATATTAGGTGTTTGTAAATTCATAAAAATACATATCAGATTTCATTCAAATATATATATAATTATTCTAAACTCTATAATTTTTAATTATATATTTAAACTAATAAATTTACATTTGATTCATTTTTTACATTTTTTCTTTAGTATTTCATTTCATGTATGTTAAGGCATGTTATCTTAATTTCTAAAATACCCAATCATTAGCTATGTATAGGCATATTTAAGAATTCTAAAAATAGTTTAAATAAAATTGTCCAAAATATCAAGAGTGTAATTAATCTTTCAATCTAAAATTATTAATACTTAATTTTAAAATTTATAAAGATAGTACAATTAAGGAATTTTATGAATTAGTGGGGGCAATCTTTGTCCAAAAATAGTTTTCCCCTTTTAACTCCATTTAAACAATCTTCAAATGAACATGTTAAATTATGACATGATATATTTGTTGAAATAATAAGTTATAATATGTACATTGCACTCTATAAATAAAACAATAAAAGTTCTATTAATTTAATATTCCAAAAGATTGCAATAGTGAAGGCATGTGCAAAAAAAGTATAGAACACTGTTATTTGTAGAATTCATAAAACTATATTATTTCCTTCAAATATACATGGTTGCTTCATACCTTATTTTCTCTAATTGTATATTTTAACTAATAAATTTATAGTTAATTCATTTATGAGCTTTTTTCATGCATCTTATTTCTATTTTATATATGTTATTATAATTGAATTGTTTGTTGATAATTGAATTTTAAAATTGTCATCCTTTAATTTCAAAATTTATGAAGGGCAATTAAGGAATTACATGAAGTAGTCAGGGCACACTTTGTCTAAAAATATTTCTACCCCTTTAACTCCATTTGTGTGTGTATATATAGATAGATAGTTCATTTGCATGTGCAAGATGCACGTGGTTTAAACAATTTTTGGATGAATATGTTAAACATTACATGATATATTCATTGAAACAACATTTTTAAATATAATATATTCATAAGAGCTGTGTCGCATGCTATAAATAAAATAATATAATTTTANTCAAATACATGTGGTTGTTTCAAACTCCATTTTTAACTGTATGTTGTCACTAATAAATTTGCAATTTACTCATTTTTTCGTTTTTTTGTGCACGTCTTGCTCTCATTTTAAACATGTTATCGAAATTGAATTTAAGTTATATAGCTATACGTTAATAATTAATTTTAAATTGTTAATATTTAATCATAGCGTTTATGAATGGCCTTACATGAAGTAGTGAGGCTCATTTTTTTTTCTAAAAATGTTTATCCCTTAACCTTATTTAAATATACTTTAATATATATAAATATGTATATAGATAAGCCTACCGAAAATAGAACAAACGTAGTAGCTGCTTCTGAGTTCCCATTACTTCGCTCCTAATCGAACTATGTTTTCCAATTTATATTTCTTTGATGATATCGATACTTTTGTTTTATTTTCAAAAAAAAAATCGATACTTTTGTTTTATAAGAATTTTTTTTTATGAAACATAGTTAGTGTCACAATCCCACTTTGTATTCCCTATAATTATGAAATAAAAATTGTTGGGATGATGTCATGTGCAGGCAGAACAATATTTATAATTAGTTAAAGTATTAATTATTAGGATTATTAAAACAAAATCTATGTACAAATAACATAATGGGACCAGTTCTAATACAATATTCATAGACTTTAATTAACGATTAATCATCAATGACGCTACTAATTCTGTATAGCCTTTTACCAACTAACGTAATAAACACAGTGGATCTTATTTTTAATTTCTCCATTGATAAAAGTTTAATGCAACAATTTCAATTTGTCAAATAAAACACGCCCACGTTCATAATTTAATCGCCAGGTCATAATATTTCTTCCTTTTTATTCCAATTGCAAGTCCATTCCATTATTACTCTACCGTGTTATATGTGAAGAAAAATGATTTAGGGTCCATTTATTAAATTTCTGGATTGAGCATTTTAGATTAAGGATTTAGATTGAAAATTTAGATTTAGAATTTGTAATTTTATGTTTATTAAAAATTTGAATTATATTAAATTAGATGATTTGAATTATGTTAAATTAGATAATTTTACTATAATACATTTTAATTATTATATGATTGGTTTGAGTGATGACTTAAAAATAGTAGATTCGACTTTGCACGTTAAATCTAATAAATATTTAAATTTTCATTTTAAATCTCTTATTTTTAATTAGATTAAAAATTTATAAAAACTTATATTTCAAATTCAATATTATATTGAGCTTCATACAAACTTTTGAATAATAGATTTAGATTAAAGTAAACGTAGCCTTATGTATTATTACGACAGCTTAGAAGATCTGGACCTCAATGTAAATAAATAATTATAAGATACATCATGACCGTCGATAAGATCTACAAAGTTCCTCTACTGTTGGGAGTCGGTGTATGACAAGCTATTAAGTGTTGAACAGATGAACAGTAACGATCAACGTAATCGATAACTTTCGTACAAGAAGCTTTAAACACTGATAACTGACAATAAATATTAGAAAATTATGAGAAAACAAGTTTAAAAGGAATAATAAAGAGGGTTAACTTGTCATCAACAAGAAATTCAAAAGTTTGTCTTCTACGATGTTGGAATTGTTTCCAGAAAAGTTGGAACAAGACATTAAATAGATTGGACTTCTATGTCTAAGCCTAGGAACCACGACTGGCTGGGCCCTCTTGTTTTCAAATATGACCCTCTTTTTTATTTCACCTTTAACTCGTTTCTTCCCAAATTGTTCCAACTAATTCCTTTGATTTCTTTATTTTTTTTAAAGAATTAATCCTTTGATTTCTTTGGTTTTTTGAAGAATTAATCCTTGATTTCTTTGTTTTTTTTTTTGAAGAATTAATCCCTGATTAAAAGCTCCTTTTATATTATTATTCGTCCCTAAAACATCATATATGTGGATTGAGATTATTTGAACCCAAACATTTCTAAACTATGGATGAATTTCAAATGGTCTACGAATTCCGGAATAAAAAACTCCGACAAAATAAAAATAAAAAAATTGGGTAGTGGAATCTAAGTTGGAAAAAATTGTGGTGGTCAACTAAAACAGGGAAGACTTAGATTTATACAATATATATTTAATTTATTCAGATCTTTTCCATGAAAACATAACCTATACTTTAGAAATGAGGAAAAATATAAATTTTTTTCTACCAAATGACTCCCGATTCACTAAATGTAAGTGTAACTTTCTAATAAGTTCTTGAATAATTTAAAGTGTTGCAACAAGTTGGTCTACCAGTAATACAAGTGATTTTAAAGTTCGAGGTATAATATAATAACGTACATGATTATGTATAGCGTTTTAATTTATTCGATAATTTGATTGAGAAAGACTAAACTCATAGATAACAAACTGAGAATTAGAATAAATTTGAAGGATTTAAAAATATATTTTATATCCTTAGAAAATAATTCAATATAATCCATATAAACTACATCTATCTCTTTCTCCAAATAAAAAATGAATTTTAGAAATTTCTGGGTAGGTAGACTCATGACCAGAGTCCCTTGCTTTGAAGGGGGAAGGCTTTACTATTCTTCAAATATATGCCAGCTTTTATTGCTTAAAAATCTCCAAGTAATAACGACGACTTATTAATTAGAATATAATATCGCAAAAAACCAAGTGTTAATTAAATTACTTAATAACGATAACAAATTCAAGTACAGCTTTGTCAAATAAAGAAAACAAAAAAAAAATTTAGCTAACTTTTCTCTAATCTTTCATAGTGCATGGTGCCAACTTGCCACACAAAAAAGGCACAAAAAATAATTACAGTTTAATTTGAGTCTCTTACGGTTTTGAAAGGACAAATTCATGTTCAATATTCACTTCACTTGTGTACAAACTATATATTGGAATTCCAAATCCATTTGCCTTAAAATTGGGGTTAATATGGAATCATTACCCACTAAACCTTGGATTAGTTTATATATATATATATATATATATATATATATACACACACATCAAATGAGTAAAATGATGAAGAAATATAAAGATTTTCCTATAAGATACAGAATAAAAGTTAGAGAAACATTATATAGTATCGAGCTGCACAATACAAACATGAATGACAATACACGAAGCGTGAGACTACCAATATATCTTGTAATTTGTAGTTTTTTTTTATAAATTATCAATTCATAACCGTGTTGATAATCACAGTAATAAATAATATATTTTTTAAAAGCTAGTTATGTTCTTAATACAGCCAAGTTGGTATTTTTATACTATCTATATATAGCTAAGAAAGGGTCCTACCCTACACAATAGTTCCATATGAAAGGAGTGAGACCTTATGGATAATATTCGACTCTATCAATTGTATATGGACCAAGTCCTAATATGAATCAAACAAGAAAACCCTTGTATTATTCTAATTATATATTTAAATTTTTTCAACTCTATATATCCCAATAGAGAATTAGTATTCTTTTATTTTCCCCACATTGAGTGTTAGTTCTAGCACTTGGACTGGTATGATACCGGGTCAGCAAATGGGTTGGGTACCCAGACCTGATATAGTACCGAGATTTTTACCCAGTACTGAAGCATTGTGCGTTATTCACATAGATTCCATATCCATTAGACTCGTTAGTAAGAATGGCCCACAAATTGTTAATAAGATGATTAACATAAATAAATCAATCGAAATAGTCAGGTATTTTGAAAGTGTTCACTGAATAACCTACAATAATCAACGTTTATATCTAAGGAAGGACGGGGTGAGATTTAATTAATTTTTAACATTTTTGGCCCACTTTTATTCTGTCAGACAGTCGTCACAACACAAATTTCGTTAATTAATCAGACTATATACGTGTGTCATATACTAATTACAGCCTTTCACATAAACGGACCAGGATAAGGTGACCACCTTCAAATTGGCGAAACCTAAACTCGTTTTGGATACGTGAGTTTACTTCCAAACCATTTTGAAAATAACTATAACGTAGCACTCTGCAGTTAGGGATGTTCAAAATACATTTAAACCGATCAACTCGTCCAAACTAATCTAAGTCATTATTTATTTTGTGATTTAAATATTAATATTTGTTTAGTTTGGTTTGATTTTCATTTGTTGAAAACCGATTAGTTTGGCTTGACATCGAGTTGCTCATCTCGTGAATCAAACCAAAGTAAATTGTTCAATAAAAGGTAATGAGACTAAGAACTATCTCACCTCCTAAACATTGATTTTTACCTTCACCTGCATTGAAAATTATGTCTTTTCAAATGTTGATGATTTATTCCATTAATTTAGTTCTACTACAAAGTTGAACATATTCTACTAAGATGAAATTCTTATTTAATATACACTTGAAGTGCAGGGAAAACTACTGACCCAACAAAAACCAAACCAACAATTAACCGTTTGGTTTAGATTTCTTAGTAAGTGTAACTAGTTTGATTTGGGCCATTCAATCATGAAACTGACTAGATTAGTTCCGTTAAAAAATCCACCAAAAATCAAATCAAATTGTCCAATGAGCATCCCTAATCGTGATCGTGGGAATAGCCAAGGGTAATCACACATCTTTCCCCTTCTTGTGTTCAGAACCTAGTTCTCCGATTTGATCAAAAAAGTATAGTACAATTTATATAATCTAATCACCATTCTTCTAGATTTAAAGTCAATCACTTATGAATTTCAAGCATTACTTTTTGCTTTAAGGAGAATTTGGATGAATAAATGATGAGGTAATGATCAGACTAGACAAAGAAATCAGTGAAGCCTTTTGGTCAAAAGAGGGACGAGTCTTCATCTTTGAATTTTGTTCTTCATGACCTGCAAAAGGGGGAAGGCAACTAGGTAACCAAGTAAAGGGGGTGGATCCCTTGTTGCCTCTCCGAAGATTAAGTTAGAACAGAAAGGAATAAACAAGTCATAGAAATAGTAGAAGGATCATTGCATATCTTTCACCATGATGTGCCACTTATTTATAATGTGGGCTAGTTTGATTGGAGCTTTGGAATTATTGTACGATAGCTCTAATCTTCCAATAACATCCCTTCTTTCTCTACTCCTCTAATGAGGCATCACCTTGGGGTTCTTCTCGTCTCTCACCTCAACTTATTGGCTCACGAAGGGTACGACCTGACGAGGGCTCACATCATTGGTCAGTCCAACTCATTATTGTACCAAGGCATATCGACCTGGAGTTCAGCCATTGGTCCCTTCGCCTTAAACATTCTGCCGAAGTCAATTATTTGTACTTGACTTCAGATATTTGGTACTATGCCATTTGTGTTGACTTCTTATTGATTAGGATGTTATTAATGCGGCCGACGACGGACTGTCTCGTCGGCGGTATTTACGCTTCGGCCAATCTCTGTTTGCCATGATAAGGTTAACTTAGTTTCATCTTTTCTCCTTCTCTTCTTTTGGGACTTAGGCATCATTAGTGATACGCCTAAGATCTCTAATTGTTTTGAGACCTACTATTGTGAAACTTCGCTATTAGGTCATTCTAACTCCTGACTTGTTGTTCAGTCACTCATTAGGGGCATATCTTAGATCTATCACAAATACTCAGGATAAAGCCCAACTTTATTTTGGTGGGAGGGACCTTGGTCGGAGTTAGGGTCTTTTTTCCTTAGTGACCTCGGCCTGAAATCAAGGTCTCCTTCTTTCAGGGACCTCGGCCTGACGCTGCGGTCTTCCTCCTTTAGGGACCTCAGCCTGACACTGAGGTTATCTTCCTTTAGAGGCTTCAACTTGATGCCGAAGTCTCCATCCTTTAGGGACCTTGGCCTGATGCCGAGATCTTCCTCCTTTAGGGACCTCGCCTGACGCCGAGGTCTCCTTCCTTTAGAGACTTCGGCCAGATGTTGTGGTCTCCCTCCTTTAAGGACTAGCTCTCTTGGCATATGACTGCTGGGACTTCTCTTTTACTATAACAAGTACGCCTTTTAAATCATTTCATTTGTATCAAGATTCAACGCTAAGGCATCCCTCCAAGAGTTTCCATGAGTCTTTTCATGAAATTATTTTATGTAAGAATTATGGAATATCACTTTTAATCAAGGGGATACATCATTCGAAATGGTAGACTATTCATCTTTTAAATGTCTAATTTGATATTTTGAATAAAGAACTCAAAAACTAAAATTAAAAATTAAAAAAATTAATGAAATGTTACAGTCTTAATGGAGAGCTGAATACCTACGCCAGTAACTCATCGAATTCGAGGGTATAATTGACAAAAAATAAAATGATTCATATAAAAAGAACAATTAAGAGAATTTAAGTACCCGTAGGTTGATCAAGAATGTAGTGAACAACTAAGAAAAGAAACCTGAATCTAGAAAATTATCCTGATGTCATTAATAATTTTCCTTCCTCGAATGTGACAACGTTATTTATCCTTGTGTTTACCACTTTTACACAGGTGACTCAAATGTGAAAGTTGACAATTATGTAAAGTACATATATATTGCAATTGCCATGGATTAAACATAAACAATAGCCATATGCTTGACAAACTTAGTCGAATACTCATCCAAGTATCAAAGTGGGTGATTATAGATGTTAAGGTGGTGACTTCAAGATGCAAATCCCGATGGTTATAGCTTTCAATATGGATAGTTAAAGTGCTCAATATGGATGCTTGAAGTTGAAGACATGATAGAGTGCGTAAAGTAGTTTGAAGCGATTACAAACATAGAAGAGTTGGTGCATGTCAAAGTTGTTACTCACTTTAAAGCCTATAAATATAATAGATGAATATGAAGAAAATAAACCAAACATAAGCACATTCACTCTGGAAAACTCAAATATTGCACCACTACAATTACATCTTAAGAGTAGAAATAGTTTCTGTGATTATTATATGCGGAGCGATGTGATTATAAGACTAGTATAATTTAATCATGTAACTCTTTTCCGTCCTCTACATTTAAGGTTCTTTCGAGCCCGTTCCATTATATTTTTACTGTTTATCTACTATATTAAAAATGAGTTTAAAAGGGAGAAACTTTTAATATCCCCTTTTACCCTTTAAGACCCAATAAATATAGTATAAGATTAAATTTTTCTTGTATTTAATTAATTTAAAATTTTATTCACTAACTATTTTTTTACTAATACTTTATAAAATTTAGTATTTTATATTATTATGTTATTAGGAATGTGAATGATCATATATATAGTTTTAGAGATCTTTATAGCATAAACATTATTTTGGGAGAAACTTTTTATTTCCTCTTTTACCATTTTAAGCTGCACTAAAATTGTCAAGAGTTTTAATGTTGTTTAGTTCTCTTGGTTTTATAATAAATGTTATAATTTTCAATGTTCATTATATGTAGGGAAATATTTTTCCATATTTAATTTTTTCCTCTCAAATATTTTTTTAGTTTCTTTTCATCTTATCTTAAGATATAAATTTTAAGATCATGTTTTCTTTAATTTAGAAATTCTTGTAGATAATATATCATCTCAAGACAATGCACGTCTTATTCAATTTTTCTTCTATTTGCAATAGTTTTATTATAAATATATCATCCCTAGGTGATACACGATTTATTCAAATTTTCTTTTAATTTTAATAGTTTAAATTTGTAAATATGAGAAAATTATCATTATTTTTTTTCTTTTAGAACTACATTTTGAAAGCTAATGTATTTATTCCAACGTTAATAATAATTTTAAAATTTATCATATAATTTAAAATTATTCAACACGTGCGAAGCACATGTGTTTTGACTAGTGCATTTAAAGGCACTTTCAAGCCTATATGTACTATATTTTTTCTATGCAAACATTTAATTCAAAAAAAAAAATTTCACACTCATTTCATGTCATATCCCTTAAATTATAAGTCATATTTATTGTCTTTTAGCAAAGATCAAATCTAGGGCACATTAACCAAATTCTAATATTCGAGATTTTGATTCAGGATTCAGATTCAGCATTTAGAATACTGTGTTTAATTTAATTTTTAGAATATAGATTTATTTTAGGTTAGATTAGATGACTTTACTATAATTCTTAAAATGTAAAATGTTATTTTTATACGATATGGAAAATAGTAATATTCCTAGATTTGATTACTCATAATTTAGCTCATAATAAAAAATATGATCAATATAATTAAATATATAATAGATATAATTATATTTATCTTAATATAGTAAAATGGGCTTAAAGAGGAGAAACTTTTTATTCTCTTTTTTACCCTTCAAGCCTCTTTAAAATATAATATAATTTAGGGTTTTCACATATTTTCTCATTTAATATGATTCATGTAATGAAATTTTATTTTTGTTCAATATTAATTTTTTTGTAAATAATTTGTAAAATTAAATAAATTTGTAGCATAATGCAAACAGAAACATAAATATTCATAAGGATGAATTTTGAGGTTATAAAAATTAAATATTATATAATATTTTTTATGTTATCAGAACATGAAAATTCATATAAATGAATTGAGATAAAAACGATGAAGTATCTCTTAGTATGATAAAATCTAACAAATTGACGAATAATCATTTAATATATTATTCAAATAATAATTTTATGTAGTAAAATTTTAACAATTTTATTAACAAGCTAATGTAATTATTATTTATATTACTTTACTTTAAACTAAGATTTACAATCATTTTAAAAATAATATTTTAAATTTAAAAAAATAATATTTTAACATTATTATTATTTTTAAACTTTACCTATATTTTAACTTACCTAACATGTGCGAAGCACGTAATTGTCGACTAGTAATATACTAAAAGAGGCTTTAAGATGAGAAACTTTGGATTCTCTTTTTTATCATTTAAACCTCTTTAAAATATAGTAGAACTTAGAGATTCCACTTTGTCATTTAATAAAATGTGCTATAATGAAGTATCATTTATGTTCAATAATAAATTGTTTTCAATAGTCTCTACAATTAAATATTTTTTAATATTTTACAATTAAGAACATGAACATCTGTAAAAATTCATTTCAATAAATTTTGAGATTACATTTAAGACAAAAATAATTTATTTGTTAGACATTTATAAAATTAATATTATGTAATATTTATAATCTTGACACATGAAAATTTATATAAATAAATTAAGAGAAATATTTTGGAATAAAATAAATTATATCTTAGTATAATAAAATCTAAACAATTGATGAATAATCATTTTATATATTATTCATATAGTAATGATATATTGTACAATTTCAACACTATTCAAAATAAGCAAATGTATTTAATATTATTATTATTTTACTTTTAATTATTTTAATTATTTGTTTCAATGTTTAATATTAATTCTAAATTTTACATGTATTTTAAATTGGTTTAATACGTATGAAGCACGTACAATTCGACTAGCACATATAAAGTTGGGTATGTAGTCTATCACTACGCCATGTGTCATTTTTATTAACTATAATTCTACCACATGTCATTTGTGCATTTAATTAATAATTTGTTATTAATGATGTAAATAAATATTATTTACAAATGAATTATTAATATAGACGAGATTTTTTCACTTTCTATTAAAAAAAAGTTTATACTTTCATGTCTCTTGGTCTCTCTTTTTTACTTTTGCAATAAAATATTAATATTATATTTTATATTTCATTATCGTTGAAACTTTTCAAATAAATTATTTCGATATGGATATTTATTTCAATTTTAAGATCAGATTTTTTAATCACTATTTTTTAAAGATTCTTTCAAGACTACTTGTACTCCGTTGTCTTCTAAGTAAACGTTTAATACAATATCTATTTTGCCTTTACACTCATTTTCTGTCATTTATCCCTTAATTTATAAGTCTGCTTTATCCAAACATTTAAAAATATTGTAATTGTCTTTATTAAGTATGAGAGTTAGATATTACTGGCACACTTTGATTAAACCAAATTTCAAGTAAAAAGGGTATTGAGCAATAGTCTCCCATAATACAACATACATTTGTTATCTTATTTATGGAAGTTGGGAAGGTAGAGTAGAATGTAGTATGATAAAATATGATAAACATGCTAAAATTGTCAAAATAAACAAAGGTGTTTAGTAAGAAAAGATTGATTCTTCTTTGCCGATTTTCTTTTTTTACGTCACCACAATCAAATCGAGATTTTTCAGATTTATCAAACAAATCATCTAATTCTTTATACAAATATGTAAATGTTGATGATGAAATTATATTTTTTTTAACTATAATGATTATATTAAACTTGATATAAACTATCCTAGTAACATATATGATTTTTTCTATTTTTTAAACAAAAATACAAATAATCTAAGTGGCAGATTGTTCAAATTTTACAAAGCGAAAATGTATATATATCGTTTCTCTGATATCACCTCAATTATTTTCATACTTGACAAGGAAACACTCAACATAATAGGATTTCTTCTAAATTAACTTTTAATTTTGAAGAATTTTTTAATATTATGAACGTTCATTTTAATAATTCAAAATTTATATTAAACATATATAAAGAGTTTATGAATCCTTCAAATTTTCAAGTGCAATATTTTATATCATTCATTGCAATTAACGTACATATCTTAATCTCGGCAGACATCCCTATGATAGGTTTGTGGGACGGAACTTTTGGGACATGATCGGACGAGACGAAAATTCAAGTCTATTTAAGAAATATAGTCTCAATCATGACTGGAACGGATTCAAGACGAAAAAAAAATCTCAACTTTAGGATCGGGATGGGTTTGATCTCGTCGAGACAGGGATGTGTTTGATCCCATTGGGACAAGGATGGGGTTAGTCAGAATTCTAGGATCAAGATTATTTTACGACATTTAGGTAAAGTTTTAATCTTTAAGAAAATAAAATATTTAAATCAAGTAGGGATGAATGCAAACAAATAATGATATTTTAATAAGAAATTAGAAAAATAAGATGTGTTGGTAAGTTGGTGAAGTTATTGGGTAAAATAAATTTTTGGAGAAAAATGGTAGATAAAATAATGTATGATTATTATTTAACTGGATTAAATAAGTTTATCATATTAAATAAAAATACTTGAAACAATATGAGAAAATATTAAAAAATAAGTTTATCACATATTTTACCATGAAGAATACATGAACCAAACACCCCTACATGTTAACTCACTAATTTCTATACAATAATAAGATAACAAACATGTGGATAATGGATGAAAAGGCTTATGTTAATTTAAGAATATTTACATCAAGTAACAAGAGGAAGTTGATAACTGTGGAAGGTGAAACGTAAAACATAACCCAAATAAAAAACATTTAGTCTTCCCCAAACATTTTTCTTTTCATTTTTTTTCCCGTTTTTCTTTTCAGTTTTTTTTATCTCTTGTCATATTTTAATCAACAGAAAGAGCAGCTTAAACTACGCCGTGGGCGCACTTTCACGGTCAAAGGATTGGCCATCTCACAGGACAGTTTTAGAACCTCCGACAGATCGACTCCTTTCTGGTCCGCCGGCAGCCATTCGAACTCGTGTAAAAGGGAAGCCACCCAAAAGCTGACGGTGGTCAACCCCAAATTCTTACCCGGGCAGGTTCTTCTACCCGAACCGAATGGAGCAAGTCTAAGATCCGAACCCATCACAGAGAACTCAGTATCTCCGTCTTGGGCCACAAATCGATCGGGTATAAATTCCAACGGGTCCGACCATACTTGCGGGTCCCTTGCGATGGCCCACATATTAACCATTGCGGTCGTTCCTTTAGGCACGTGGTACCCATCAATGGTTGTATCAGTGATAGATAGACGGGCCCAAGAGAGAAGAGGGCCCGGTGGATGTAGCCGTAAAATCTCTTTTATCACCGCCGTCAAATACACTAACGATGAAATGTCGGATTCAATGACGGCACGTGATCTTCCAACCACCTTGTCTAGCTCATCGTGGACCCTTGATTGAACATCGGGGTGCAGTACGATCCTCGCTAGTACCCACTCGATCAAAACAGCAACTGTGTCTGTTCCCCGAAATATCATTTCCTATATAAAAAAATTCAATTAATAAATTAAACAATGGAAAAGAATGTTTAGTACGCCATTATGTTTAATTCCACTACAACAATTAAGTATATTCCCTTATGAACTAAATAAATAATTCTTAATTTCAAATTTATTATTTATGAGGGAAAATTAAATCAGTTTAGAATTTTTCGATCTTTTTATTATTCTACATCAATTAAATAATTGATCAAATTTTATATCGTGTGATAATAATTTATTATTTAATGTTTGATAACTAATTGAAATAATTTGATAAAATAATCTATTTAATGATTATCATATCATTTATTCACTTAAAATTTAATATTTTAAAATGAGAATTAATTTTAATATTTTTATTTGTTAAATTCAAATACATACCCAGAGAACTGCAATCATATCGGAGTCAGATAGTTTGTCCGGTCCTTGAAGAGAGAGCAGCAAATCAACAAAATCTCGGACCTCGTCACCGGTTTTGGCACGGTGTTGGGAAATAATCCGGCTTACAAACCGGTTCACTTTGGGAACAAGTGATGAGCATCTGAACCGGATTTTCTGAGCATCAAAATCAGCAAGCCAAGAAAGATGGTCGGACCAATTCAGAAAACCCAAAAGCTCGTACCCTTCGTCTACCAACATTTTCAACTCCTCAACCTCACTGGTCGGCGAATCCAAATTGTACATCCGTCCAAATACAGAGCACATCATATTATTCAAAGAAGCCTTCTTGAGAATCTCTCTAACACAGAAGCTATTGTCCCCCCTCTGGTTCCCAAACAGAGCAGTCATTTGGGAAGCTATTAACCGTCGCTGAGCCGCAGAGGCTCTAATTTGCCTGGGGCAGAAAAGATGGTTCGAAGCAATCCTACGAAGGGTTCGCCAGTAGACCCCATAAGGAGCGAACCCAATAGCTCGATCGAACATCAAGCTATAAGCCGATTCCTTCACGGGCCGATCAGCGAAAACCGAGCTGTTCAATATCTCCTTCGCCACGTCTGGATTACACGTGACGATGACGCGAGTGGTGCCGAGGCTAAAAGCCATGAGTCGTTTGGCTTGGCAAGCTTCGGCCATAGCGGCAATACGGTGGTGGGCCAGGTTGAGCATGAGGTTCATGCTGCCAATTAGAGGGAAACCGCGTGGGCCGGGGATGGGTTTATGAAGAAAGAAGAAAGAGGAATGTTTTTTGAAGAAGAAGTATTTGCCCCAAGCTGGACCACCAGGGTATGCCCAGTGAATGAGAGTAAGGATTAGGGAAGTAAGGCAAATGAGAAAGAATGAGAAGACAATGTTTGTTTTGGTTAAGGCTAGGCATTTGAAGGCGAGGGCGAATACCCAGAGGCTTTCGACGTTGGTTGTCATAGGTTAATGGGTGGTTCTAATTGTTTTGTTTTGTTTTGTTTTTTGTTTCGGGAATTCTGAGAGAGAAGCGCACACAGGAAAAAGGAGGTTGGATTTTGGGTTTGGAGCAAAAACAAATAAGGGTTGGTGGGTTTTTATAGGAAAAATAAATGAGATGGTCCTTAAGCCGGAGGAAATTATTTGAAATATTAGTTTGAGCAAAGTTTTAACGAAGTAAGTAAATATGTCAGTAATGTGTGTGTTTTTTTTTTGTCAAGCAAATAAGAAATTACATTGATTTATTACACCCGAAATCAGAGGTTATATCTCAAATAAAATTATCAGACTACATGATCATGATTTAATAATTCATAAGTTAATTTTTTATAAATAAAAAATCATTTAAACAATCAATAACTAATAATTTCCTGATGGTTGAATATCACTTTGTCAATTAAATGTTAGTTTATACTTTAATTTATTTAAAAATATATTTAGTTTAAATTTTATCAATAAAGTAATCAGAGTTATATTTAAAATTCTAAGGACGTTAGGAAGTTTTTATTGAGGTTTGGTCCGCCCAATTAAGGACGGACGGACCGGATAGAAAAAGGTTAAAAGAAAAAAAACATAAGAATTACTTTTACGGTTTTACCTCCGCGTTTGTGTTAAGCTGATAATTGATCACGACTGCTCTTGTGTAAACTGTTGCGATTCAAAAAACATAACTCTCCTATTTGATCCAAGAGGCAACCGTTCATTTTTTTATTTTGGTTTTTTTCCATTTAAATGAAAAGCGCCGCCATGGTTTGCATGACGATATGTGGAAAGGTTATCTCCGACATTAACCCGCGTGCTTCTCACGCTCATTTCACCCTGTGTCATGTGCTTACATGCCCTGCGTTGACAATGTTGGGAATTTAATTAGGTAATTTAAAAATAGTAACTATTAGTATATTGAATGTTTAGAACAAACTTTTACTTGATAATTAGTTAACTAAAATTATTTTTTGTTAATAATAATTAAAGAATCATATATTAATACGTCTAAGGACGTTGATAGGGGTCATGGCCACCCCAAATTTTTTTAAAACAATTCATATATGTGTGTATACACATTACCACTCAAGTTTTGAAGGATATGATTGTCTGGAGTTGAAAACATGGATAGTTCAATCAGATCTGAACGATTCAGATCTGATCAAGCTATTAGGGAATACGTAAAAAAATATCACTTTTTATTTCTTTATTAACATTTTATCACAGCCGTTCATATCTATTTTCACTCTACAGTTGGACTCTAACAGCAGAGAATACTAATCTAATTTTAAAAATAAAAATACACATAAATTTTGTCCCCAAAATATGTTTTTTTACGTTTTGGACCCTTAAAATCAGTTTTCTGGCTCCGTGTCTAAATTGCCACACGACGTACATATAGGGAAATTAATTTGATAAAATAAACTTGATGTTGATATATTGAGAAAAGAAAAGTAAATAGTTGGTGCAAGTGTGTTGTGCTATGCAATTGAGTGGTATAACAAATATATATTCCCAACAGGATGGAATGGGAATATGGGATAGAGTGCAATAGTATGAGAATATATTTTACTAGCTTGTTTTGGTTTAAAAAGAAAAGAAAGACTGGAATCAGACCAATTCATAGATTTTTCCAAACTAAGAAAATCGCCTTTTTTAATTCCTTTTGTACTATTGGTTACTTCTTTTTTTACTTTGTTATTATATATTGGGAAAAAGATATGAGACAATATATTTGACTCATTTTTCTTAATACTTGAAAGAAGATTTGGTTTTGACAGGTAGGAGTATGTATGGTTTGATTTGTTAGGTTAATAAATAATTTTTGTAATTGAATCGAACTCATCAATCATCTATGATACACAACCGGACCAAAATGGAGTAATCATTTTGGTCCGGTTGGTTATAATGGTTTGATTTATTGTGTGTGTATATATATATATATTAATTATTAATTATATTATATGTATATATTAAAAAATATTTTATCTATTATAATCGGTTCAAACTCATTACTTTATCAGAAAAAAACTAACTTAACTGAATTTATGATACTATAAATTACTGAACTGGTGGAATAAAAGTACAGACTGAATCCACGCGGATTGATTTGGCACACATAATCAAGCTCACTCTCATATTAAATAGTTTGTGTGTTCGAATAACTCTATGTCAATTCTATTTATAATTTTAAAATTTGTTAAAAAGGAGAAAAAAATTGTATAATGAAAAGAAAAATATTTGGCTTTAAGCAACTATACAAGGGAAATGTTTGATTTCAACTGGTTTTAAATATTCAATTAATTTGTTCTAATACAAGTTGTTTTGCTTTTCAAACCCTTTTGGGCAGGAAAAAAATATTTATTTGATAATTAAAACGACTCCTGGCTTATGTGTTATTTTTGTAGCATTGTACCTGCCCAATTTCGTGGAAATTTTTTTGACGAACCACTGGGATGTTGGATCTATAGAATTCAACAATTTTTAATATTTTTGTGTATATTAAACATGATTTCCAAATATAGAACTCAAATTCCACGCCACCACCAGAAAACATGCTTTCATAGGTTTTTAAATTAGCTCATTCAAATCTTTAAAAGCTATCGTGCTTTATTATTCGTGGCATTAAAATAATTAGATAGTAATAGCAATTCTTCTCTTTTTAATTTTTATATTAATAAGTAATTTAATTATTAGACTCGAAAAAGACTAATGTGTTTGGTTATAAAGGCAATCGAATAACTTTGGAAGGTCCCAAGATGTATGATTTGAGTGGAGGTGAAAGATCTTGAGTTGATCCTATACGATATTGATAACTTCATTGATATAAAGTTTTGGGGACAATAGGTCAACGATAAAATAACAGTGTATGAATAATTAATAACTAACAAAATGTAATGATATTCAAATATTAGCTCCCATCTAGTTATGGGTGATGAGCGGTCATTTAGGGGCCTTAGCCGGTGATACAGGCTTTTTCGAATAAGCCAATTCATTTGGGATCCTGCAAATCCACTATTTTTCCTATTCAAAGATCATTTAGAAGCAGAATGAAGATAGAAAAGAGAATAGAAGCTAAAGAAGAGAAGTGAGATGCAAATCTTGTATATTTGATAACCTTAAGTTCACACATTAAGCCTTCACATATATATAGTGACAGTAGTAAAGAAAGAAGATAGAAAGACTTCGTTATGCTTAACAACTACATAACAATATTAGTTACATATAGGTTAGCTATCAACAGTGGCTAAAGCCTAACTAAGCTTACTTCACTTAAGCTAATCTTAAGACACTCTTGAGACTATGATTTATCTTCTTCCATGCCCCTTAAATTAATGCTAGCCAAGGACATCAAGAGTTTGGACCTAAGACAACAATATTGAGCTAAGGAAAAAACTTTGGTGAAAATATATGCACATTGATCCTAGGAACAAATATAAATGACTCTAAGAATCTCTATCTCAATGTATTTCGTCCTTGCCTGAAACACTGGATTAGTTGCTAAGTCTATGGAAGACGCCATGACACTCCAAAGATTAAGGAGGTGAAGAAATAAGAACATGTAGATCCTTGAGAAGTTGCCCAATCAAAGGAAATTAAGTTGTAGTGTTTGTGTGAGACATGTACTCTTCCTCTGTTGTTAGCTTACAACTGTGGAGTGTTTCTTGGTTGACCAAGAAATGAGATTTGAGCCAAGGAAAATAATAAATCTTGAAGTAGACCACATGTCTTTAGTGTCACACGCCAAATCTGCATCAAATAAGGTAGTGAGACACATTATTCCCTCTTTTAGTTAAATACCATTATCATATGTACCCTTAAGGTTAAGTATCTATTGACTACTGAGAAGTGATTTGAAATTGGGAGAGTGCATGAACTGACAGGCTTTATTGGTAATAAAGCTAATGTTTGATCTAGTAAATGTCAAGTATTGTAGACCATCGACTAATGTTCTATACTAAGTAGCATCAGAGATAGAAGAAGCATGTCGATCATTCAATTAGTTCTTATAGACATAGGAGTCTAATATGGCTTGGCATTAGTGAGGCCGACTTTATGAAGAAAAGCCAAGAACAAACTCTTCTTGATGAATAAAGATGACATGTGATAATTGTTCAATTTGAAGATCAAGAAAATACTTGATTGCTTCCAAATATGTCATATCAAATTCACTCTTAAGTTGATTCATAAGAAGCTTAATGTAAGAACTATCAGTGCCAGTCACAATTATATCATCTACATATAACAATAGATATATCACAATAGACTCACTTTTACCCATAAATAGTGATGTATCAGTAGTTGAAGAAGTTAAGTCCAAAGTAAGTAAGAAGGTGGTGAATCTTCCAAACAAAGCTCTAGGGTTTTTTTTAAGACCATAGAGTGACTTGTGCAGCCTACATACATGATTAAATGTGCAAATCCATGAGTGGGTCATATAGACTTCTTCTTGAAGAAATTCATGCAAAAATACATTATTGACATCAAGTTAATGTAAAAACCATGAATATTCTCCCCTGTCAATCATAGACTTAACCAGACTGAATGGTTCTTTATAGTCCAAACCGTATTGTTGGAAAATCATTTAGTAACTAACATAGCTTTAACGAATGAATCAGACTTATCTACATATGATCATCGAATTGATGTGTATAAAATCTTTATGATAAGAGTTCATGGTTACTCATGATTCAGACTTATCTACATATGATCATTGAATTGATTGTATAAAATATTTATGATAAACAACACATTGATAAATATATTAATTCACATCAGTCCGACCGTTTATAATCTTATTATATAAAGTACATTCACTAATATGTCTATCCACATCAATGATAAGAATTTAGATCACACGCATTCATAATGCTTAGTGAACCGTACTAGCGACTATTCATTAAGAGGGAGCAGTAGATCGTCGATTGAAGAGCCAGGTCAGTCAGTAAACTTCTATTGATTATTGATTCGACTAGAGGGACTCTCAGGCCCAAATGCGCGAAAAAAGCTCTCAAACGGAGAACGCCATAAGGAGGGGGGAAGAGGAGATTAAGAATAGTCACTCCACTCCATAGATAGTGAACACAGATTCTTGTTTCATTTTCAATTCCTTTCGGGTCGAAAACGCGGGCTGCATCTAGCCATCTTAGTTAAGTGAACGGGGGCTTTGTGGGATCTCCCCCAAGGAAGGAGAATCCATCTATCTTAGGTGTAGGTAGGACTAAGCATGACTTCCTTACTGTGCTGGAAGCTCTCTAAAGTGGTTATCTATCTTAAATGGATGGGTTTGATAGGTCTTAACCCAACGACTTCCTCCCCTTACTCACTCTACTACTTAAAAAAGGAAAGAACAAACAAGAAAGCAGGCAGTCCTTAGGAAACTGAAAGGGAGGCAAGGAAGTTCATGGCAGGCATAAAGGAAAGATTTCATACTTTAATATGTTGCTGGCAATTTTATTCATTATCTATGATCTTAATCCTCTCATATTAATATAAGATCATAGTCCCGTTAATGAATATAGAATTTTCTGATATTTATATAAATTATTCAACAATAATTTAAAGGAACAATTATAAGAAAAATGTAATATTCATTAAATTTCATATCAAAATGGCAATACACATGTTTTGAGGACATAACCCCCAACAATCTCCCACTTTCCCTAAAGCAAATGTGGTATTTCTCTCAATCTCATGTTACGCACGTGACCCTCAAATGACTTCGCTGAAAGTGTCTTTGTAAAAGGATCAACCAGGTTATGTTGACGCCATCTTCATAATAGTCACATCTCCTCCATGCACGATCTCTCTTACAAGATGATATTTTCTCTCTATATGCTTACCCCTCGTGTGACTCCTTGGTTCCTTGGAATTCGCTACCATGCCACTGTTATCACAGTACAAGATCAGTGGCTTGTCTATATCTGAAACGACTTCCAGATCAGTATAGAACTTTCTAAAGCATACCGCAGCTTCATAAGCAACTATATATTCGACTTCCATAGCGGAATCTGCAATGTTGTATTATTTAATACTTCTCCAGACTACAACTCCTCCACTTAGGGTGAATATTGATCCAGACGTTGACTTTCGACTATCTCTATCTGATTGAAAATTAGAATCAATATATCTAGTGGGGTTCATGTCTCCACCTGAATAAACAAGCATATAGTTTCTCGTTCTCTTTAGCTAGTTGAGAATGTGCTTTACTGCATTCCAATGTTCCAAACCTAGATTCGATTGATAACGACTGACAATTCTCACTGCATAACATATGTCTGGCCTCGTACACAATATGACATACATGAGACTTCCAACTGCTGAAGCATAGGGAACATTTGTCATATCCTCTCATACTTAGGTGTCTTAGGACATTTCTCCTTGGAGAGGACAATTCCATGTCTGGTCGGTAGTTGACATTTCTTGGAATTATCCTTAGAGAATCTCTCGAGCAACTTATCAATATATGATGCTTGAGAAAATAAGAGCTTGTTCTTTCCATCCCTTATAATTTGGATGCCCAGAATATATCTCGCTTCTCCCAAATCTTTTATTTGAAATTTCTCAGCTAACCACTTATTTACTTTTGAGAGAGTTTCTACATCATTCTCGAGGAGTAGAATATCGTCAACATAAAGAATTAAGAAAACCACTATCATATCTTTGATATATTTATAAACACAGGCTTCGTCAACATTTTGCTCGAAGTCATAAGACTTTATAATCTCATCGAAGGTGAGATTCCAAGATCTAGATGTTTGCAATCCATAAATGGATTTAAGCAACTTGTATACTTTCTGATCTTGCCCCTTTTATAAGAACCCTTTTAGTTGCATCATATGGATGCTTTCTTCAAGAGAGTTATTCAGAAAAGCTGTCTTGACGTCCATTTACCATATCTCATAGTTGAAACTGTCGGTTATGGACAAAAAGATGCGAATGGATTTGAGCATGGCCATAGGGAGAATGTCTCTTCATAATTAACTCCCTCCTTTTGTATATAGCCTTTGGCTACTAATCGTGCCTTGAAAGTCTCCACTTTTCCATCTACATCTCTTTTATTCTTGAAGATCCATTTACATCCAATGGTCCTAATATCCATGTGGATCTATAAGTTCCCAGAAGAAATTAGAATACAAAAATTCTATTTCTAGGTATATGACATCTTGTCATTTCTCCGTTTCAGGATCATCCATTGCTTCTTCATAAGATAATGAATTATCCTTATCAGTGTCTGACACAAGAACATGTGCCTCTAGTTCGTAGCATACTGGTTGTCTCATAACCCCCATTATGACGTTGCACAAGGGCTTCCTTTGCAAGAGCTGTGGTTTTTCTGTTTTGTCGTTTATCAGTAAAAATTGAAGGTGGTCTCATCTCATCAGTTGCTAATTCCTCAAGAATTTTTTTGCTATGAGGTTTATAGTTTTTTATATAGTCATGCTCAATGAAGGTTGCATATGTCGACATAAACACCTTTTGATCCTTGTGACTATAAAAGTACCAACATCTAGTCTTTGGAGCATAGCCTATGAATATGCATACCTCAGACCTTGAGTCTAACTTTCTAGTCTTGGGTCTAAGAACGTGAGTTGGACACCCCCATATACAGAAATGATGCAAACTAGGTTTCGAACTATTCCATAACTCTAAAGGGGTCTTGCTTACATACTTGGATGGCACTACATTCAAAATGTAAGCTGCCGTGTGTAGTGCATATCCCTAAAATATAAATGACAGTAATGAGTAACTTAACATCGACCTAACCATATCCAATAAGGTTCGGTTTTTCCTTTCTGCAACACCAGCTTGCTATGGTTTTCTAGGTGCTGTAAGTTGAGATATGATTCCACACTCCAGCAAATAATCCTTGAATTCTAAGTTCAAGTATTCACCACCTCGATTGGATCGAATGGTTTTCAATGATTTACCTAATTATTTTTTAGCTTTAGCCTTGAAGTTTTTAAACTTTCCAAAAGTTTTAGACTTTCTATGCATTTGGTAAGTATAATCATATCTTGAGTAATCGTCAATAAAAGTGATGAAATACTCATACTCACCTCTAGTTTGTGCATTGATCGGTCCACAGACATCACGATGCTCTAGCTCAAGTGGTTCCTTGGCTCTTTGGCCCATTCCTGTGAAAGGCTCTTGGTCATTTTACCTTCGAGACAGAATTCACAATCAAGAAGAATTTCAACATTTAGTTCTCTCAAAGCATCATGATTTGTTAACCTGTTTAACCTATCTAGATTAGTATGTCTCAACCTAAGACGCCAAAAATATGTGCTTTAAATTTTGCTATTTTAAATAATTCAGAACTTTTTAACGCGCATTCAGTCCGTTTAAGCTTATACAATCTGTTTATTACTTTTGCATGACAAATATCGAATCCATTTTTAGAAATAATAGACTTTTTATTAATAAAAGAAATTTCGAATAACTGTTCTTGCAAAAATGAAAGAGAAATAAAATTTTTAGAAAATCCAAAATATAATAAACATAGTTTAAAACTAAATAATTATATCCAAAAAGTAAACGGATTGTCCCTAAAACTTTAGCTGACACGAGCGCGCCACTGCCAATTCTCAAAGTGACCTCGCCATCAGCCAACTCCCTTGATGAATCAAGCATCTACAAAGAAGAACATACATGATTAGTGGCTCCTGAATCAAGTATCCAGGATGACAAATCATATTCCACTAAGAAAGCTTCAAGTATAAGTAAGTCATATTTACTTTTCTTTTTCAGCTCGGAGAGATACTTGATACAGTTTTTCTTCCAATGACCTTCAACCCCACAGTGAAAATTGTTTCTCTTGGGCTTGATGTCTTTATTGTTCTTCTTAGCTTTTGGCGATGTCTTGGCTTTCTTCCCTTTCTTATTCTTACCTTTGTCGTTACAATTGATCTTCTTCCTCTCGTTACTTTTAATACTAGAAGAAGGCTTTTGCTCGACAACATTTTACTCGCCCACTTTGGTCATCCTAAGGTTGAGTGACTAAAAAATCTGCAGTTCATTCAACAATTGGTTCATGTTGAATTGTAACTTATTCATAATATAGTTGGTCGTGAATGCAGAAAAAATTGGTGTGAGCGACTCAATTATAATGCTAACTTGAGTCCGCTCATCAATGGTCGCTCCATGTACTTCTGCCTCGTTTATTATGTCGATCATGTTCAAAGCATGTTATCGCACAGAAGTACCATTTCTCATCATAGTCGTCATATAGCTCCTAGTGGCCTCATGAAGACTTTGATCAAACTACTGCCCAAACATCACTTGTAGAGATTCCATAATCTCATATGCAGTATCCATGCTTTCATGATTGGTTCTGAGAATATCATTCATGCTCACAAGCATGTAGCACTTCGCCTTGTTGTTTGATATGATCCAAGCATTATATTTGTACCTAACATTCTTAGGGGCATTAGCAGCGGGCTCCTCAGGATATTCCTCAGTAAGAGCGAACTTATAGTTCTCACAAATCAGTATTAAGTTCATATTTGATTTTTAACGTACAAAATTATCACCATTCAATTTCTCGAGAGAGAGTAAAGCAGTAATAGGGTTGCCTATGGTAAACATAATAATGATAACTGAAATTTAAAACATACAAGGTTCAATATAATTGATAAATATCTAGAATTTAAAAAGCAAACGTGATGCATGAATGCAACATTATAAGCATGTAAATTTAACATTTACTAATCAAGATAAAATAACCAAATGATTAATGTGTTACTTTAGGATTAGCCAGATTAACCTCGGATTATCTATAAGATATTCTCATCCTTATTAATTAAAACTTAAAATATCTCATATTGTCTCTTTTAATAATAAGGTATCGCTTATTTGGTCAAGTCAACTATCCACATAAAAGCTTAATTGTGATTTTGTGAGTAAAACCCATCATTTCAGATTTCATGACTTCATTTTGAATATGCCACCTTAGGGTCGGTCAAAACTAAACTACATCACTTCCTCTTATCTTCTTAAGAAGTCCAATCTCAGTATTGGTACAGCTCGAAACCTTCTTTAGGGGGTGAAAATAAACTCATCTCGAGACCCTTACTACGCCTCGCGATGTTGTACTAATGATGGAGACCATAGACTACATTGACATGTCAATATTTTCTTACTCACTAATTTAGGTTTATGTGTTTCCATTTTAACTAATCAATTAATTTCAAATTATTAATGGTTAAAATAATAACTCTATGAATATTTAATAATCAATTATACCAATCTCATTGGTCTAAGTTCATTTAACCTGCTAAAGCGCCTAAGTCATAATTAGGTGAACTTAGATTGACTAATTAATTATATTCATCAAACTTAAATAAAACTCTTTTACTAAAGTCAGGTATCCTAAAGATTACTATAGCCCTTAGTGTGGTGTGATTATCAACTTTTAACTAATTAAAATCTAGTAGTTACGTGCTATTGATTTCATAAAATAATACATATAAACATATTAGGACAATCCTAATAAATAATATTTTCTACTGATGAGATGCATGATAAAATAAAATCGTGTGAGTTTTTTTGTATGGCATATGATCGACTAATGCATGGACATATTATCAAACATAACAATTAAAATAATTATTTAACAATTAAATAAAATAATAATGGACCGAGTGATTATTGAATATTTTTAAATTACAACCCTTGAAATGAATAAGTAAAATTACAAGCGGACTTCAAGAATACTTATTTTCCAAATATTATCTCCTCCTCATGATGTCCATCTTCATAATATTCAAGCTTTACACAAAATTATATTTATGAAAAACTATTTTTCTAAATTATAATTAATTTCTATAATTATTTATTTTAAAAAAAATTCAAGCCAAAAAGAAGATTCACTGAGAGAGCGGGAAGATGAAAAAGAGCAGAACATATTCGATGATAACGAGAGAGAGTACCAAGACTAGCTAGAGGGAATTGTTCGAAGTTTGAAGTTTAAACAAGAAGGCTGCTGCTTTAGAGGGAATTGTTCGGAGTTTGAAGTTTAAACAAGAAGGCTGCTGCTTTAGAGGGAATTATTCGGAGTTTGAAGTTTAAACAAGAAGGCTGCTGCTTCAAATGGAGAATGAAGAGAAGAAAGAAGTGAATTGATTTTGACTTAGTTAAATAAGCACATTATTTGATTTGGTTAAACCCAATCAGCCTATTTATTTCTAATTTTCTTAAAAATAAAAAAATAATTTTAAATTTACATTTATTTCAAAATTTGAAAAGATAATAGATAGATATAGGGTCATTTACAATGATAGGGTTGGTTGGTATTAAGAATTTTGTGAAACTTCCCAAAATGTGACAATAGTTGCCACCAACGATAGGACTCTCCTACCGCCGCTCAGCCACAGCCGGCGCTGACCACCACCATTGGTCGCCAGTGCCGATTTTTTGGCGACGTTACCGGAACAGTAAATTCCGCGTGACATTGCCAGTTTTCAAAATTGGTGGCGCTAGTGCTGAAAATCCAATTTCGGGTGCCCCGCGTCGGAATTCTAAAGTAATTCCTATTTCTTTTCTTTTTCCTCCGTCGTTTGTCTCATGCGTTCTTCCTCTTCTCGTGATCGAAATAATTACAATAAATATTTAAAAAAAATTACAAAAACTCCTACGCCCCAAAACGGCTTACGTAAGATCTACAAAAAATTAAAGAACAAAGTCTAACCCAGTAATAACCATACAATTAACTATCCATTATTTTTCATACACTAAAAAAATATAATCATCCATTCACTCATACATATCACATGTTATATGAATAATGCTAGAAAACCCTACAACATTTCACATATAAATATATAAAGACCGCTTTGATACCACTTGTTGGTCGTTGGAACGCCACGATAAACAATTTTTTTAATTGAAAACTTTTTTCAATCAGTCAGGATCCATTATATATTTATAAATTAAATCTACAACGTACAAAGGTAGGAATCAAAAACCTCTTGTAGTCTTAATCAAGCGTCCTTGTAAAACCGATCGATCCTCAAACCCATGAAACCGTTTCAACGATCAGTAGACTTCGAGATACACACCAATATCTTTCAAGTCAATCCTCTAGATGTGTGTGGGCACGTAGAATATTATAAGACACTTTTTCTGTCTCTAGATGTACTCAACTTATGAGATTTAGAGATTTACTAAGAATGACGTTTGTGAGACGGTTCTCTAAAAGAACACGATGAAATATTTTTTTTGAGATTTGATTAACTATTAATCATAGAGAAAAATCACTTTATGCAATTGTGTTCTTAGCTCAATTCTCTGATTGATGAATTGGTTAGATTGAACTCCATTTAATTGATACCATCCGAATAATATTTGTATATTTTTCTTGATAATGACGTATAAGATATTTAGGGATACTTAAAGTTAAAAACTAATATTTAATTTTAAATTTTCCAATGCACTGAGACCCGTTATATAATGGTGCACAACTACAGTGTCACGTGACACTCCAGTAGTCCATGTCAATCACTGATACCCAACCGGTAATTAATACATGGCAATGTGGCACTTCAGTAGTTCATGTCAATCTCTAATACATAATCAATGATTGATACGTGGTAATTACTATAAATTAAATACTTATTTTAATCAGATAAATATCTAGATATCAGTTAATTCAAAAAAACATATTTGATTACCTCTATAAACTAAATTATCTATTATTTCACAAAAAATAGATTTAGATTATCTAAGTTATTATCTAATAATAATTTAATTATATAATTTCATAAATTGGATATTATGTCTCATTTATCGATAGTTAGAAAAATAATTGATAATTGTTTTTATATAAAACATTTCTGAAAATTATATTTATACATATAGATAATTTAATTAATTAATTATTTATTAATTAAACATACATAATTATCTCATAATTATGTGCTTTTCTCATAATAAAAAATCTTTTGCAAGTTAGTCATTTTCTCATATCTTGAAACATACACACTCTAGATTGCATAGTATAGAGGTGACTTGGCGACCATGGACCTATAGTCCTAAGCTCCAATAAATCAGATTATTAATTAAACTCTTTAATTAAATAATCTTATTTATAAATTCCATTATTACTCCACTATAAATATGAAATTGAACTCTTAGTGATTATAAAATATATTTACAGAGTATTCTCATGTAGTCCACTGATATAAGCAATGCATGTAGTTCTGTCCTGTAATTATTGGTTTATAAATTAGAACTTATCAAAATTATCGTTTATACTTCTAATTAACTCTTGATCCTTAAGTATCATTAATCCACTAGTGAATAACTAACATATATTCTTATTATAAATTTGAGCTCAATAACCATTCATCAAAGATTTAGTAAAATTTACATTCCCTTAAATATTATAGAATTAACATTTAAGAGAACCAATATATGATCTGTTAGTAAAACTTGGATTCTAAATCTTGTAAGATAATGTTCTCAGCCATCCACATCCACGACTCTCCAAAAAAAAGTAACTAGCTTATTTTACAAAGAAATCTTAACGAGTGAATCAAAAGATCATTGACTACTCAGGATTCAGATTGATCTAAATATGATCATCGAATTAATGTGTATTAAATCTTTATGATGAATGGCACGTTGATAAATATATTAATCCACATCAGTCCGGTCATACATAATCTTATTATATAAAGTACTTTCACTAAGATGTCTATCCACATCAATGATCTGGATCTAGATCACATGCATTCATAATGCTTAGTGAACCGTACTAGTAACCATTCATCAAAGATTCCATACTTTAATATGTTACTGACAATTTTATTCATTATCTATGATCTTAGTCCTCTCACACTAATACAAGATTATAGTCTCATTAATGAATATAGAATTTTCAGATATGTATATGAATTATTCAATAATAATTTAAAAGCACATCTATAAGAAAAATGTAATCATCGTTAATTTTCATATCAAAATATCAACACACATGCTTTTAGTGCATAACCCCTAACATATTGAAGAGATATAAATTATATCAATGGATGGTTGACTAATCGAAGGTGTAGAAGAAACATTGCAACTTATAAATGATATAGATCTAGAATGTGTAGAATCAAAAGTTGTGCAATGTGATTGTGAATTATCACAACTAGCAAAGGGAAATGCTGAATCGTAAAAATATCATGTCTAGTTGTATGAATGCTATTAAACTTAGGATTATATTAGAAATACCCCAATGAGTAGAGAGAATAACCTAAAAATACATGTTTGGATGATTTTGGGTTGTAATTTATGAGTGCTATTTGATCTTTTAAGATAAGATAACATGCACACCCAAAATCTTGAAACTAGAATAATCTGACATGTAACCAAAATGTTTCTTAAATGGACACATATCGTTCAAGGTAGCAGCAGGCAATCTGTTGATAAGGAAGACGATAGTAGAGTAAACATGGTACGAAATATATATTGGAATAGATGTTGGGGGTTATGCCCTCGAAGTATGCGTATTGACATTTTGATATGAAATTCAATGAGGATTACATTTTTTATAATCGTTCTTTCAAATTATTGTTGAATAATTTATATAACTATATGACAATTTCATATTCATTAATGAGACTATGATCTTGTATTGGTACGAGAGAATTAAGATCATAGATAATGAATAAAATTGTCAGCAATATATTAAAGTATGAAATCTTTAATGAATGATTGTTAGTACGGTTCATTGAACATTATGAATGTGTGTCATCTAGATCCAGATCATTGATGTGTATTGCCATCTTAGTAAATGTATTTTGTATAATGAGATTATATGTGACTGGACCGATATGAATTATATCTTTATCAACATATCGTTTATCATAAAGATTTAATACACATCAATTCGATGATCATATGTAGATCAGTCTGAATCTCTAGTAATCACAAACTCCTATGCATGTCTATTGGATCTTTTGATTCACTCGTTAAAATTTGTTTGTAAGACAAGCTAGTGACTTTTATTTTGAAGATTCAGTGATGTAGATTGCTAGGAACATGATATTGTAAGATTTGGAATCCAAGTTTTCCTAAAGGATTGTATATTGGTTCTTTTAAATATTAATCCTAGAACTGAATGGTTATTGAGCTTAAATGTACAATAAGATGATAAATTAGTCATTCACTAGTGGATTAATAGTACACAAGGATCAAAAGATATTTATGGGGGTAAAATGATAATTTTGATCAATTCTAATTTACGAATCAATAATTAAAGAACAAAACTACATGAAATGATTATATCAGTAGACTACGTTAGAATACTCCGTATTTACATTTTAAATCACTAAGAGTTCAATTCCATATTTATAGTAGAGAAATAATGGAATTAATCAATAAAATTATTTAATTAAATAGTTTAATTAATAATATGGTTTAGTGAAGCTTAGGATTATAGGTACATGATCCTCAAATCACATCTGTACTACGTAGTTTAGGGTGTGAATATTTCATGACATGACAAAATGACTGACTTGCAAAAAAAAATTTTATTCTGGGGTAAAGATATAATTATGAGATAATTATGTGTGATTAATAAATTAAGATTAATTAATTATATATGTATAAATTTTAGAAATTATATATCTATAAATAATTATCGATTATTTTTCAAATTATCGATATGTGAGATAGAATATTTAATTTTTAAAATTAAATAATTAAATTATTATTAGATAATAATTTAAATCAACTAAATTTATTATTTATGAAATAACATATAAATTAATTGATATGGATAATCATATATGTTAATTTCGAATTAACTGATATATAAAAATTTATTTAATTAAAATAAATATTTAATTCACAATAATTATCTCATATCAATCACTAATTAAATAGTAAAAATTGACATGAATTAATGTAATACTGTATGACATTAAAGAACAACTCTTTTAACTAATGTCACACTTCAACATTAAAAACAAAATTAATAATTAATAAAAACACATGCTGTTCAAATTCATGTGATGCACATGAGACCCATGCACTCATGACTCTCGTACACTGTTCTTGGGCATTAATGTAAAAACAAAAATAAAAATTCGTGGGGCATGGCAATAAAATATTCGTACTTTGATCCATCACAATTGAATCGCCACGTGTCCGTTCCATGCAAAAATGTTGACAGTGACAACTCCTTCCCCTCATACCAAAGTTTCTGCCAGCTCTTTTAATTACCTGTTCCCCACACGTGGCCTTTCATAATAGTGTTTTGACCAAGTTTGACATTGTTTCTCAACTTCCCTTTCTGTCCTAACATTTTTGTCCTTTAAACAATAATGTAAGGATATTATAGTAATTTAAGGTAGAGGACATGGATTGATGTCGTACTGAAGTGATCTTACGGTAGCGTGTGAAGAAAGCTAAATTATTTGGGACCCTACGTTCGTTAGATTTGGTACTGTAGGTTCTTACTGGACGGTCGGATTTCAAAATCCTTTGATGGGCATTCCCTGTCCGTTGATTTTGTTGCAAGTGGTCTAACGCACGAAGGGAAAACTTTCACACTTGCTCGGAAGACTAAGAAGCAGAACAAGAACCGGAATTGGACCATGACCTAGCCAAGACCATGGCCGAATCTAATGTAATTGTCGTTCAAAATGTTGAATAAATTGGCTGAATCTAATCTTATATACCTTGGTCAAATTTAAAGTTAAATCTGTTAAAAAGTTGGTGACTCTAATTGAAAGCTATTTCTGGTCATAACATAATTATTTTATTATTTTATGTTTCTTACTATATTAATTGTTTTTTTAAAAATAAATACCCATTTTATCATCAGAGCAGAGTTACAAAATGAAATAAAATCTGAATAAAATTATCAGATCTAAATATAAATAAACAATTACAAGTGTTAAATAAGATTAATTTACACATACTTATATATAGGAAGAGAATTGTGTGCATAAAGAATACATAAAAGTAGAGCTCGAACGGCTCGTTCCAGATATTCTCCACCATCTAATTTGGTTCGATCAACTAACACCGTAAAAACATATTTGCATGAAGAATATCATAATCTCGAATAGATCTGAGACATCCGATTATATCACGTACAAATAAGGCACAAAAAATATTGTAACGGTCAGATCCGAACAGAGGACATCCACCAATGACCTCATTTCCGGTGGACCAAAATCTATACAAGCGGTAGATAAGCAACTCCTTCCAAAATGGAAGGATAGCTCAAAAAAAAAAACTCAAAAAAAACTGCAGCAACAGATCTATAAAGAGGGAAGAAGAAAGAAAAGATAGAGGAAAAACAGAGGAGAGGGCAGGGAGAGAGAAAACGGTGAAAAAATAGGGAGAAAGAAAGTTTAATTAACTCACAATAAAGCTTAATTATAAAAATACTTGTTTATGAAAATTTTACTTTAAAATTATTTTTCACGTAAAAAATATTTATAAATATTATATAAATGATCATCAGAACAATTATTCAGCTAAAACTTAATCAATTAATTATTTATCTTGAAATTCTATTTTCCGGTATACGTTGTAGGAACGGACTGTGTTTCTGACTCATGACTGTATAACTACTATGTAAGCGGTCCAAGCCCTGGTATATCATCTTACTAATTTTGATGGTGGTTTGAGCTCATTTAAATAATTTTATTAATCGAATTTGTTTATTTTTGTAATTTTAATCAAATAACTTGAGGAAGCACTCTCTCACCATCCTTTAGAAAGAAAAAATGGATGGTCAAAAAGAAATGAAGTATTCCTTTATGTAGAACAAATTTATAATGGTACGGATGACATATTAGCAGTAAATAAAAGTATTTAATTACAATTCTTCCGTATATTCTGAAATCTATTCAATAAATTTTGTGACGCAAGCAGAACACATATGCGTGGTCGTGAGGACTGAAAAATATTTTATTTTGAAACATGATTATATTAAGCAAACTTCAAAAGAAGTTTACAAGAACACGGGGGTCAAAACCCAGCCAATATAATAACGGTTCCTCTTCAGAGAGGTGAGTCCAGATAACCGATCAGTTACAAAGTTATTATCGCTAGAAATATAATATAGAGAATATGAGGGAAACTACCTAAAACCTCCTTAATGTTAAAAAATATTATTTTTAAATTAACAACAACTATATAAGAAATCCTAATATATTCTTATTTCGCATAATAAATGAGCTGGATGTTGTAAAAATATTATAATTAATCTTAAAAAGTTCTGATTCGCTTAGGTAAGCTTCCTAGAAGTTAATGCTTAATCCAATCACAGATTTATAAAAAGAAAAAGAAAACTTTAAAGATCTCAAGTCATTGAAGCATTACAAAATTATTTGGTAATAAATCAACTCTAAAGCATGATCTAACAGTGTTTCGTTGTTATTTTAATTAGTGAATTTAATTATATTTTGCACTACCCAATGCATATTGTAGACTGAAAATCTTGAGAAAGTTACGTATAAATTAATTAGAAGGAAGCAATTAACTTCCTCTCTCTCTCTATATATATATAAATTATATGAAAGTTTTGTGTAATTTATCTTAAAATAATGATCTGCATCTCTAAATTAATTGAATTTTTTTGTTAGTGGAAAACCGCGTATTTAAGGTTAGTTCATAATGGAACCCAACAGACACATAAAGTAGCTAGCTAGAAACTTGGACTGTAAATTCATGGAAATAGGAAATATCCCAGAAATAGAATGCGATTGCAATTAATGTTTTAATAATTCTATTATAGAAGCACAAAATCTTTGTCATTTTCTAAGAAACTTTGATGGAATTAAGAAAATAAATCTACTCCCATGCAGACGCAGTAGTTAGAGAGAATCTTATGGAAATTCTTCTGCTATAGTCCTAATTGTTAGGTTGTTGATTATGCATACGCATCAACGACTATCTACTTGCATCCGGTCTTCACACGATATAATATTATAAAAATTCAGTATTTATACATGTCATTNAGAGAAGACCAAAGTGTCTTTGCTGGAAGAGGTACAAGACCATAAATTCTTTTAAAAGGGGCAAATGTTTTTCTAAGATCTTTGTTAATCGGAGTAATTAGAACCAATAAGTATTTAATATTTTTTACTATACATTTAATTTTTTTAAGTGAAGGCTTTCTTTAAAAAAATTGAAAGCTTAATAGGGGAAATGCAATATGATAATCTTATGAATTTGAATGGGTAAATAGTAAACAATTTGATTATTTTGTATATTTGAAGAGAGTTACAGTAACAATTTTATATTTTTACTAATTCAAAAAAAGGCAAACGAGATACAAGTTGGTAATTTACATATTTGAAGGGGCAAAAATAATATTAATATTAGTAATTTTATGATATTATATAAACTTGAACTTAAGAAATCAAAGGGGGTCAATTGCCACCAAATTAAGTGAAGAAGGAGAACCTTAAATTTTTTAATGTTAAATTTAACCTTAATATGGATTAGATATACCTCATGCTAACAAGGTAATGATGATTAACAATAGATAAATTATATAGTGGGCTTCTCTGCTCATGACCTAACCCTAATCCACTCGACCTTTTGGCTTGGACTAATCAATTAGAACGATGATTGGATTCCAAAGAATATCCAATACTTAAAATTTCTTGACTACCATTCTTATGATTGGATTCGATGCCAGAAATCTAATATCAAAAATTCTTAAATGACTGACACTTAGTGGGGAGGTCTAAAAATGATTCTTGGCTTACACTTTATTTATTTCTAAATTTTCTCTCTTTTCAAACTTTGAATCTTTGAATGAGAATATGTTCATCTTCAGATCCATGATTCCTTAAGGAGAGGCATTTTGTTTATGGTTGAGACCAATTGGCTCCATATTAGTACTGGTTGACGACACTATATCTACCATTGCCCGATTCCTCTCTCCTGATCAAAATTAGTCATAACACAGGATACAATTAAGAGGTAATTTTGGGTCCTACTTGTCGATTTTGTTTGCCAAAAATTTACCTAAAAAATATTCTATATCACTTTTTATCTTCCTTTATCAATCAATTTCTTATATGTTTTTTGTCGTATGTCGGAGTATATTTTTTCGCTACTATGAATGTTGAATTCTCAAGAATAATATCAAAAAGTTAAAATAAAATCTCTTTGGTGCTCAATGTTATATACTAATTATACCAATAATTGTATGCCAAACTTTGACTTATATTTTTGGACACGGATCACCAACTAACGTAGTTTATAGTCAGATAATATTGTAAAAAAATGTCTAGTATTTATATGTATTTAATCGATTAATAACATGATCTAATTATTACAGAGCATGCTTGCATAAACCAAGATTTTAAGATTAAATTTATCCTAGAGAGAGAGTGGTGCGTTGATATACAAATAAAAATCATAGATATTCCAAGTACTACTTTAAAAAGATAAATAAAAGCTAAGGCATAAACCAAAGTGCAACCAACTAGATATAAAAATAAAGCACAAATCTTTAAGTTCATATTCTCTCTTCCTTTTTAAGGATTTGATTCTTTAATTGTTGCAAATAGTTTTTCTATATTCCTATTTTCGCACCCCTATTTCCAACTTGCAAGTCTTCACATTCACTGCCCCCAAACACTCACAATATTGTTTTGTTTTTCCACAAGTATTTAATTAATTAATATTATTCCACAGTGTTTCCTTTTTCCCATATCCTTACTCATCGAAACTGGTTGGTGCTCAACAGCTCTTTATTAAACCTCAAATATGTACACCGTACAATGCGTATCCCACACCTAGAAAATGCTTAACAACGTAGCTTTCTCCTTTTAGCAGCACATTCTATCCAAATCTCTTAATTTAAATTTAAATCACCCTTAAACAACTATGATTTGCATATAATCTGGTTTTTAATTTGGCTAATTGTTTCCTTTTCTGTCAAAAGGCTAATTGTTTGTTTCGGGATGGAAATTATGAGTTATAATGATTGGAGGAGTTAGTATTTGGCTAAACTAGAATCATATCTTATTTTCTATAGTTGTGATTTTAAAGAGTGAAATTATTAAAAAAAAATATGCCTCATACTAATTAATCAATTTTTTTTTATTTTAAACGTTTCTTTAGGAGAGTAACTTTTACATGTATTTTAAGAACACCGTTTTCTCAACGATCAACAACTCAAATTGTGTTATAATACTGATACTTTATTATTAGGTACACCCACAATACTATAAAATAACTTATGTGGAACAATTTTTATTTGATTTTGATCAAGATGGATGAAATCATTAAGTCTTTTCCATGTATTAATACTCCCAGCAGTTAAGTAATTCCTCTGTTGCATGATTAATGTAATCAACTTAAGGTCTAGTCATGTTTACAAAATAAGCTTGATTATTGCAGAACACACATATTTAAAGCAAATATTTGAATAATTAATGTAATCAACTTAACGTCTAGTCATGTTTAGATTTCCATGGCCATGATGTTTGTTTGCTACTATGGGACTGGTGACAAACTACTTGGCTTCCTGCTGGGAACTCAGAGTTGGGACTCCTCCTATCGAACTGTTAAGGTGAGTGTAAAGAATTTTTGCAATGTAACTAAGCGAATGTAAAAGGGTAAAGAGAATAAAAAAGAATATGAGAGAGTAAATTCAATGAATACTATGAGTTGTTATTCAATGTGTGTTTCTAGCTTGCACTGCCCCCTATATATACACGAAAATTGGTAACAAAATATTCTAGAATATTTCTAGTCCGTTGTTACATATTAGGAAAATTGTAGATATCCCGCGTCAAAGAATATTCCCTTAATTTCGTCCTTATTGGTGGCACCACGCTATTCGTTGATTCAGTTCTTCTTTTCCAACTCATAATGATTTGTCTCCTGTTTGTTGATTGGCTAAAGACTGATGACATGGCAGTCATGTGGCATGAATACAATACAAAGGCACACGTTACACTAAATGGCGCATCAGATCAACGACTGTCATTCACTACCAAAGTCATTATGGCATCGCCCCTTCTTCCCAAGGCACTAAGGCATGCATTGTATGATTGGCGTGCCATTCACGCCATTAGATTTATTGGTGATTGAGATGATTGCTAGATAATGGTGGCTAATGTCGCGTGTCGTCTGTTTAGTTTTGAGACGTATCTTCATTTGAGATTCTTTCGCTGGTTTGAATCTTGATCTTACATCCAGCTCTTTTTCAAAGCTTTCCTTCGCAATTTTTTTCTTCACTTTATCTTCATTTCTTCAGTAATTTGTCTATTACTCCCCTCTATTCTCTCTCTACATTTTATTCTTCTCTGTCTCCCTCATCTTATTCATATTCTTTGTCTCAGAAATGGCAGAAGAAACAATCCTTTCTCCATCAATTTCTAGGGTTAGAAATGAGGTTGAGTTTAGAGAGTTTATTAGGCTTACAATGACGCTTTTCTCGATTGGATCCGTTGTTCTTAAGGTCAAAATGGAGCAATGGGGGTCCCTTGTCGTCGCCAAGTTTAGAGTACCTTTCACTCTATGTACATAGCTTTAGGTTTTAAACTTCCCGTGTCCCCTTTATTTCAAGAATTTACCCCAAATATATATAGGGTTCTTTGTTTTGAAGCTTTAAATATGTTGTATAATTTAGGCTAAGGCTTACCTATTTGGTTAAGTCACGAGGAGAAAACTATTACATTGCCCCTAGGGCTGTTAGGATGGGAGCTCTAATAAAGAATCTTCCAAAAGGAGATAAAGGATGGGACATGGACGTTCTATACATTTGGGAAAACTGGAACGTTGACGGCCCTTGGATTGTTCCCCATACTCGGGGCGTCTTCAGTAAGTCCCTTGGTTTGAGCTTCGTTTCCTTGTAGTTTCTTTTTCTTTCTTTTCTCTGCTTTCTATTCTGTATATTATTTCCCATTACTAATATTCGTTTCTCCTTGTTGATAGTCAAGGCAGTGAACGCCAAACCTTTTCATTCAAAGGCAAACGTCGAGCGGATCACAACCGCTTGCCACTGCCGGATTTGTGACTGGCATCTTCTTCTAGACCTGAGGAGAAAGGTGACAACTGCGTTTGTCCCTAACATACCAATGGCCATCCTCATCCTTGCTGCCATTCTGGTCCCTACTTTCTGACCAATCTCATCTCCTTGTCTGCTTCCTGCATACGTTTGGAGTTCATCTTCGTTCAAAAACGCAAGCAAAGAATAAGAAGAAATTGACTTGCAACCCTTTTTTCCAATCGTAACGCAAATGAGGAGGCTACAGACAATGATTGGAGACGTCACTGGAAGAAACGTCCATCCTCAGACTGGACCCTTACAGCTCTACGCTGACCCATGCAATGGACAATGAGGCGTCTACTCGGCTAACCCCTACTGTCACTTCTCCTACCAAAGATCTACCTAAGGCGAACCCCACAGCAGCTGATCCTCCTTAGTCGGACGTCAAGGATATTGTTCCTTTGAGGCTATGGCGGTACATCAGTGACTCACCCTTTCCCATCACAGTCAGCTTCCTCAACGAGTTGCAGACGACTCATTCCATTGCTCATCGAATTCTCTACAAGACAGACACGACCTCAACGCGTCAAATGAGCTCTAGGGCCCTATATTCTACTTTGAGCCAAGATTTGACCAGAATAAATATTTTAGCCTTTTCTTTTATGTTCTTTTGACAAGCCTTCGATCTCTTTGCAGACCTTTGTTCACCACAATGTCCTTCAAGAGTATCACAACTTATGTGAGCATGCCGTGATCAGATGCCACGAGAAGTTAGGGGGAGGCCCGTGCTCACATTGAGGGGCTTCAGGTAGACCGGGAGCGGAAAAAGAGGGTGAAGCTCGAGTTGAAGGAGTCGGTCGAGAAGCAGGCTGGGGAGATTTCCATCCTCAAAGTTGAGAACTTCAAGCTGGATGAAACGCTTAAGGCTGCGCAACTGGCAAAGGAATTGGTCGTTCAGGAAAAGGAAGTAGGTGGAAACAGAATTCTGAGAGGACTTTGACGAGGAGGAGTAAGCTATTTACATCATAGGCTATTGTCATGGTCTTGCACTTGTCTCTGCCAGGCGTCTTCTTTCTGGTGAGCCTACGACTCCCGTTCTGATCCCAGAATGTGTGAGTCTTCCAGCTGAGATTCCAGAAGACACGACTTCTGCCACTGACCTCTCTAAGCCCCGATATCAGTTTCTAATTTAGTTTTCTTTTATTTTTGCTGTACTTCTTTTTAGTCATATGAACTTCCATTAATGAAGCTTTAATTCTCTCATTGGCTCTGATCATTCTTATCTCTTCACTTCTTTTTGTTGCTTATACTTTCTCACAAAGTCTATTCTTTAAGTCTTCTTTCAGTTTTTCTAAATGACTTTCCATTATAGTGCACTCCGTTGCTAAGGGCTTAAACTCATTGTAAAGTCTTGTCTTGGTTTTCTTTGGAGAATGTCTGGTCATTGTAGTGTAGTCCATTCTTATGGGCTTAGGCTTATTGTATAGCCATAGTCTCGGTTTTCTTTAAAGAATGACTGTCCATTATAATACAGTCCGTTCTCAAGGACTTGGGCTCATTGTTGAGTCATGACCAACATTTCCTTTAGTGAATGGCTGTCCATTGTATTGAATTCCTTGCTCAAGGACTTAGACTCATTGAAGAGCCAATGCCTAAATTTTTGTTAGATGATGACTTCCCATTGTAGTGCAGTCTGTTCTCAAAGACTTAAGCTCGTTGTAGAGTTATGGCCCTATTTTTTTTTTAGAAAATGGTTGTCCATTATAGTGTAGTATATTCTCAAGGACTTAGGCTCATTGTAGAGCCATGATCCCAGTCTTCTTTAGAGACGATTGACCATTGTAGTACAATATTTTCTTAAGGACTTAGGCTCATTGTTGAGCCATGGCCCTATCTTTTTCTTTCCACTGCATTTTCAAGTCTTAAAACTTTCTTCATACAAGTTGACACCATTCTTACATGGAAAACCCTTAATCACAACAACACACAGAGAAGTTATTACTTCATTAGTAATAAATAGAATGGAATTTTCACATAAATTAAGTCATAGTAGGGTATACAGAACCCAACTAGACCATATAGACCGATCCAGACCGAACCGAAGTTTATCAGTTTGGTAGGTTTTTTAATTATATGGGCGGTTCGATCTTAGATTTTGAAAAACCGAACATTTAGTTCAGTCCAGAATTTTAGGTCATTCTAGAGTGAACCGCCCACAAATCTCAATATATAACTTTTATCTTCCAAACCCTAACCTACCTTGTCCCTCTACTAACTCGATGAGGTGGCTCTCTACCCACAAGGTACACCCTCGATGTGGATCTCTAGGATGTGATAACCGCTGAATGCTTGCAATCCAAGGACAAGAAGGTTACTGTAGCCAAGGAAACCAAGAAGAGGCTGGAGGAGAGGTTCAAGACTGGGAAGAATTGGTGGTTCTCCTACATGCAGTCTCTCTCTCTCTGACCATGCTACACTGACGCTTATAATTTGTACACAATGATTCATCTCTACTTCTTAGTCTCTCACTCTCTCAAGTTTCAAATTCTCTCTCTCTACATTTCTCCCCCTGGGCTGCTTTAGTCTCTCTCTAAACTGTTTTCACTTCTCACTGCTCAATTATCATGACTCTTGATTTTGATATTTGGTTTTGATTTAGGAGTTTTTGACTGTAATTTTCGATTTAAGAGTTTCTGAGATTTCAGATTTAGGGAAATAAATTGAGGTTTTAATGAGATGATTTAGGGTTTTAATTTAGTTTTAATCAGGATTAATGTGCTATTTGTGATTTTTTTTCTCAACTTGGTTTGTTACGCATTATAAATGAGGTTTCATTTTCAACTTTGAAATGCTTTTCTCTCCTTGTTTCTGGACAGAATAACTCGTCCGAACCGACTAGATGATTTTTCGTATGGTTAATTCTATTTTATAGATAAGAGTGATCGGTTCGGTCATCCATATTGGAGGACAATGATTTTCAGTTCAGTCCAATTTTTCTGTCAAAAACAGGTCCGAACCTCCCGTGGACACCCTTAGTGATACATAATATTTCCATAAATGAGCCGCGTTCCATTACGTCAATCAATCATCGCCTTCTTCTGTCGTGAGGAAGTAATGTCCGTTTCCACCAATCCCTTTGATCATATAAGGTCCTTCCCAATTGGGTCTCAGCTTGTCTTCTTCGATTTGAAAGATTTTCTTCAAGACCAAGTCTTCCACTAGGAATTCTCATTTGTTGACCCTTTTCAGAGATCCCCACTTCTGGTTGTAGTTGGCCAATCTAATTAGTGTTGCTTCTCTTTTTCCTTCAAGAAAATGAAGACATTTTTCGTCAGCTCAGAATTCTGGGACTTGTTTAAGCTTGATCCTATCATCGGGCTTCCAATCTCAACTAGTATGATCGGTTTAGCTCCATATGCAAGTGTAGAAAAAGTTTCTATGATGCAGTTGTCCTGTAGGCCCACAATACCGCAGGTAAATTTTTCACCCATTTTCCCTTAGTGGACTCCAGTCGCTTCTTCATGCTTTCCGGTATTGTTATTTTTGACATTTCCGCTTGACCATTCCCTTATGGGTAATATGGTGTTGACAACCAGTTCCTGATGTGAAGTCCTTCACAAAATGCTTTGACTATTCTCCTTGTAAATTGCAAGCCGTCGTCTGAAATTACGGCTCATGGTATCGGGTATCTACAAATGATGTTCTTATATAAGAATCATTTTACGTCCTCCTCATGGACCCTGGAAAATGCTTGTGCTTAATCTTCTTTGTAAAGTAGTCGGTTGCAACTAAATAAATCTTTTTTGTTTATGTTGGTGCCATCGGAAGTCGCAATGATGTCTAGGCTCCATTGCATGAATGACCACGGGCTTGCGAAAGTCTTAAGGTCTCCTAGTTCCATCCTCATGGTGGGGGCAAAGCGTTGGCATTTTTCATATCTCTTTACGTACTGTTTAGTCTCTTCATGCATCTTAGGCTAATAGTACCCCTTATTCAATATCTTATGTGAAAATGATCTTCCTCTAGAGTGATTTTATCGCTTGATGCACTTCAACTAGCACGTACTTTGCTTCACTTGGCCTTAGGCACCTTAGGTACAGACCTGAAAAAGACACGTGATACAATCTACCGTCAATCGATCAATACATCGCGCTCTGTTGCTGAAGTTTGTTATATTCTTAGCCTGGTAAGGAACTCCACATGACATTCCCTTTGTACGAGAGTTGTAGGTTGACATCGGTGCTTTAAAAGGTCCGCCATAATATGGTTCAGATGCCTAGACCATCGGACCATCAGGTCATTATCCCAATTGGCCACCCTTTTCATCGACTAGTTTGAAGGTAACAAGATAATTATTAATGAGTCTGACAACCTTTTCATAGTGATCTAGAAGACTGGAGAGTCCTTGAGAGATTACATCAAGCGTTTTATGAATGAAACGATCTGTATAACTTGATGTGATGAGACAATAACTGAGGTTACTTTTCAAAATGCGTTATTGGATGAAATGTACATTTACAAATATTTACGCCATTAAAGGCCAAAGACCCTGTGAGAGAGCTTTACCAAGGCTCATGAATTTGATAAGTCAGACGAAGAAATAACTAAGAAAAAAGGTAAGGGTAGTAGCCACCAATTAGAAACCTCACCCGTAGGAAAAGAGGACCATAGAAGTCAGAAGGAAAGGACTGGTTATAAGGATGATAGAAAGAGTTCCAATGAGAGGGTTAACGTCTTTTATAGGCTTGGACCCAGAGTTAACATTGAATTAATCTTCCACTTCTGACGGTTTACCTACAAGAGTTTATCCACTAGATAAAGGTTACTTCGCCTTCGAAGTTGAAAACTAAGATGGGAAAAAGGAAGAACCAGGACAAATATTGTGATTATCACCAAGACTATAGTCACAAGACAAACATGAGATCCTAAACTGCAAATGTTCACCTTGGCATCCTCATCTCGAACTAGACTTGGCCCAGTAGACAGTCTCTTCGACAAAGACAAGGTTTGAGTTCACTATACTTATGAGTACTCCTGGTCATCTCCCTCGATGTAGCAAATTTTCTTGTCAAGCAAATCTTGGCGGATGATGGAGTTCGGCTGACATTATTTTTCTCTTGACGTTGACGAAGCTCGGAATAAATGACTCAGAATCTGAATCACAACTTGTCGGGTTCAACACTTGGTCACTAGAGCCATCATGAGTATTTTCCTACCAACAAAGGCAAATATAGTATCCCTCATGATTGATGAGGATTCAACCTATAATATGATCGTGGGCAAATCGTGGGCACATGCCATGAAAGAAGCGCCATGCTCCTTGCACCAAAAGATCAATTTCCAAACATCCAAGGGGATAATGGAAATCTGCGAGGATCGGGACATAGCTAGCGGCAACAAGCTAAGAGCTGTTGCCTCACCAACTTTCAATGAAAGGAATAGTTGTAACAATCACATGGTAGAGGGAAGGGTTTAGATTTCCAAAGAATAATAAAACTCCTATAGAGGAAGTAGTAGAGGTCTCAATCCACACATTTAATCCCAAAAGACCTATTAGCATCAGTTAAAATCTCAGAGATCCACTTAGAGAGGAATTCATCTCCTTCCTAAGAAACCTTTAGGTTATCTAAGACATACCGAGGATATGTCCATCAATGATATCATATAAGGTAGAGTTTGACCCCAACCATAAACCCGTTATGCATATGATCTGAGGAAGTTTGCTCCCGATAGAAATGCGATCATTAATAAGGAGGTTTAAAGGATGGTGGATGCATGTTTCATCTAAAAGGTGGAATACCCAGACTGGTTGGTGAATGTTGTAGTGTTAAGAAGAAAAATTGTAAATGAAATGTGCACAATGACTTTACTCATCTAAATAGAGCATGACCGAATGGTGAAAGTTTCAGACCTGAGGCATTTACTTGAGGTACTTAATAAATACTATACAGAGCTTAATCTTTCTAAGTTCTTTGTGGTTGTGTCATTATAAAATTTCTTAAACATCTGGTGACCAAACGTGTGATTGAAGCCAAATCAAACTAGGTTAGGGCTATCCAAAATATGCTCACGCCGCGCAGCCATACTGCAAATGCGTATGTAGATTTGATTCTTAAGACCCTGGATGGAATAGTTAAAGAGTAGACATTGCGCTTAAGATTCTTGACATCAAATAATGAGGATGAATATGAAAGTTTGCTTGCAGGCATGCAACCAACCAACACTTTAGGGGCACAAATATTGATGGTAATCATTGACTCGAAGCTAGTAGTTAACCAGATAAATAGAGAATACAAAGCAAAAGACACAAGGATGAAGGCATACTTTAGTTGTTGGATCAGGTTTTAAAATTTGAGGAAAAGTCATTGAACCATGAATGGTTCGTGGGTGGAATATCAACCAATTTAATCATATTAAATATTAAAACCATACATCCGATTATGCACACAAAGTTAAATGTATTCAAAAGAGGTAGAAACAATTTTATACCTTCCTTGTATCGGAGAAATTTTGATTTAGTGGAATCCTATTAGTCGTATCGTATTCTTCGTTCTTCGTAGAACTCGAATCAGTTTTCACACCAACAACCACTAGTAGGATTCAGATGTATATCTCAATTGGATGTTGATAAGAAATTGAGTGTAAGCTCTCAAAACAACTGGAGAAGAAAAATCAAAATTTTCCTTCTCCTCTATAGATTTCGACAGCAAGCAAACGAGGGAGATAAACTATTTTCTGTTCGGTGTAATCAAACACTCAGTTAGGGTTAGGGATGCAACCCTATTGCCATCCCTTATATAATAATTATAAAATTTGTACATATACCCCTATATGTTAAATTACTCAAAATTCACCCTCTTATATTTACTATTGCCAAAAATTGCACACCTTCCTAGAGTCAATGTAGTATCCAAATTCATCAATCCAAATTGATAAATTAAATGTATCTCCATCAATTAATTATTAATTTATTTTATTTACTAATTATCTAATAATTAGAAAATAACCAATTAATTAATTTGAACATTAATTACTTGGTTGTCAAAAGTTAAGTGAAAACACACATCACATATGGGTTCGAGAAATATACTTTGGTCAAAAACACATTTTTGGTTCAACAGGTGTTGTTTTTCATTCCTGTCCTTATAAGCTACTTTTGGGATCGAATGGACCCACATGAATAAAGATGTAGGACTCAAATACTTGGAGAATTTATCACCATAAACTTATGACCTATTTAATTCTGACATCGTACAACTCTAATATAGGTCCGATGCCAAATCAACTCTCAATTCATGCGCGCTACATTTTTTGGTAAATAAACATTTCACGGTCCACATAATATTTTAACATATTATGCTTCATAAATATTAGTAACAAGAGCGGGATGTAAAATTATCATTTTACCCCTCTTGTTATTATTTTCTTAATTCCTTTATTGACTACGAATTAGAAAGACATAATAGTGAATTGTCTCACAATTCTCCATGTCTTATTCAATGATTCATTTCATTGAATACCTGGCAAGGTTAATTTATTCACACATCCATCAATAAAGCATAAAGTGATATTGTTACATTTTGTAATCTAATCACAAATTTCCATATCTGTGAATCATGCAACTCCAACATAGTTGAATCATTATCTCAACAGTCAATATATCGTTTGAAAATTTGACCTCACTCTTTTGATGTATGAAAGATCGTAACTAACTAGGTCAAGTTTCATATTCATCTAAGGATTTAAGTAATTACAAAAATAAACTTAATGTGTAACAATTAGATTTAAAGCTAGATAAACGAATTTGCTATAAACTAAATGGTTACTAGTCTATTCAAGATGTTCCACAACATGTCTAGATAAACCTTTAGAGTCTCCACTCCCATGCCCCAAGACTGACATCCTTTGTCTCAACCTAGTAGTTGTAATTGGACTCGATCCTAATACTACGAATAATATTCTGAACTATTTCAGAATAGTTTGTCTGGAAGATTCCTCAGTCTTTATTCTTCTTACGTTGAAAATAGTTTCAAGACTTGAGTATATTGTAAACACACTTTAATTAATAGAAAAACTTCCATTCATTCATTAAATTCAGTAATAAAAAATGTCTGACAAATAAGTAAATACTCATAAATAGATATTACACCCTACTTTATGGATATAATTCCAACAATCTCCCACTTGGACTAAAATAGGCGTGTACAATTTCGTATCCCCATTCCATCTGGATGACCATTAAAGACTTTACGGCTTAAAGACTTCGTGAATGGATTTGACACATTGTTGACCATTGATATATATGTTACTACAACATCTCCACGCTGAACAATATCTCTAATCAGGTGATACTTACGCTCTATGTACTTAGATCTTTTGTGGCTCCTTGGTTCCTTTGAGTTTGCTACAATCCCACTGTTATCGCAATAAAATGTCATTGGCTTGTCAGCTTTTGGAACAACTTTCAGAGTCTTCAAGAACTTTCTAAGCCATACAGCTCGTGAGCAACTTCACAAGTTGTCACATTTCAACTTCTATAGTGGAATCAGCAATGCAAGATTGCTTAATATTTCTCCATATAACTGCTTTACCGTTTAGGATGTACATTGATCCTGAAGTGAACCTCCTAGAATATTTGTCTGCTTTGAAGTTGAAATCAGTATACCCCATCATATTCAGGTTAGTACTTGAATACATAAACATGTAGTTTCTTGTTCTCCCAAGATACTTAAGGATATGCTTGAGTGCATTCGAATGCTTGATTCTAAGATTAGATTGGAAACGACTCACCACGCCCACCGTGTAGCAAATGTCTAACCTAGTGCAAAGCATCACATACGTGAGACTTCCTATAGTTGAGGCATAGAAAATCTTTCTCATGTCTTTCTCTTCTTGACTAGTCTTGGGAGACCGCTCCTTGGAGATGGTGACTATATGCCTGAAAGGAAGATATCCCTTCTTAGAATCTTGCATACTAAAGCGATCCATCACCTTATCAATATAACATGCTTGAGACAGTGCCAATTATTTGTTATTCCGATCCCAAAACATCTTAATACCTAGGACTAAGGCAGTTACTTCAAGATCATTCATATCAAATTGCTTTGTAAGCCACTAGAAAAACTACTTTCCCTTCGTGTGTTAGCTTATACACATAGAGTTTGTCCACTAACTATTCAAAACCAAAGTTCTTGACAGTTTCGTCGAATCTAATATTTCATGATCGTGACGATTGCTTAAGTCCATAAATGGACTTCAACAGTTCATAAATCTTACCCTCTAGCCTTTTTGCACGAACCTGTCTGGTTGAGCCATATAAATGGGCTCTTCAAGATTGTCATTCAGAAAAGAAGTTTTGACATCCATATGCCAGATTTCATAATCAAGGGCAGCAACAATGGACATGAGGATTTAGATGGATTTAAGCATGGTTACCGGGGAGAAGGTATCATCATAGTTTATACCTTCCTTTTAGGTGTAGCCCTTGGCTACTAGCTTAGCTTTGAATGTCTCCATATTTCCATCTGAACCTCTCTTTTTCATATAGATCCATTTACACCCCTTCACGAGAATCTATAAGTTTTTAGACTCCATTCGAGTACATCGAATGTATCTTAATGTTCATGGCTTCTTGCCCTAGGTTTGCTTTAGGACAAGCCATGGCCTGTGAGCAGGAGACAGGTTCATCATGATCTTTATCTGAAACTGCTGTTTAGGCATCTCCATAAGACATATACCATTCAGGCTATCTCACAACCCTCCCAACATCGAGGCTCCATAGGCTTTAGCTCCAGCTGTGGTTATTCTATTATTGAATCAGAAACAGTTCCTGATTGGGGAGTCAGTGCCCTCGCACTCAATAATTCCTCGAGCACAAGAGTTCTTCTCGGCTTCATACTTCTTATATAGTCTTCTTCAAGAAAACGTGCATTCATGCTAACGAATGTTTTCTTTCCAATCAGACTATAAAATACATACCCCTTCATTCCTTTAGGGTATCCTACAAACATGTATAATTTTGATCGACTGGACAACTTACATGCCTTCTGTTTCAGAACATGTGCTGGGAACCCCCATATTCTAACGTTGTTATTGGATGAATTTCGTCCATTCCATCTGTCATATAGCGTGCCAGGTACTATCTTCGACGGAGCTTGGTTTAGAATGTATGCTGCTGTTTCCAAGGCATATCTCCAGAACAAATCTAGGAGGTATGAGTAACTCATTATGGATCTAACCATATCCATCAGAGTTCTATTCCTTCTCTCTAGAACACCATTATGTTCTGGAGTGCCAGGTGCTGTAAGCCGAGAAGGAATACATTATTCTTTAAGAAAGTCTTCGAACTTTCCTACAAGTACTCTCCATCATGATTATATCGTAGTGTTTTGATTTGTTTCTCTAATTTATTTTCGACCATATCCTTGTACTCTTCAAACTTTCAAAGGTTTCAGACTTTTGGTGCATTAGATAAATATTTCCAAAACGTGAGTAGTTATCAGTGAAGGTTACAAAGTATTCATAACCCCTTTTATCTTAGATATTCAATGACCTACATACATCACTATTTACGAGTTTGAGGCATTGATTGGCTCTTCACCCTTCACTGAAAAGGGTCTCTTGGTCATTTTACCTACTATACAGGATTCACATGTGGGTAGTGATCCCACACTTAAAGTTTTCAATGGACCATCATTTGCAAGTCTTTTAATCATGTCCTGGCTAGTGTGGCCAAGACGTAAGTGCTTCAAATAGGTTAGATTGAATGAGTCAGACTTCAACCTTTTACTATCCCTTTGTAAATCAATATTTATTTCAGTGTCACATATCATTGGAACTATCGATTTTACGTAAAAACGTTTATTCATCAAACGTGCAGTTGTAATTAAACAAACATTTTTAAAAATACCAATATATTTATCACTGAAATTCAGACGACTTGCTCAATTAACTAGCTACTGAAATAAGGTTCTTCCTTAATACCGGGGTATAATAAACATCATGTAAAACATAAAACTGTTATCGAATGAATATTTAATAGTTCCAACAGATACGACCGATACTAGTGTTCATTTCCTGAAAAGAAGTTGAACTCGCCCTCGTCAAGCCTTCTGATATCACTGAACCTCTACATGGAACAAGATATATGGTTAGTTGCTGTAGAGTCTACAATCCACGAAAAAGTAGAGTCCACATAACATGCCTCTGTAACAAGTACTATACTTTTAGATCTCAAATCCTAGAGATAGTCTGAACAGTTGCATTTCGAATGGCCAACGGCTCCACAATGATGACACTTATTTTTTGAGTTATCCACTTCTGTAGTGCCCTTACCTTTCACAACTTTCGAGTTCTGCTTCTTAGCCTTCTTCAGACCTCTCTAGTATTTTTTTTGGTGCAAGAGGTGGAAGGGTTGCTTTCAGTAAAGTTTGTCTCTCCAATTTTCCTCTTTCCCTTTAGAAATAGGGTCTCAGCAACATGTAGTTCATTTATCAGCTCAGGAAGTGAGTACCTCAACTTATTCATCGAATAATTACGTTTGAAGTTCTCAAAAGTGTCAGGCATAGTCTCAAGGATCATATCAACTTATGTCTCACCATCTATCTCAGTACCCATGATCTCCATCTCATTCAGATAACTAATGATCAACATCATATGTTCTCTGAATGGAGTTCCAGGTTTCATCCTGCAGTTCATGAAGTTTCACAGAGTAGCCTATTTGGCTTGACGACCCCGATCTTTGAACATTTCGGTGATGCTCAACATCATATTACCGTCAGTTTCCATGTTGTGATGCTGTTGTTGCAGCACATTGCTAACATAAGCCAAGATGTAACACCTGGTGATCTCATTAGATCGCAGCCAAGAAGCATAAACATCATTTCCCTCTTGAGTGGATTTAACAATAGGCTCAGGATAAGGGGTGGTGAGCACGAACTTGTGCTTTTCTACCATCAACACGATAGTAAGATTATATTTCCAATCCATGTAATTTTCACCAGTAAGTTTGTTCACATTTAAGATAGTTGAGAGTGGAGATAGAAACATGATTACTGAAAAGAATAAATAAAATGGTGTAAATAAATACTCAATCATTTAGGAAAGTATGATGCATGATGAAAATACTTAAATATTTAAAAATTCAATAAAAATATTTCTTCCATGATGTTACGATCAATAACAATAGCTTGTCTCATCTAAGGACAACGTTCATGCTACCTCATGTCGCATCGAGACTCCGCTCGTTTGGTTAAAGCTTCTCAAGATGTCACTACATCTAGCTTAACCAATCATCAATAGTTTTGGTCACCTTAGCCCCATTGACTAGCCCCTATGAGGGATTCCAATGTGCTTGGGTCTAAATATTTAACCGCAGCATTGGCTTTAAAGGTTGCCATGAACTAACAGTTTGTCTAAAAACGATCTTGCCTTACCACTTCCATTACATGCTTTAGCTTCTTAAGCAAATTGATGACTCAAAGAAACACGACTCCCAAGTTTTTCCCATTGAAGAGAGGACCGTTAAGGCGGCTCTAAACCATTCCTCATGCTACGATCAAGTTTGCGTTGGAGACATTGGGTACGTTTCAACGTAAATGACCCCCTACTTAATTTTTGAAAAATAGATTTTTCCCTGTTTTTTCAAAAATTATAACTCTTTATTGATTTGGAAAAAACAAGTTTCAAAAATTATAATTTTAAAAGCTAATTTAAAATTTATAACTTTTATAAAATTCACATTGTATATAAATTATAACCCATTATAAATTAAATTACAATGATGCATGTACATGCATACTACATGACATTTTGATATTGACATATCCCTATGTCTATATGACATGTTATATGATGATGCGAGATTAATAATAAATCACCCATTCAAAATTAACCTCCCTATTGACTCATTTGTATTACAACCCATAAAAGAATAATAAATAAATTACAATTAATTTAAATACTAGTCTTCATGGCGTCTGTAATTGTCTCATTGTCTTTCATGTAGTTCCATTAATTTTTTTAACTCTTTACAACAGTGCAGTCCTATTTTCAAAATTTAAAATTTTGAGCAAAACCCTTTAGTTAAGCAAAACTATGTTCCTAATTAAATAATCCCATTAAATATTTTTAAAATTTAAAATCTAAAAAATAAAAAGATAAATTGATAATTATCTTTTAAATTTGAAATTCAAAAGATAAAATAGATAATATAAATAATTATCTTTTGAATTCAAAATCCAAAAGGTAAAAAGATAAAATAGATAATTATCTTTTAAATTCAAAATTTAAAAGATAAAAGATTGATAATTATCTTTTATCCGTCTAAAAATAAAAGTTCAAAATTCAAAACATAAAAGATAAAAGATGGGATTAGGGTTTTTGTGAAACATCACCGAATTTTCTAAACCCTAATTGTTATTGCCTAGGGTTTCAAAATCTTAGTCACCACGCAAAGCACGGCCACACAAAGCTGGAGGTGGTGCGACACGGCGGCGGGCGGGCGGCGGCGATGATAACGACGGTGGCAGTTTCGACTGTGACTTTTCGAGGCGGCGACGGATTACATGGAATTTAAAAAAATACAAAATTTTCAAGAAAATAAATTACCTAATATTCTATGTCTCAATTTCGATGTACATCAATTCTAAAATTGAAAAACAAAATGCCTAGAGCCAATAGATCGAGACCCATTCATAAAATACGTTTAAAGCTATTTTGAATCTACCATACAAAATATTCCAATATCACAACATCCAACGATACATACGCCTAATCATAGAATATGCATAATAAAACATCAAGGCTCTGACACCAATTGGTTAATCGAGTTTTAAAATTTGTGGAAAAATCATTGAACCACGAATGGTTGTGGGTGTAATATAAATTGTTTTTACATCAACCAATTTAATCATATTGAATATTAAAATCATACATCCGATTATGCATACAAAGTTCATGTCTTCAAAAGAGGTAGAAATAATTTTATACTTTTCTTGTATCGGAGAAATCCTGATTTGGTGGGAATCCTCTTAGTCGTCTCGCGTTCTTCATTCTTCATAGAACTCGAATCAGTCTTCACACCAACAACCACTCGTAGGATTCAGTAGTATATCTCAATTGGATGTTGATAATGAATTGAGTGTTGGTTTTCAAAATAACTAGAGAAGAAAAATCAAAATTTTCTCTCTCTATAGATTTCAGCGGCAAGCAGGGGAGGGAGAGAAACTCTTTTCTGCTATGTGTAATGACACACCTTGTTAGGGTTAGAGATGCAACCCTATTACCATCCTTTATTTAATAATTATGAAATTCTCACATATACCCCTACATGTTAAGTTACCAAAAATTCACCCCCTTATCTTTGCTATTGCCAAAAATTGTATATCTCCTTAGAGTTAATGTTGTGTCCAAATTCATCAATCTAAATTGATAAATTAAATTTATCACCATCAATTAATTAATTTCTTTTATTTACTAATTATCTAATAATTAGAAAATAATAAATTAATTAATTTGAATATTAATTACTTAGTTGTCACTAATTAAGTGACAACACCCATCATATATAAATTCAGAAAATATATCTTGATCCAAAACACATTTTTGGTCCAACGGTTGTTGTTTTTCATTCATATCCTTATGATCTACTATTGAGAATGAATGAACCCATATGAATAAAGCTATATGACTCAAATACTAAGAGGATTTATCTCTTTAAAATTCCTGACTTATTTAATCATGACACCGTTTGACTCCATTATAGGTTTGATGCCAAATCAACTCTTGATTAATGCGCGCTACATTTTCTGTTGGTGTAAATAAACACTTTTTTTTCACGGCCATAGAATATTTTAACATTTTACCCTTCGTGAATATCAGCAACAAGAGTGAGATGTAAAATTAGTGTTTTACCGCTCTTATTATTATTATTATTATTATTATTATTATTATTATTATTATTATTATTATTATTATTTTCTTAACTCCTTTATTAACTGTGAATAAGAAAGACATAATAGTAAATTGACTCGTACAATTCCCCACATCATATTCATTGATTCATTTCATCGAGTACCTGGCCAGGTTAATTTGATCACACACCCATCAATATAGCCTAAGATGATATTTTTGCATTTCGTAATCTAATCATGAATTTTCATAACTGTGAATCATGTAACTTCAACATTGTTGAATCACTATCCCAACAGCTGAGGTATTGTCTGACAATTTGAACTCACTCCTTTGGCGTATCAAAGATCGTAACTAACTAGGTCAAGTTACGTATTCACCTCAGGATTAAAGTATTTATGAAAATATCATTAAGCTATAACAATTAATTTTAGAGTTAGATAAACGGCTTTGCTCTAAACCAATTGATTACTATTCTATTCAACATGTTCCAAAACATGTATAGGTCAACCGTTAGAGTCTCCACTCCCATGCCCCATGTCCGACATCCTTTAGTTCAACCTAACAGTCGTAGTAAGAGTTGATTGCCCAGTCGATCCTAAGACTGTGAATAACATTTTGAACTATTTCAGAAGAGTTTTTCTGGAAGGCCCCTCAGTCTTTACTCTTCTTACGTTGACAATAGTTCTACGACTTGAGTAAATTATAAACACACTTTAATTAATAGAAAATTTTCATTCATTCATTAAATTCAGTAATAAAAAATGTCTGATAAATAACTAAATACTTATAAATAGTTACTACACCCTACTTTATGGACATAATTCCAACATTAGTAAGGTATTATAAGTTCGTGTGCTATTCTAGGGATGCGCCATATAGCAGCTCCTTAGAAATGAAAATAGTTACACCGATGCCTTTACAAATCTTGCCTCATCCATTGACTAATAATTCATGAGGACCCATCCCCATTGATTTTCTATTGATCCAAGTTTTGACAAGAGTAGGGTGGAGGTACCCTTGAATACCATAGATGATAGACCCCAGGTGGATGTACCCCCTCACTCGTAATATTTTACATGGAACCTTTCAGAGGATCGTCATGTAGTGAAGAAGCACCAAATGCATGCATCAAGGCACTTTGTCCTCAATGGAGTACTCTATAGGAGATCATACTCATACCCGTACTTTAGGCGTCTTCATCATAGTAAAGCCCAATGTGTCCTATCCGAGCTCCACATAGGATAGTGCAGTGTAGATACCGTATTTTGTCTGGCCCAATACTTTGAAAATATGTAATGTTTTGACCCATATACTAATTTAAGACTATGTATATGATTTTAAAAATAGCTCAGACTAAAAATGAGAAAAGAATTGTCCAAAGACTAAAAAAATAAAAAAAAAGAGCAAAATGACTAAAAATAAAAATGAAGCCCTAAGTTTTCCTATAGGGGAGGTTTTCACTTGAAAGGAGGGATTGGAGAGGGAGAAAGAGATGTGATTTTAGAGAGAGATAGAGAGGTCCTGAGAAAATAGGAGAAATTTTTAAAAGAGAGAGAAAGAGAGTCTTCATTTCTATTCATGTTTTATCTTCTCCTATTCTTTTTCTTAAGGTAGTTTTAATTTCTTGCACTTTAGCTTACGATATATCTTGTTCATTATTCTTCATCATCTCTCTTCTTTATACTCATGTAGTTGATTTTTTTTGTTTTCTTTTCCATACATAATTTGTTTGTTCCTTATTTATCATTTCTCCTACTCTTAATCTTAAGTTTTATTTTCACGCATTGTTGATTTCTCTACAAGTTAGATAATGAGATGTCTTTTTCATCAACTCAATCAATGAGGAAGATGATAAAACTTTTGAGGGGTGTAAAATTAACTCAATATGTATCAACCCTTTAATGGGTTAAAAGTGTACATTTCATGAAAATATATTCTATGATAATTTTATCATACATAAAAATGCATAAAATAGAGAGTAAAACCTCTATACAAGATTATGCAAATATTTAAGTTTAAATTTTTTTTATGTTCTCACAAGTCTTTTTTCCTTTTTATTTTAAAAATTTTGTTCATCATTTTTGAGACACTTGTTTGAACTAGTTACCATCCATGATCATTCTTAGTACTGAAGGAAGAAAGAAAAAAAAGGTAATTAGTGAACTAGGTAGTACATAATAAAAATGATATATTTATATCCCAAACAAAAGTATTCTATTTTAAAATTTTATCGATCTTTTCTAGTGGCACTTATTTGAACTAATTACCATCCACGATCATTCCTTTACTATTTGAATAGTAATTATTGAAGAGAATAATAGTAATTAGTAGGCTATGTAGTAAAAAATTATATATTTATGTCGATTATGCATTCCCATATGTATATATGTATGTATATGATATCTTAACAAAATTAAACATTTACATAAATTAATTTATCTAAATATAAATTATTGAAAATTAATATATTTGTTTAAAATTATATTTATGTTCATAAAAAAATTTTGAACGAGGGTATCACCCTCGGTCAAACAGAGGGTGTTACCCACTGTCCCCTTCCCCTTTTCGTGTTTTTTTTACTTATTTTTCTATTTATTTTTATTATTTTCTTAATACAAATTAGTGTTTATTTCAAATTTATATTTTCATGCTTCTTCTTTACATGTTTCACACACTATTCATCTATTTTTACTCTATACATTTTCATCAAATTTATCATACATTCTAACTTTTCCTTCACCCATTTTTCTCTTATTTCTTATTTATTTATGTATCATTGTCATATTACCTTGTCTATAATGTGATTCTTATCTCATTCCTTTATTATTAGAGTTAGTATTCATATATGTCTGGATTACAGTCTTAACAATTAGATTTAATTCTGTTAATTTCAATATTAAGTTTTACTAAAATAATTCGATGACGGACTTTAAGATTTTTGGGATACCAAATCTCTCAAACTACCGAGGTGAGGAATTACTTTTGGGATACCGAGAATGACTCCAATAATGCTTTTTAAAAATATAAAATAACAAAAATAAAATTTTTTTATTGGTCTTTGTACCATCCATTAAAGGTAATTTATTTTGTTCATTTTTATGATACAAAATGTAGCAAATGGGCCATTAAAAATGAATTTCTCCAATCTTATTTTTTTTAAAATATAACTTGAATAACATTTAAATGAATTTGATAACCATTTTAGCAATAAGTGTTGTGGGGTGCTAATACCTTCCACACACACAAATCACTCTCGAGCAACCTTTGAGTTTTCATAGATCAAATTTTTATTTTAAAATCGGGTGACCAACCACACTCTAAAATGATTGGTGGTGACTCCAATTTTTTTTTCTTCAGAGGTGATTTTTTCAATCGCCACTCCGCGTTACAGGCACATTGCGACATCTTGGCGACTCCGCTGGGGAAGCAGCTGGTCTAACCATTTTTAGATCGATAGGGAGTCAAGCCAAAATTTTATAATATGCTATCCTTTTGTGTTGTTCTTTGTTTGTTTCTTTAATTCATTGTTTTTTTAATTCATGCTTGTAGTTGTATATAGTTCATTTTTTATGAAGTATATTTGTTTACATAATTTCTAATTTCACACACATACACTAACCCTATACCTGGGTTTCTATTTAGGATTAGTGAGAATGAGTATTGGAATGCCTTCATGGAATTGTGGTTCTCATGCAGGCTCATAAAAGTTCTTACGGAGGCTGAACCTTTCAGGATACCATTTGGGCCCCCTGTTACTTCGTTTCGATAATAATGTGGATAGTCTGAAAGCCTATTAAGATATTTGAGAGCCCAACCAAACATGCATTTGGTTTTTAGAGCGCATCTCATGACCAATGTTTGATAGAAATAGAGATTCGGCTTAAATATGGTATCATGATTAATTTTGTCTTACACTACTTAAACGTTTCTTTTCTTCTCCATTGTTTCCTTTCTGACTTGGTCTCTATTTTTTTACATACATGCATCATGCTATGTAATAGGGATTGTAAAGAAGTATTGATTCATTCATATTTTTGAAACCATGACTTCAACTCCGAGTGCGATAGAAGATCAAGTTACTATAGCCTAATGGTAAGAGGAAATACATAAATGAAAAAGAGATTATCTTAAAAGGAGGATGTCGTTCTTCTACCATCAATCACTAAGAAAGAGTTCTCGAAAATTGACTTGGAGAGGTTTAAGAAGATATGGGAGGATTTTTCACCAAAGCAGAAAAATTTGTTTGTTGATAAATATGGTCTTATCGCTTATCTTCATTATATTGCAGTCAACGCTCCCATTCTTGAGGCTTTAATGCATTTTGTGGACCCTCTATACATATGTTTCACCTTTGGAACAATTGATCTGATTCCTATAATTGAAGAATATCAAGTCCTATAGAATGTGTCGCTGCAAAACACGGATAAAGTTTATAATTACGACAAAAAGCTCACATTGAATAGAGCTTTATCCAAGCTCTTGGGTACTGTCCATACATCTGCGATTGAGAAAATGGCTGAAAGTTAAATGGGGGAATGAATGTGTGCCGCTGGATTACCTCCTAGACCTCACTCAAAATATCTTGAAGGAAGATAAGGGTATGGATTTTTATGCACTGCGTATTTATGACACCGTATTATTTCCGAAGATTCAAGGTTAAGTGGATGATAAAGTGATACATATGTTCCTTCAAGTTGAATATGGTGTTAACCCGGTTATCTCATTTCTTTCTGAAACTTTTTGTTCCTTAAATCACATATGAGTGTTTGGAAAATGGAAGTTCATCGGCTATCCATCTCTTTTGTGTATTTGGATTCTCAACCATCTACGATGCTCACTAAATTTCAAATTCCACAAGTTAAGTTTTCAAGTCCATAGATGAAGACGAGAATTCCCATTACAAAATTTGGAATGGCCAAATGGAATCTGCAGTTTGCTACGAAAGGGGAGTGGCTCTCACACCTATCAAAGTTGAAAGATAAGGATGTTATCTGGAAAGCCCACTGGATGCTGTTGACATCGATGATCTACAGATGTGGCAACTTTCAATGGGTCCCGCTCCCAGGACCATGGGGTTGTACTAGTTATGCTCTACTAATGATGCTCTGTATATTATACATGAGACAGTTTATCCCTACCATGCATAAATTGAGGATATTGAGATCAATTATGAACAAAAATGGCAACAACCGATTGGAGCTTGGAAAGTAACGAGAAGGGTGAAAAATGAAAATAACCTCATGGACTGCACAAAGGAGTATGAAGCGTTGCTTGAGAGTAGAGGCAAAGTGATTATTACCTTACGAGTTGAGGATTTACAATCATACAAGTTACTGAAGCTCATCAAGAGAAAGTTAAAAAGGAAGAGCTGAATGAATTATATGAGGAGCGTCAAAAGAATTTAGCTCTCTTGAAAGAGAAATTACGTCTAATAGTTAAGGCGAATTTGTGTGACAAACACATGATCGAAGCTGAAAAATAACTCAAAGATTTGAGAAACATTAATGTTCGAGAATATCTGAAGTGGAAAAACTTAGAGTTGGGAACTGACACTCACAAACTGAACAACAAAATTAGAAAAATGGCAGAGGACAATGAGAATTTACGAGGGGGTAATATATGAACAAGAGGATCAAATTATGAAGCTAGAAAGTAAAAATAAGCTTGTACAAGAGGTTTTAGAAGAGTTGAATGGGATTGTCGATAAGAAAAATGCGTACATCGTTGAGTTAGAAGAACAATATGACTCATTACGATGAATCGCTGATAATTTACAAGTTGATTTAGAGAATAAAAATGTTAGGAAGAACGAGTCACTAAATGATGTTGAAGAACTATTTATGTCATTACAAGCCTTGGGCACCAAGTTAGAGCGTATTAGAATGTGGCAGAGAAATTGGCAAGAAATAATGATGCTCATGTCGACGCAGTGAGATATGATTACCAATTGCTGTAGTAAGAGCACGACTTGATTTGACAAAGACCTGGGCAGGTTGTGGAATGGCGTAAAGTCGTGGCTATGAGAGAAAGAGTAATTTGACGGAACAAGCATCAATTTTGAAAAAAACTATTTTACCCATCCATCCTAATGGGGAGAATTTGTCTATGTTTTTAGAAGACATCAACAGAGATTTGGGTCATTTTGTATAAACTTATATTGTGGAGTAGTGTAGTTGACTTCTACATACTCAAATGTAGTGGATGGCTCTACTAATTGAATGAAATTGAGTAGTTTTAGACTTTCACTTTGCGCGGTATCATTTCTCATGCATAAATTTACTTTCATTATTATTATTGTTATTATACCATCTCATTGTTTTATTTTTATTTATTTTAAGAAATCTTTTCAAAGATGGCCCGTCAACTCCGATATCCCTATAGAATGCAAGCTCAAGTTAGGGTCATGGACGAGCAAGAAAGAGAGTAATCGTGGGATGAAATGAAAGAAGAAATTAGGGAGCTAAAAGAGAAAATGGTCAGAGTCCTGGAACTCCTCGCTGCCAGTAAGGGAAAAACCTATCTTGAAACTCCACAAGGGGCTCAATCATCACAAAATCAATTGCCAAATGTTACTCCACCTTACCCTCCTAGTTTCAGTCCAACCTATCAAAGTCATTAGACTGACCACTTTCACTATCCATTTTCAAATGTTCAGGAAATGATGCAGATAGGGAAAATTAGGTACAACCCATCCACAATGGCACCTGACCACAACCAAGCTTTCATTCCACAAGGTGGACTCGCTAATGAGCCAATCATCATACCTGATGTTGATGGCACAAAGGTGCAGAGGGCTATTACTAAACCAAGCGAAGATCCTACTGTCGAAAGATAAGCTAGAATTTTAAGAGGAGAGATTGCGCATCATTGAAGGGTCAGATGTCTATGGTATGATTGATGCCACCCAATTATGTTTGGTACTAGATGTAACCATCCCACACAAATTCAAACTACATGTGTTTGAAAAATTTGATGGTAGTACATGCCTAAGAAGTCACCTTATTATGTACTGCAGAGAGATGGCTACTTGCGCAAATGATGATAAGCTGCTGATTAATTTATTTCAAGATAGTTTGATGGGGCTGCATCTCGCTGGTATATCCAAATAGATAACCAACATATTCGGAGGTGGAAAGATTTAGCTGACGCTTTGTTAAGACAATACAAGTACAACATAGATGTAGCTCCCGATCGTCCGGATTTACAAAGGATTAAGAAAAAGCCTACTGAAGGATTTAAAGAATATGTGCAAAGGTGGAGGGAATTAGCTACTTAGGTAGTACCCCCCATGTCAGAAAAGGAGATGGCTGCAATGTTTATCAACACCTTAAGATCCTTATTGTATGATAAGATGATTAGGAATGCTGCAAATAACTTCTCTGACATTATAGTGATTGGTGAAAGGATTGAATATAGATATTCAAGAGCAATACCATGGAGGTACGTATATGAGATTATTTGTAAGCGGTAACGACAAAACTCAAGCGCTAAATCCATCAGACCTCGATCTCCCATAACTAATAGTTCGGGAGTTGGTGGGATGACAAGAAGTGGCATATGCTACACGCAAGAAGTTTTGAAAATGGATAAATGAAACGAGTTTGAAAGGCAAAGGAAAGTTAAAGCCAAAGAATGCGACAATGGTCATGAGTTCCAAGGAGAAATGCATGGCGGCCAAGTTATAGACCCGGATATAATGAGAGGTACAGAGAAAGAAAGAGCAATGCCTGAAGGCGAAGTATGTGGATTTTTGAAGCTCATCAAGCAAAGTGAGTATAAGGTGATATAATAACTTAATCGCTTACTTGCTCGCATATCTTTACTGTCACTTTTTCTTAATTCTGAATCACGTCGCCAATCATTATTGAAGGGTTTGAATCAAGCATATGTCTGTCATGACATTACGATGGAGAGGTTAAGTGGAATTGTGAGAAATATTATCGCACCAAATTTTATCACTTTCGCAGATGATGAAATCACTGTTGATGGTACTGGACAAACCAGAGCCCTACATATATCCGTGAAATGTAGGGATTATGTTGTTGCGAATGTATTGATTGATAACAACTCATCTTTAAATTAAATGCCAAGATCCATACTAGCAAAGCTCCTCCTTGTCGACGCGACACATATGCGGCTGAGCATGATGATAATAAGGGCATTTGACGGTACCCGAAGAGAAGTAGTTGGAGACATAGAGATACAAATTCGAATCGGGCCATGCTTATTTAATACTATTTTCCAAGTGATGGACATAAACCCAACGTACAGTTTTCTTTTAGGTCGACCATGGATTCACTCTGCTGGGGCAGTATTGTCTTCCTTACATCAGAAGCTAAAATTTATAATGGATCATAAACTCATTTTTATGTATGGGGAAGAAGATTTGCTGGTAACTAAGCCGGCCACCATGCCATATGTTGAGGCGGTTTAAGAAGCATTGAAGTGCAAATTTTGGTCATTTGAGATTGCGAACACTACATTTGTTGCTAGAGGGAAACTCGCTCCAATGCCAAGCCTATTAAAAGCATCTCAGATGGTGGCAAAATTGATGATAAAAGGGGGATACAAGCCAAGCAAAGGACTCAGGAGTGAGCATCAATGAATAAATAAGTTAATCGACTGGGACAAGAATGAGCAAAGGTTTGAGCTTGGATATAGACTAACCAAGGATGATAGAGGGAGAGTGGAAGCTTAAAAAAAATAAAAGAGGATTGCTAGGCTCGAAAATAGGGAATTTGACATGGAAATGGCAATCATACCTCATATTTATGAATCCTTCAGAAGTAGGGGAGCTTCATTTGAATAACCGGTTATAGTAGAGCAGTAGGACCATGAAGATGATATCGCCCAACTTTCAATATCTGCAGTCTTAGAAAAATCATCAAGTGCAAGTATAGAGGATTTAGTTTCTCGATACGATTTAGATCATGAGCTTAACAATTAGGATGTCACTGAGCTACCCGTGCTTCTTAGAAATTTTCAAGAGTACTGTGTTAGTGCAAAAATTCTAATAATTGTGCCCAATGTCTTAGGATTTTCGTTGTTATGGGCCAATATTTCTATCTGTTTTATGTCATCTCTTTGAATTAAAGTCTAAATACTTGTTTCGTTTCTTCCTGTTAATGAAATACAATCCCTGTTTTTTTTGTTCATCCTTTTATGTCCACTTTTTCCATTTCTACAATGATGTTCATACTCATGCATTGTTTATTTTTCCGCTTTCCTTTCACCTAATAATCTGATTCAGTTTTAAGACGGTGATTTTGAAAATAAGAGCATAAGAAATAACTTCAACAATCCCATTCTTAGTGTAAAGTCAGATGAAAATGACGAGGATAGTTTCGAAAAATCTTCAGAAATGTTAAGAATGGTAGAAGAGGATGATAAAATAACTCAACCTTATCAAGATTTAATGGAGGTGATAAAGATGGGATTGGATGGAGAGACAAAAGAAGTCTAAATCGGCACTTTTATGACAAACGAAAGTCACCGGCAATTAATTGACTTTCTCAAGGAGTATATTGATGTATTTTCATGGTCTTACCAACATATGCCGGATCTAGACACATATATTATGGTTCGTCATGTGCCGCTTATGCCCGAAAGTAAACTAAAGTGAGAAAAGTTATGGAAAATGAAACCACACATGCTGGTGCAGATCAAAGATGAACTTAAAAAGCAAGTAGAAGCAAGTTTTTTGGAAGTAGGAAAATACCCCGAATGAGTTGCTAACATAGTCCTAGTACCGAAGAAAAATGAGAAAGTAAGGATGGCGTCGTTTATAGAGACTTAAATCGGGCTAGCCCCAAGGATAATTTTTCATTACCCCATATCGATGTCATAGTAGATAACACTGTAGGACATTCAACTTTCTCTTTTATGGATGGTTTTTTGGGGTATAACTAAATCAAAATGGCTTCTGAAGACCATGAAATACCCCATTTATAACTTTGTGGGGTACATTTTATTATAAGGTTATGCCATTTGGTCAAAAGAATACAAGGGCGACTTACCAATGGGCAATGGTAACACCGTTTCATGATATGATGCATAAAGAAATCGAAGTGTATGTTGATGATATGATCGCCAAATCTTGCCAAGGGGAAGATCACACTGTCACTCTATGGAAACTATTTGAACGGTTGAGAAAGTTCCAGTTAAAGCTTAATCCGAAAAAGTGTACATTTGCAGCATCTTCAGGGAAAACTACTTGGTTTTGTCGTGAGCAAGGAAAAAATAAACGTTGACCCCGACAAGGTTCGATCCATAATTGATATGTCACTATCTCAAACTCAAAAGGAAGTTAGAGGTTTTTTGGGGAGATTAAATTACATAGCCCGCTTCATCTCACAATTAACTGTGACTTGTGAACCTATTTTTAAACTTTTCCGTAAAAGTGATACAAAAGGATGAAATGATGATTGCCAAAATACTTTTGAGAAGATCATGCAGTACTTACAAAACCCACCTATACTTGTTCCTCCAACTCCAGGGCGTCCACTCATTTTGTGTCTCACAGTAACAGAAAAATCCATAGGTTGTGTACTTGGTTAGCACGACGCCTCTGGAAGGAAAAACAAGCAATATATTATTTAAGTAAAAGGTTCACAAACTATGATGCTAATTATTCAATGTTGGAGAAAATGTGTGGTGCATTAGCCTAAGTTGCTCATCGGGCCATGGTAATTCAAGCAGCTTGTGAAAAGAAGATAATGAAGCTTCTAGTGTATGGAGATTTGTTATTGATGATATGATAACTAAATGGGGAATGGGAAGCTAGAGACTCCAAGCTGATACCTTATAACAAACATGTAACTAAGTTAAGCTGAACTTTTGAAGTGATCTCATTTGACCATATACCCAGAGAGAATAATGAAATCGCAGATGTATTGTCAACTCTAGCGTCTATGTTTGCCGCAGACTTTAAGGAAGTAGTTCAACCCATAAAAATTGAGAAGCGAGACTTTCCTGCTCACTGTATGAGCATTGAAGAAGAGCCAAACACAAGACCATGGTATTACGACATCAAGCATTATATAAAGTGCATGGAATATCCATCAAAAGTTTCTGAGAATGATAAACGTACTATTAGAAGATTGTCAATGAGTTTTTTCTTGAATGGTGAAATACTCTACAAAAGAAACCATGATATAATGCTTTTAAGATGTGTTGATATAAGGTAAGCGAATAAATTCATAAAGGAAGTTCATGAATGAATTTGTGGTGTTCATGCTAACGGACATATGATGGCTAAACAAATCTTGAGAGCAGGATATTATTGGCTGACTCTAGATTCTGACTGCCTGAAGTACTCCAAGAAATGTCATAAATGTCAAATTTATACAGATAAAAAATTCACATACCCGCATCCCCTTTACAACACATGGCCATGCCTTGGTTGTTCTCTATGTGGGGCATGGACGTCATTGGTCCCATGACACTAAAAGCCTCTAACATGCATCGTTTCATTTTGGTCTCTATAGATTATTTTACCAAATGGGTGGATGCGAGTTCTTATTCGAGTGTAATGAGAAGTGCGGTTGTTAAGTTTATTAAAAAGACAATAATTTGTTGATATGGCTACCTGATAGGATCATCATATATAATGGAACAAATTTAAATAACAAGATGATGAAAGAATTATGTGAGTAGTTCAAAATTAAGTATCATAATTGATCTCCTTATCGTCCGAAAATGAATGTAGCAGTGGAAGCAGCCAATAAGAACATAAAAAAAGAACATATAGAAGATGATGGAGGTTTATAAGGATTGGTATGAGATGCTCCCTTTCGCACTACATGGGTATCACACATCAGTTTAAACATCAACTGGGGAAACACCATTCTCTTTGGTATACGACATGGAAGCGATCCTTCCAGTCGAGGTGGAAATTCCCTCCCTCAGAGTCTTAATGGAAGCAAAATTAGAAGAAGCAAAGTGGGTACAAACACGATATGAGCAATTGAATTTCATCGAGGAAAAAAGATTGACTGCATTATGTAGAGCGCAATTATATCAAAGAAAAATGATGCAAGCATATGGAAAAAAGTTACATCCCCGATGCTTCTGAGAGGGAGACTTGGTGTTAAAAAAGATACTCCCATATCAAAAGGATCGCCGTGAAAAATGGACCCCAAATTATAAAGAACCTTTCGTTGTCAAAAGGCTTTTTATGGAGGAGCTCTCGTTCTAACAAACATGGATGGAAACAATTTACCGCATATAGTTAATTCTGACGTAGTCAAGAAGTACTTCATTTGACAGCTCTAAGTATGGGAAAAGCGAAGTTGAGCAAAAAAAAGTTTTCAAAAAAGCTGTCTCGAATACTGGAGAAATTCTTATTTTATAATTTTTCCAAATGCTTGTTTGTAGACATTGTTTATCATCAATGAAGAGTATTTTTTTCAGTTCACAAATACCATCTTCTCGTTATTTTAACTATTTATTATTTCTTTTAATTCTAAGATATCATTAATTACTCTTGAAATAAATCAGAAGCATAAACTTGGTTAGGTGAAAACTAATTGAAAGAAAGAAGAGAAGAATATGAACTAGAAACACAGTATGAGTGCGAGGTGAAATCTAAAAATTCACCACGAGAAAAGTCAATATGCGCATGGTAAAAGCTAAAGCGCGATTGGAAGATTACACAATTAGAAGTGTAGAAAAGAAGTAAAATACTGAGAAATTATTCATTTGTCTTCATCATCGACGTGAAGCCGAATACTGGGGCATAAACCAATGAAAAATGCATCACTTTCTTGAAAATATGCTCGATATTTCATTCGAGTCCATGATCCTAGGTCAAGTGATTGTTTTAAAGGGATGGTAGATATGGTAAAGAAATCATCAAATAATTTTTTTTATAAATGTTCACAATCATACATAGGATTCATGCACTCAAAATCACTACTTTGCATTTATATTCAAGAATTACAATGCATAGACATGCATCATATTGATCTATTTGATGCAATTCTAGTGCATGAATCATTTCATGATATTTTTTTTGAAATCCACACATGCCTTTTCAACATTTAGAGCCTGCATTGGTCTAGTTTTGGCTACAATATGAAGTTTGTATAAATAAGATTAAACACTTCATTTTCTCCGGTTAAATTGAACCCGAATTGAGTTGAGGTTCAAGCCTCTGTTTATCTAGGTCCATTTTTCTTCAAATATATCTGGTTAAATCGAATCTAAATTGAGTCGAGGTCGAAGCCTGTGTCTATCCAGTTCCGTTTCCTCTTCAAATATATCTGGTTAAATTGAACTCGCATTGAGTCAAGGTCGAAGCCTGCATCTATCAAGGACCACATCATTTTTTGGTTAAATCAAACCTGACTTTGTCACGGTCGAAGCCCAGTGTCAGTGCCTGGTCCGTTTCAATAAATATTGTTAAATCGAACCCGAATTGAGTCAAGGTCGAAGCCTGTGTCTATCCAAGTCCATTTCATAATTTCGTCATTTAGAACATGAATAAATCGAGGTTTCTATTCCCCTTATCAATATAATCTTTTCTCATACCAATCAAAATATTTATCTACACCTTTGTACACCTTCTAAGTTTAGAGCGTGAACAAAAGGGAGCAGTTGTAGATACCATAATTTGTCCGGCCCAATACTTTGAAAATATGTAATTTTTTTGGCCAATATACTAGTTTAAGATTATGTGTATGATTTGAAAAATGTCTTATTGACTAAAAATGAGAAAAGAATTGTCCAAGGACTAAAAAAGTGCAAAATTACTAAAAACAAAAAGTGAAGCCCTAAGTTTTCCTATAAATAAAGGGGAGGTCTTCACTTGAAAGGAGAGATTGGAGAGAGAGAAAGAGTTGGGATTATAGAGAGAGAAAGAGAGGTCTTGAGAAAATAAGAGAGATTTTTTAAAAGAGAGAGAAAGAGAGTCTTCATTTTTATTCATCTTTCATCTTCTCCTATTCTTTTTCTTAAGGTAGTTTAAATTTCTTGCACTTTAGCTTACAATATATCTTGTTCTTTATTCTTCATCATCTCTCTTCTTGATACTCATGTAGTTGATATTTTTTGTTTCCTTTTTCATACATAAGTTGTTTGTTCATTCTTTATCATTTCTCCTACTCTTAATCTTAAGTTTTATTTTCATGTATTATTGATTTCTCTACAAGTTTGATAATGAGATGTCTTTGTCCTCAACTCAATCAATGAGGATAAGAATAAACCTTTTGAGGAATGTAAAATTAACTCAATATGAACCAACCCTTTAATTGGTTGAAAATATACATTTGATGAAAAATCTCCTATGATAATTTCTCATACATAAAAATGCATAAAATAGAGAGTAAAATGTATATACAAGATTATGTAAAAATTTAAGCTTTGAATTTTTTTTATGTTCTTACAAGTCTTTTTTTTTTTAAATTTGTTCATCATTTTTGTGACACTTGTTTGAACTAGTTACCATCCATGATCATTCCTAACAATTAAGGAATAGAAGAGAAATGGTAATTAGTGAACTAAGTAGTCCAAAATAAAAAAAGATATATTTATATCCCAAACAAAAATATACAATTTTGAAATTTTATTAATCTTTTTTAATGAAACTTATTTGAACTAGTTACCATCCATGTTTATTTCTTTGCTATTTGAATAGCAATTATTGAAGAGAATAATGGTAATTAGTAGGCTATGTAGTAAAAAATTATATATTTATGCTGATTATGCATTTATATATGTATATATTATCTTAATAAAATTAAACATTTACATAAATTAATTAATTTAAATATAAATGATTGAATCTATATATATATATGTATATATATATATTTATTTATTTCAAATTTATATTTTTATGCATCTTCTTTTCATATTTCATGCACTATTCATCTTCTTTACTTTATACATTTTCATCAAATTGATCATCTAACCTTTCACTCACCCATTTTTCTTGTTCTTCTTATTTCTTATTTATTTATCATCATAATATTACCTTGCTTATATTGTGATTATTATCTCATTCTCTTATTATTAGAGTTAGTCATATATGTGTGGATTACAGTCTTAAAAATTAGACTTAAATTATGTTAATTTCATTATTAAGTTTTTACTAAAAAAAATTCGATGACGGACTTTGAAATTTTTGAAATATCAAATCTCTCAAACTATCGATGTAATGAATTATTTTTGAGATACTGAGAATGACTCCAATAATGTTTTGATTTAAAAAATATAAAATAAAAAAAATAAAAAATAAATCTTTTTTAATGATCTTTGTACCACCCATTAAATGTAATTTATTTTGTTTATTTTTATGATACAAAATGTAACAAATAAGACATTCAAAAATGAATTTCTTCAACCTTATTTTTTTAAATATAACTTAGATAGCAATTAATTGAATTTGGTAACTATTTTTACAATAAGTGTTGTGGGGTGTTAATACTTTTTCCACACACAAATGACTCCCGAACTAACTTTGAGTTTTCGTAGACCAAATTTTTATTTTAAAATTGCGTGACCAATTTCACCCTAAAATGATTGGTGACTCCGAATTTCTTTTCTTCAGTGATGTTTTTTTTTTCAATCGTTGCTCGACGTCGCATGCACATTGCGACAACGTCGGGGGAAAATCAATAGGGAGAGAGCGAGAATGATGGTCCATTACCTGCCAAGGACGGATTAGGGTACTGCACTACAAAATGCTATAGATGTCAAAGGTTCTCCCTAGATGTCCTGGACGCCCAAATATCAAGGCAGCCCCTAGAGGCGCTGAACCTAATACTGGTAGAACGACCTTTCATAAGTGGGGGATGACATAGTTGGATCGATGACACATGCCCCAGTGTAAAAATATGCCTTCTGATGGAGGGTACTTCCTAAAGTTGGTAGAAGCAGAACCCTTAACATGAAAATTTTTCTCTAGACAAACGTGATATGCAGGTTTAGTATTCCAAGGGTAATAGCCACTAACAACGGACATCAACCTCTCAGGAAATATGGTCAAGGAAGTACTCGGTATCCAACTCCGGTTCTTTACCCCTAGGCGCCCTCAAGCCAATGAACAAGCTGAGCCCTGAAAGAAGAAGATCCTAAGTACCTTGAAGAAAATACTCAACAAAGTGAAAAGGGAGATTGGTAGAGGAACTGCTTGTTGTCATATGGTCCTATCAAACAATGAAGGGGACATGGAAAAATGCCATTTCTCTGACCTACACAATAGAGGCCTTGATACCAATTGTAATTAGGAGGCCTAGGACTCAAATACAACTCTCTGATGAGGAAAGCAACTATGTCATAATGGCCCATGCTTTAGATGCTTTAGAAGATAAGAATAAAGGATAGACTTAAATCTTACAAGCAGAAAGCATCCCAGTATTACATTGGAAAGGTAACATTCATAGGTTCAAAGTTGGAGACTCAATCCTTAGAAGGGTCTTCCAAAATACTCAGGAAATCCTAACATGAAAACTCAAACTCAACCAGGAAGGGCCTTATATAGTTGCCAAGATTGTTAGACTAGGGACCTACATCCTAAATTGTTTTAGGGCAAACTGATAAATAAGGGCTGGTGAGCCACAAGCTATTTTTTCTTAATTATTAAGTATGAAAGACATAATAGCCTTTTTTTTTTTTTAAGTAATAAATATTGAGGTATCACACGGATTGAGTGTAAAGATCTAATCTCAGAACAAAGGATTGCGGACACCGTTAGTGGCACCCAAGGTCGTAAGAACCTCAGATGAATATCCTCATTAGGGGTGTGCAAAAATTGACCAAAATGATCAAACTGAACTGGTTAAAACGAAAATGATCGGTTTCATTAGTTTTTAATTATAAAAGGTCAGTTCGATCTATGATTAAAAAAATTGAACATATGGTTTGTCCAAAATTTCCCTTCAGTTTGGACCAAACTGCCAATATATCCCCTCATGTACATACATTTTATTGCCATCCCTACCTAACTTAGTCACTCGATCGCCTCTCCTCTCCCCAATCCCTTTCTCCTAAAAAAACCCTAAGCCTCAACATGGATTCATCCTACTTGGCTCCAGAGCAGCGCCACGAGCAACGACGCCTCGCACATCAATCAGATTGATTCATTCCTAAGCAGCCCATAACGCCTCATAAGGATCACAATATCTTTATGTTTGAGCACCATTTTGTGATAGATTCACTAACATTTCAGGTTAACTTCTCCTTGTGTACTTTATGTTGAATTCTTTTTTTTACAATACATAATGCTTTGATGTGGTTTGGCTTTATTGAATGAAATTTAAGAACACAACTTGAAACCTTGAGCACAATCATACTACAATATATAAAAGCAAGTGATCCTCTTGACATTTTCTTTATTTTGTTTGTGATTACGCGGTTAAACTTGACTTTAGTATCTGTAAATATGATGATAATAACTTCAATCTCTGTTGCTAGGATTTTAGAATGGGTCTGACACAATGATAAAATTCATTTGTCTATGTTCAAGTGTTTTTCTGCCTAGTGATAAAATTCATATTGTCTGTGTCTAAGTGTTTGTCTTTGTCTTTTTATTTGTTCCGCATATTGCTTGTGCATTATATCGGTTCATATCTCACTTGTTGAAGGATTTATAATTTTGAATAGGTAGGACATTGTAATTTTATTAGCCTGAGTTAAAACAGAGGCAATCCAAGTCTGAAATTTTAGTATTGCCTATGGCAGTGCTTCTCTTGTTGTCATTTTATGACTTAAATTATTTATAAATCGATAGCCACTTAAGTACGTTGAAAGTGATTAGCTAATTTTATACTTTGTACTAAGAAAAATGTCACAGTAAGTATTATGTTATTTAATGAGTATTTAGTAAGTATCTAACATAGTTTGATTAAGTATTGTACTTTACTATGTGTTATATTGTATTAGATGTCTACTAGAACTCCAAGTGAAGGCTATGATGTTATACTAATGATGGTACCTCATTGCCACCGAAAATGGAAAAAGGTAAGAGAAAATGCAACATAAAGCTTTATAATGTTGGGAACAATTTTCAAAGAGTTAAAACTGGTGATCTTAACGATGATAGAGTTATCGGTAACCACTGTAAGCATGTATTTTCATGTCAAAGTGTTAAATGGTACTTCTTCTATGTGGAATCACTTGAAAAGATGTAAGAAGAATCGTAGTAGATTTGATGATCCTAAGCAAAAATTCTTAGTCGTTTATACTAATACTAATAGTAGTAATGAGGGAGTAGTGGATAGTATTGTACAATATCTATTGCTACCTTTGATGTTGAGAAATGCAAGATGTTGCTTTTTATGATGGTCATTAAGGATGAATTATTGTATAGGCTGATAGAGGGTGAATGATTTAGGGCATTTTATAGGGGTATGCAACCTATGTTTTCTATTCCTTGTCGGACAATAGTCCCTAGAGATTGTTTTAAGATGTTTGTGTGGGAGAAAGAAAAGTTGAAAAAACATTCAAGTAAAAATCAAAGATTATGTCGTACCAACGATAAATGGACATTAGTGTAAAATTTTGTTACGTGGTACTTACTATACATTTATTGACTCTGATTGGATATTACATAAAAGAAACATGGGAGTAATGAAGTAAATATTAACATTTTTAAAAGGTACTTAATTATCAAATGTTTAAAGTTCACTCGACCAAAGAAGCCACGCATGATTGAGTTCAAATATCCACCAGGTTTGAAATGTCCTAGGGATTAAAATCTAGCTTATTAGGTTTAGTTGTGGTGCCCTCAAGCTTTCCTCACCCGCACGAGACACTTTGTTATTGGTATTCACATCCCGGTTGATCTGAGGGATGGTCGACATGGAGACTACAGCCGGAAGAGGAACCATAATAGCACTTGTATTAGGAAAGATGCTGACACTTTGACAGTCGTGACCTTTGTATCCACAGTTTGCTTCGCCTCACTGGAAGGAGATGAAAAGGGAATCCATTATCGGTTTATCCAGAGTGAGCCTCAAGATTCATTTGTTAGGACCTCCCCACAGGCTCTCTTCAACTCCTCTTCAAGTTGTCGATTCGTCGTCTCCAATGATTCGAACTGGGCCCTTAGTTCATTCCTCTCCAAAGCCATTAATTCAGAAAAGGGTAAGCCTCTTTTAGAGCTATTCAATGCTAGCACGGAGACATGGGGCATCTTTGGTTTCAGCCTTAGCCTGTAGAGTGTCGACTTGTGAAGTGGTAAGTTCTTTTACTTTCCCATCATAGTAGAATTTCATGGTCACGACCTTTTGGGTCATAGAAGTCACGACCTGAGAAAACTGATAGATAGAGGTGTTAGTTGAAAGAAGCTAAGTATGGATGGATTTAAAATGTAGACTAGACATGCATACTTACCTGATGAAGTGCGGCACATACTTCTTAGCTAATTCAATCGACTTGCCTTCTAACAAAACGCGGTCATGAGGAGTTAGCAGTCATTTGGCGACACCAACGGTCAAAGCATCATATTTTTGCAAGGACGTGTCCATAGATAACGTTAATATCCAAGGTTCATTCTTGGCAATTTCGATGATGGCGAACGTAGACGAAGGATCCGTCCCAATCTTCTTACCAGGGAGACTCAAGGGAGATAGCGCCATGATTAAGTTGGGAAATGTGGGACTAGAAGAAGATAATAAGGGCCTCTTAGAAGGTTACTCTGTTGCATGTTGGGGCAATTGCTTCTCCTTATTCCTCCTCTTCATCTCCTCCAAAGAAAGCTTGACTCTTCCCATGCCCATAAACATCATCAATCTTGTAGTTTTACCAAAGGGGTTGGTTACAATCAACTTTCTTAGGCTCTGAACCGAACAAGCGATATATAGCAGACCTATGGAGACAGATACAAGTAATCTATTTTGACAATTAGTATGTATATCTCTAGGAAGGCCTGCAGCGTGTTCCCGGAGAGTTGCACTCCTAAGATTTGTCCTCGATCATCATATAATCAATCTTCTTATCTGGGTATGACTAGAGGAGAGGTAGGGGCTTGGACGTGGCCTCAATCAATCGAAGCCGACCCTTGGAGTCCACAGTTGTAAAATAAATAATGAGTTACGGTTAAAAGTTAGTTCACCACACAAATGAATGACAAGAAGGTTTTGGACTCTACATGGAGTACCCAACTCATGTAGACCCTAGTCTAATGTGGTACTTTTCCAGAGGCCATTTAGACTTTAGAAGTCAAAAGGACCTCACCAGGTGCATATTCCTAACCCACATAGAAGAAAACGTACTAGTTTTTTCAATACTTGTTGATGGGAGGATTACCAAGCAAGATTCCTACCTTGCCTCAGTCTTTGAGGTAATAACGACTAAGTGAATCTGTAGAGGGGAAGGGGACAAGATTCGAGGTCCAAGATCCGCGTCCAAGCCTACCACACAACCATATGACCCTGAGTGAATTGGCCACAAAGAGACTCACCTGATGAGCTTGAATGAAGAATCGATTTGAGACAACCTTCGAGGTAGGGTCATATAGGCCATCATCATGGGATGACATCGACCCAATTCTGGCTATTTGGGTAAGATGGGATCTAGCATCGGCAGACCTCGGGCTGAGTTGAGGCTGAGGCGTGCACATCTCTTTTAACACCATCGTTGCATTAAAAGGCTTCATTCAAGAAAAACTACATGAGGCTTATCGGGCCACAATCCTGAATCCTAACCAGTCTGATGCCACATTGATGGCAAAGTTCCGTCCATGACATTTGAGATATGCTATTCATGAAAAACCCTCCGCACATGAAAATGCCAGTTGTGGGAATACCCTACAAGGGAAGCCTTAGCTGTCTTCTAGGGAAGATGATTGAATCTACAAAGAAGGCAATTCAACAATATTCTCTTTTTCCTTATTGACATAAGGAGAAGTGATACATTCAATTTGGATCAAACATCACTCGAAGCCTTTATGAATAGGATAGAACCACACCAATTTTGAGTTAACACTTTCCTTGATCTCTCTTTGTCTTTTGTAGTCCGAGGACGAATCATTAAGCGATGCGTGGCACATCATTGACAGTAGATTCTTCGCATTAGCAATCAAGTATAGAGAGAAAATTATAAATAGAAAAATGTAAGAAAAAATTATGTCTGATGAGACTCAGTCACTCAAAAAGTTCCTACTCTGTTAAATTCTCACTTATTCGAAAAGCTAAATGTAGATACCGTATTTTATCCAGTCCAATACTTTAAAAATAATTTTTTTGTCCCATATACTAGTCGAAGACTATATGTATGATTTGAAAAATAGCTCAAGACCTAAAAATAAGAAGAATTGTCCAATGACTAAAAAATAAAAAAAAAGAGTAAAAGGACTAAAAAGAGAAAGTGAAACCCTAACTTTGCCTATAAATAAAGGGGATATTATGATTTTTTTATTTTATGTTATTTATATACATCTTTTTACTTGTTTCACATACTGTTTTCTTATTTTTACTCTACATATTCTTTTTAAATTTATCATACATTTTTATCATCTCTAACATTTTTTTCCATTATGCTTTTTTTTATAGTTGTTATCTCTTCTTATTTAATTATGTATTATTGTCATATCGTCAAGATTGTATGTGATTATTATTTCATTTTTTTATCATCGGAATTGGCGTTCATAATTAAAATCATAATAATTAGATGTAAATCTGATGACTGATTTTGAGATTTTTGGGATACCAAACTTCTTGAACTACCGAGATAATGAATTATTTTTGGAATGCCGAGAATGACTCCAATAATTCTTTGATTTTAAAAAATATATATAAAAACTAAAAAATAATTTTCAATGATCTTTGTACCACCCATTAAAGGTAATTTATTTTTCATTTTTATGATGTAAAATGTACCAAATAGGACATTCGAAAATGAGTTTCTTTAATCTTATTTTAAAATATAATTTGAATAGCATTTGATTAAATTTGGTAACCATTTTAACAATGGGTGTTGTCGGGTGCTAATACCTTTCGTAGACCAAAATTTTTTTATTTTAAAATTGGTTGATCAATCAGACCCTAAAATAATTGGTGGCGACTCTGAATTTTTTCTTTTTTTTGAAAATGATTTTTCAATCGCCACTCCGCGTCGCATGCACGTTGCGACAGCTTGGCGACTTCGCTGGGAAAAATATTGATCTAACCATTTTTAGATCGATAGAGAATCAAACCAAAATTTTATCATATGCTATCCTTTGTGTGGTTCTTTATTTGTTTATTTGATTCATTATTTTCTTATTCATGCTTGTAGTTGTATATAGTTCATCTTTTACGAAGTATATTTTTTTTACATAATTTCTAATTTCACACATACACTAGCCATATACCCAGACTTTCCTTTAGGATTAACAATAATGAGTAGTGGAATGCCTTCATGGAATTGCGGTTTCCTTGCAGGCTTATGAAAGTTCTCACTTCGGCTGACCCTTTTAGGATACCGTTTGGAGCCCATGTTACTCCGTACGGATTACAGTGTGGACAACCTGAGAACCTATTAAGATAATTGAGAGCCCAACCACACATGAATTTGGTTTTTAGAGCCCACCTCATGACCAATATTTGGTAGAAATAGAGATTCTGCTTAAATATGGTATCATGGTTAACTTTGTCTTATGCTTTTTAAGCATTTCTTTTCTTCTCCATTGTTTCACTTCTGATTTCGTCTTTCTTTTTTGCATACATCCACCATGCTGCGTAATAGAGATTATAAAGAAGTATTCAATTCATTCATATTTTAGAGACCATGATTTCTGCTCCGAGTGTGATAGAAGATCAATCTAGAGTAACCCAATGGTCAGAGGAAACGTAGAAATGAAAAGGAGATTGTCTAAAAAAGGAGGAGGTCATTCTTCTACCATCAATAACTAAGATACAGTTCTCACGCACTGACTTAAAGAGGTTGAAGAAGATATGGGAGGATTTTTCACCAGAGCAGAAACATTTGTTTGTCGATAAATATGGTCACATCGCTTATCTTCTGTATGTTGCAGTCAACAATTCTATCCTTGAGGCTTTAATGCATTTCTAGGACCCTGTATATAGACGTTTCACCTTTGGAGCAATTGTTCTTACCCCTAAAATTGAAGAATATCAAGCCCTGTTGAGTGTCCCGCTGTAAAAGATGGATAAAGTTTATAATTACGACAAAAAACTCACATTGAAGAGAGCTTTATCCAAGCTCTTTGGTACTGTCCATACATCTGAGATTGCGAAAAGGCTAAAGGTTAAAGGGAGAAATGAGTGTGTGCCACTGGATTACCTCATAGATCTCACCGTATATTTATGGAACCGTGTTGTTTCCAAAGATTCAAGATTATGTGGATGATAAAGTGATAACAATATTCCTTTAAATTGAACCCTGTTATCTCAATTCTCGCTGAGACTTTTTATTCCTTAAATCACATCCGAATGTTTGGAAAATGGAAGTTCATCAGCTGTCCATCTCTTCGTGTATTTAGATTCTCAGCCATCTTAGATGTCTCCCAGATTTCAAATGTCCTCAAGTTAAATTTTCAAGTTCATGGATGAAGATGAGAATTCCCATTGCACAATTTGGAATGGCCAAATGGGATCCACAGTTTCCCATAAAAGGGGTGTGGCTCTCATATTTATTAAAGTTGAAAGATGAGGATGTTATTTGGAAAGCCCATTGGATGCCGTCAACATGATGATCTATAGATGTGGTGACATTCAATGGGTCCTGCTCCCTGGACCATAGGGTAGTACTGGTTATGCTCCGCTAATGGTGCTCCATCAATTATACATGAGATAATTTGTCCCTGCCATGCACGCATTGAAGGATATCGAGACAAAAATTATAGTAGCTGATTGAAGCTTGGAAAATAACGAGAATGGTGCAAAATGAGAAGAACCGTATGACCTGCATAAAGGAGTATGAAGCGTGGCTTTGAGTGTAGAGGAAAAGTAACTATTGCCTTACTAGTTGAGGATTTACAATCATACAAGTTCTTGGAAGCTCATCAGGAGATTTTTAAAAAGGAGGAGTGAGATGAGTTATATAAGGAGCGTCAAAAGAATTTAGTTCTCTTGGAAGAAAACAAATGTCTAACCGTTGAGGCAAATTTGTCTGATAAACACAAGATCGAAGCTGAAAAACAACTCAGAAATTTGAGAAACCATATCCTCCACCTTACCCTCCTAGGTTTACTCCAACCTATCAATGTCATCAGACTGACCACTTTTAGCATGCATCACTACCAATAAATATCCAACACTATCCATTTCCAAATATCTAGGAAATGATGCAGACAGGGAAAGTTGGGTACAACCCATCCCCAATGGCACTTGGCCACAACCAAGCTTTCACTCCACAAGGTGAACTCGCTAATGAGCCAATCATCATATTTGATGCGAATTACCCAAAGGAGCAGAGGCTTGTACCAAACTAAGTGAAAACCCGCTGTAACAAGATAAGTTGGGCTTTCTAGAGGAGGGAATACGTGCAATTGACGGGTCATATGTATATAGTACCATTGATGCCACCCAATTATGTTTGGTCCCAGATGTAACCATCCCACACAAATTCAAACTACCTGAGTTTGAAAAATGTGATGGTAGTACATGTATGAGAAGTCACCTTATTATGTACTACACAAAGATGGTTGCTTGCGTGAATGACGATAAGCTGCTGATTCATTTCTTTCAAGATAGCTTGATGGGGGCTGCATCTCGCTGGTATATCTAATTGGATAACCAACATATTCAGAGGTGGAAAGATTTAGCTAATGCTTTCTTAAGACAATATAAGTACAACATAGACATAGCTCTTGATTGTCTGGATCTACAAAGAATGGAGAAAAAGCCTACTGAAGGCTTTAAAGAATATGCGCTAATGTGGAGGGAATCAGCTGCTCAGCTACAACCCGCCTTGTCAGAAAAGGAGATGGCTGCAATGTTTATCAAAACCTTAAGATCCCCATTCTATGATAGGATGATTAGAAACGCTTTAACCAACTTCTCTGACATTATAGTGATCAGTGAAATGATTGAATATGGGGTAAAGAATGGAAGAATTTCAAAGTGGTGTCAGGTGCATCATCCATAAAAAAGGGGCCGCCGTTGAAACGAAATGAAGGAGATGTACAGATGATCAATTTTGGGTACCCATCACAAGCTGTGAACCCCCGGTCGGGATTTTCAAAGAATAGAGAAGGACCCAAATCTGTGACATCGTATGTGACAAATACCTCACAAATTTTGTACAATTATCACTATTAGAAATCAACATTTCAAAATAACCCAAGACCCAATTTCAAACCACCGACTCCCCAGCAACATGTTGGTCAAGCTGATCAGCCTCTAGGGGGGATATAAATAATCAATATTTTGTCCAATATGATCCAATCCCTATGTCATATACAAAACTCTTACCATAATTGATACGCAATAATCAATTGGTGCCACTTCCTTATGAACCTTTACAACCACCATACCAAGGGTGGTATGATCCGACTGCTCGTTGTGATTATCATGCAGGGGCAGTGGGACATTCGACTGAGAATTGCATGACATTAAAAGGTAGAGTACATGCATTGATCAAGGCTGGATGGTTAAATTTCAAAAAGGCTAATGGGAACCCATATATCAATTCCAACCGTTTACTAAATCATGGGAATCCTGCTATAAACGAAATCGATGAATCATTTTCATATGAAAAGAAGGATGTGCCATATGTGAGCACGTCAACGGAAATACTTTTCCATATTCTTTCTAAAGAAGGGTACACCTACCCAACACGCTCAAAGGATGAAGGCATTTTCAAGAAGCATATTCATGATTTTGATTGTTTGTTTCATAAGAATGTGACTAGGCATGCAATTGAGAAACGTGCTAATTTTAAAATGGAAGTGCAAAGGTTGTTGATGCAAATATACTTATAATAAGTCATAAAGAAGATAGGAAATACCAGGAAGATGACTCTTTACTCCTTATGATAACTAAAGAATCGTCTGAAGTAAATGTTGAAGTGTCATCCAATGTCCCAAAACCTCTGACAATACATTATGAGAAAAAGTCAACTCGCACCACCACGTCTTATGCTCCGATGCCCATCACCATTCAAATACCGGGTGCGTTTTCTTATAAAGATTCAAGAGCAGTACCATGGAGGTACGGATGTGAGGTTATTACAAGCGGTAACGATAAAATTCAAACGCTAAATCCCTCAGACCTCGATCTCCCTATAATTAATATTTTGGGAGTAGATGGGATGACGAGGACTGGCAGATGCTACACGCAAGATGTTTTGAAAATGGATAAAAATGATGAGTTTGAAAGGTAAAAGAAAGGGAAAGCCAAAGAAAGCGACAATGGTCATGAGCTCCAAAAAGAGATGTATAGCGGCAAAGTGATAGACCCATATATAATGAGAGGTATGGGGAAAGAAAGAGCAGTGTCTGAAGAAGAAGTATGTGAATTTTTGAAGCTAGTATACGGTGATAAAACAACTTAACCGCTTACCGGCTTGCATATCTTTACTGTTATTTTTTCTTAATTCCTAACCACATTGCCAAGCATTATTGAAGGTTTTGAATCAAACATATGTTTGTCATGACATTACGGTGGAGAAGTTGAGCGGAATTATAGAAAATATTACCGCACCAAATTTTATCACTTTCACAGATGATGAAATCCCTGCCAACGGTAGTGGACACACCACAGCTCTGCATATATCCATGAAATGTAGGGATTATGTTGTTGTAAAAGTATTGATTCATAACGGCTCGTCTCTAAATGTAATGTCAAGATCCATACTAGCAAAGCTCCTTGTGGACGCGACATATATACGGCTGAGCATGATGATAGTAAGAGCATTTGACGGTACCCACAAAGAAGTAGTCAGAGACATGGATATACAAATTCAAATCGGGCCATGCCTATTCAATATTGTTTTCCAAGTGATGAACATAAATCCAGCATATAGTTTTCTCTTAGGTCGATCATGGATTCACTTTGCTGGGGAAATATTGTCTTCCTTACATCAGAAGCCGAAATTTATAATGGATCATAAACTCATTTGTATATATAGGGAAGAAGATTTATTGGTATCCAAGCCGGCCAGCATGCCATATGTTGAGGCGATAGAGAAAGCATTGGAGTGCTCATTCTGATCATTTAAGATTGCAAACACCACATTTTTCGCTAATGGGAAACATACTCCAATGCCAAGCCTATCAAAAGCATCTCAGATGGTGGCAAAATTGATGATAAAAGGGGGATACAAGCTAGGAAAAGGACTTGGGAGTGAGCATTAAGGCATAAATAAGTTAATCGATTGGGACAAGAATGAATAAATGTTTGGGCGTGGATATAGACCGACCAAGGCTGATAGAGGGAGAGTGGAAGTTCAAAAGAAAGAAAAGAGGATCGCTAGGCTCGAAAATAGGGAATCCGATATGGAAATGGCAATCATACCCCATATTTCTGAATCCTTTAGAAGTAGGGGAATTTCATTCGAAGAACCGGTTACAGTAGAGTAGTACGACCTTGAAGATGATACCGCCCAGCTTTCAATATCCACAATCTTGGGAAAATCATCAAGTGCGAGTTCAAAGGACTTGATTTTTTGATACGATTCAGATCATGATCTTAACAATTAGAATGTCACTGAGCTACCCGTGCTTCTTGGAAATTTTCAAGAGTAATGTGTTAATGCCAAAATTCTAATGATTTTACCTAATGTCTTAGGAATTTTGTTATTTTAGGACTACATTTTAGTCTGTTTCATGTCATCTCTTTGAATGAAAATATAAGAACTTGTTTCATTTTCTTCTGTTAATGATAAATACAATTCCAGTTCTTTTTGTTCTTCCTTTTATGTCTATTTTTTTCCATTTCTGAAATGTTGTTCATACTCATGCATTGTTTATTTTCTTTTCTCGCCTTCCTTTCATCCAATAATCTAATTCAGGCTTGAGAACAGTGATTTTGAAAACAAGAGTATAAGCAATAACTTAGACAATCCCATTCTTAGCATAGAGTCAGATGAAAGTGATGAGGAGAATTTCGAACCATCTTCGAAAATGTTAAGAATGGTAGAAGAGGATGATAAAATAACTCAACCATATCAAGAGTTAACAAAGGTGATAAATTTGGGATTGGATGGAGAGACGAAAGAAGTCCAAATCACCACTTCTATGACAAGCGAAAGCAGTCAGCAATTAATTGACATACTTAAGGAGTATATTGATGTCTTTGCATGGTCTTACCAAGATGTGTCAGGTATAGATACAGATATCATGGTTCATCATTTGCCAGTTCTGCTTGAAAGTAAACTAGTGCGACAAAAATTACGGAAAATGAAACTAGCCATGCTGGTGCAGATCAAAGAAGAAGTTAAAAAGCAAGTAGATGTGGGTTTTCTAGAAAAAGCAACATACCCTGAACGAGTTGCTAACGTAGTCCCAATGCCGAAGAAAAATGGGAAAGTAATGTTGTGCGTTGATTATAGAGACTTAAACCGGGCAAGCCCTAAGGATAATTTTTCATTACCCCATATCGATGTCTTAGTAGATAACACTGCATGACATTCAACCTTCTCTTTCATTGATGGTTTTTCACTATATAACCAAATCAAAATGGCTTCTGAAGACTGTCAAAAGACCATTTTTATAACTGTATGTGGTACATTTTGTTTAAGATTATGCCATTTGGTCTAAAGAATGCGGGGGCAATTTTTGAACGGGCAATGGTAATACTGTTTTATGATATGATGCAGACAGAAATCAAACTGTACGTTGATGATATGATTTCCAAATCTCATCAAGGGGAAGATTACATTGTCACTCTGTAAAAACTATTTGAACGGTTGAGAAAGTTCTAGTTAAAGCTTAACCCGATAAAGTGGACATTCACAACATCTTCAGGAAAACTACTTGGTTTTGTCGTAGCAAGGAAGGAATTACAGTTGACCCTGACAAGATTCGAGCCAGCATTGATATGCCACCACTTCAAACTCGAAAGGAAGTTAGAGGTTTCTTGGGAAGATTAAATTACATAGCCTAGTTCATCTCATACCTAACTACTACTTGTGAACCTATCTTTAAACTTCTTCACTAAAGTGATACAGAAGGATGGAATGATGATTGCCAAAATGCTTTTGAAAAGATCAAGCAATACTTGTAAAATCCTCTTATACTTGTTCTCCAACTCCAGAGCGTCCACTCATTTTGTATCTTACAGGTTCAGAAAAATTCATGGATTGCGCACTTGATCAACACGATGCCTCTAGAAGGAAATAACAAGCAATATACTATTTAAGTAAATGGTTCACAAACTATGAGGCTAATTATTCGATTTTGGAGAAATGTGTTGTGCATTAGCCCAGATTGCTCATCGGCATAGAAAACATGTTATACCACACCACTTGGTTAATTCCAAAGATGGATCCAATGAAGTATATCTTTAAAAAGCCATCACTTTCTGGGCGAATTGCTAAATAAAAAAATGTTGTTTACAAAATATGATATTGTCTATGTCACGAGAAAGTCAATAAAAGGAAGTGTACTTGCTGATTATCTGGCAGATCAACCAGTGCAAGATTATGAGCCTATGAGGTTTAATTTTCCTGATGAGAACGTATCAGTCATATTAAAAAATGAAGGAGAATCTATGGATTCAGAATTGTGGATAATGTTATTTGATGGCATCTAATGATGTAGGACATGAAATTGGGGCAATCCTATCTCCTAAGAGAAAGTTTTTCCCATTCATGGAAAAACTATGCATTGATTGTACAAAAATGTGGCAGAATATGAGGCATGTTCCATGGGAATTCAAGCAGCCTGTGATATGAAGATAAGGAAGCTTTGAGTGTACGGAGATTCGTTATTGGTGATACGACAACTAAATGGGGAATTAAGCTAGGGACTCCAAGCTGGTACCTTACAACAAACATGTAACTAAGTTAAGTCAAACTTTTTAAGTGATCTCATTTGATCATATACCCAGAGAGAATAATAAAATCGCAGATGCACTGGCAACTCTAGCGTCCATGTTTGCCGTATACTTTAAGGAAGAAGTGCAACCCATAAAAAATGAGAAACGAGATTTTCATGCTCACTGTATGAGCATTGAAGAAGAGCCAGACATAAGACCATGGTATTACGACATCAAGCAGTATATAAAGAACGAGAAATATCCGTCCAAAGCTTTCGAGAATGATAAACGCACTATTAGAAGATTGTCCATGGGTTTCTTCTTAAATGGTGAAATACTCTACAAAAGAAATCATGACATGATGCTTTTAAGATGTTTTGATGCAAGGGAAGTGAATCAAATCATAGAAGGAGTTCATGAAGGAATTTTTCATGTTCATGCTAATGGACATATGATGGCCAAACAAATCTTGAGAGTAGGATATTATTGGTTAACTCTAGAATCTGACTGCATCATGGACGCCAAGAAATGTCATAAATGTCAAATTTATACGGATAAAATTCACATACTTGCATCCCCTTTACATGTCATGGTCGTACCTTGGTCGTCCTCTATGTGGGGTATGTACGTCATTGGTCCCATCACACTAAAAGCCTCAAACATGCATCGTTTCATTTTGGTCTCTATAGATTATTTTACCAAATGGGTGGATGCGAGTTCTTATTCGAGTGTAACCATAAGAGTGGTTGTTAAGTTCATTAAAAAGGAGATAATTTGCCGATATGGTCTACCTGAAAGGATCATCAAAGATAATGGAACAAATTAAAATAATAAGATGATGAAAGAATTATGTGAGCAGCTCAAAATTAATCATCATAATTCATCTTCTTATCGCCCGAAGATGAACGAAGCAGTGGAAGCAGCCAATAAGAACATAAAAAAGATCATAGAGAAGATGACAGAGGTTTATAAAGATTGACTTGAGATACTCCTGTTTGCACTACATGGGTACCGCAGATCAATCCGAACATCAACTGGGGCAACACCATTCTCTTTGGTATTTGGCATGGAAGCGGTCCTTCCAATTGAGGTGGAAATTCCCTCTCTTAGAGTCTTAATGGAGGAAAAATTAGAAGAAACATAGTGAGTACAAACACGCTATGAGCAATTGAATTTCATCGAGGAAAATAGATTGACTGCATTATGTAGAGGGCAATTATATCAAAGAAAAATGATGCAAACGTATGATAAAAAGTAACGTCCCCGATGTTTCGAGAAGGAGATTTGGTGTTGAAAAAGATACTCTCATATCAAAAGGATTATCGTGAAAAATAGACCGCAAATTATGAAGGACCTTTCGCAGTCAAGATGGCATTTTCAAGAGGAGCTCTCATTCTAATAAACATGGATGGAGATGATTTACCGCATGCAGCTAATTCAGATGCAATCAAGAAATACTTTGTTTGACCACTCTAAGTATGAGAAAAATGAAGTTGGGGAAAAATATTTTAAAAAAGAACCGTCTCGAATACTGAAGAAATTCTTATTCCATAATTTTTTCAAATCCTTGTTTGTAGACATTGTTCATCATCAATGAAAATCATTTTTTATTTGAAAAATACATATACTTCATCTTCTCATTATTTCCATTATTTCTTATTCCTCTTAATTCTAAGATATCATTAATTACTCTTAAAATAACACAGAAGCATAAACTTGGTTAAGTGAAAGCTAATTGAAAAAAAAGAAAAAAAGAAAAGAATAGAAACTGAGAAATGCGGTCTGAGTGTGAGGTGAAATCTGAAGATTCACCACGAGAAAAGTCAGTATGCACATGACGAAGCCCAAAAAATGATTCCAGGATTGCAAATAAATTACAGAAAAGAAGCAAAATATGGAGAAATTATTCATTTTTCTACATCATCAATGTGAAGTCAAATACTGGAGCACAAATTAATGAATAAGGATGAATCATTTTCTTGAGAGTATGTTCAATACTTCATTGCGAGTTCATGACCCTAAACCAAGTGATTGTTTAGAGAGGCGAAGGATATGACTACATTAGTCAATTTAAAAAAAAATCATCAAATAATTTTCTTACAAATATTCACAATCATGCATAGCATGCATGCATGTAAAATCACTACTTTGCATTTATATGCAAGAATTACAATGTATAAACATGTATCACATTGCTTTGTTTTAATACAATTCAAATGAATGAATCGTTTAAGGATATTCTTTCGAAATCCAGACTTGAGTTTCCAACATTTAGAGCCTGCGTTAGTCTAGCTCTTGTATCATATGAAACTTGTAAAAATCAGATCAAGTATCATTTCAATATCTTGGTTAAATCGAACCCGAACTGAGTCGAGGTTGAAGTCTGCGTCTATCCAGGTCCATTTTCCTTCAATATCTTCAGTTAAATCGGGCTCGAATTGAGTCGAGGTTGAAACTAGTGTCTATCCAAGTCCATTTTCTTTCAATTTTTTTTGGTTAAATCGAACCTGATTTGAGTCGAGGTCGAAGCCTGTGTCTATCAAGGTCTTTTTTCTCTTCAAATTAATACGGTTCAACTTTGTCGCGGTCGAAGCGCCTGGTCTGTTTCAATTAATGTAGTTAAATCGAACCCGAATTGAGAAGATGTCGAAGCCTGTGTCTATCCAGGTCCATTTCATAATTCCGTCATGTCATAAAACTCGAATAAGTCGAGATTTCTATTCCCCTTATCTATATAGTCTTTTCTCTATCAAAATACTTATCTACACCTTTGTACACCTTCTAAGTTTAGAAGCGTGAACAAAGGGAGGCAACTATAAATACTATATTTTGTATGCTCCAATACTTTAAAAATACAAATTTTTTTATCCCATAAACTAGTCGAAGACTATAGGTATGATTTGAAAAATAGCTCAAGGCCTAAAAAATAAGAAGAATTGTCCAATGAATAAAAAATAAAAAAAGAGCAAAAAAACTAAAAATAAAAGGTGAAGCCTTAAGTTTGCCTATAAATAGAGAGGAGATCTTCATTTGAAAGGAGGATTGGAGAGAGAGAAAGAGAAGGGATTTTAGAGAGAGAAAGAGAGGTTCTAAGAAAATAGGAGAGATTTTTTAAAAGAGAGGGAAAAAGAGTCTTCATTTCTATTTATATTTCATCTTCTCCTATTTTTTTATTAAGGTAGTTTAAATTTCTTGTACTTTAGCTTACAATATATATTGTTCATTATTATTCATCATCTCTCTTCTTCATACTCATGTAGTTGATATTTTTTATTTCATTTTTCATACATAAGTTGTTTGTTCATTCTTTATCATTTCTCTAACTCTTAATCTTAAGTTTTATTTTCATACTTTGTTGATTTATCTAAAAGTTTGATAATTAGATGTTTTGTCATCAATTCAATCAATGAGAATGAGAATAAAGTTTTTGAGGGGTGTAAAATTAACTAGATGTGAATCAACCTTTTAATGGGTTAAAAGTGTACATTTGACGAAATGATCCCCTATGATAATTTCTCATACATGAAAATGCATAAAATAGAGAGGAAAACCTCTATACAAGATTATGCAAATATTTAAGCTTCAATTTTTTTTATGTTCCTACAAATTTTTTTTAATTTTTGTTCATAATTTTTGTGACACTTGTTTGAACTAGTTACCATCCATGATCATTCTTAGTAATGAAAGAAGAAAGAAAAAATGGTAATTAGTGAACTAAGTAGTTCAAAATAAAAAATGATAAATTTATATTCCAAACAAAAAATATTATATTTTGAAAGCTTTATTGATTTTTCTTTTGTGACACTTGTTTAAATTAGTTACCATCAATAATCATTCCTTTGCTATTTGATTAGCAATGAGGGAAGAAAGGAAAAATAGTAATTAATAGACTTTGTGGCAAAAATAACATGTTCAAGCTAATTATATATGAAATTAAGCATTTTTCATAGAGTAAATTAAGCATTTACAAGATTCACCAATTTTGAAGGGCTACTCTACATGAATGTCCCTTTTTTTAATATTACAGAAATGACATTTTTTTAACAAGTGGCATTGGCTTTAAAGTTTTTTCCCTTTCTGTCATTGTCTATCTCACATAGTTTTGGGCCCTAGGGTTTTGAACAACAATCATGTATTCTCCAAAGAGCTTCCACCGCTTCATGTTCACCGCCGCCTGCTCGTCACCTTTCTGTGTCTATTTTCCTTGCAGGTTGTTGGTCGACGAACTCCCTCTCTCATTCGCTATTCTTATTTAAGTTTTTAGAAATTTTTTATAAAATTAATTATTAGTGTGTTGGTAGGGTTAAAATTTGTTGTTTGTACAGAAGCTAATGTGTTGTTAGTATTTAGTTTTTTGCGTGAGTTTTCTGAGTTTCTTAATGAATCTTGCAATTTTTTTTCAGAAGATTGGAAGACAATGTGATATCAAAATTAGATACCCGACATATCATAGAACTTCTTTTCAATGGAATCTACGTGTCACCCACGCTACAGTACGCGCATGGGGTTGCTGCACGCGTACTATAACGCGTTTTTGGCCTTTTTCATTAAGTGCTTAATGGTAAATGACTATCCATCCCCTTGATTTTCTTATTAGAAACTGGCCATTTCCGTAATTAAAAATAAAAAGGGACATTTTGTTACATGAACGGCCCAAATGGGCCATTGTTATAATTATTCCTAAATTTCTTTATTATTAATGTATTTATAAAATAATTATATATATATATATATTAAATGAAATTAAAAAAAGGGTGATATCGATAGAAAGTGATGTCACCCTCTGCATTTTTTTTAATTCTTAATTTTTTTAATTTTTTGTTTGTATTTTTTAGTAGTAGATATTATGGTTTATTTTAATTTATTTTGTTTATAATAATTTTTTTACTTGTTTCATGTATTGTTTCCTTATTGTCACTTTACATAATCTTTTTAAATTTATCATACATTTTTATCTTCTATAACATTTCTTTCCATTATTCTTTCTTTTTATTTATAATTGTTATCTCTTCTTAATTATTTATGTATTATTGTCATATCATCATGATTGTATGTGATTATTGTTTCATTCTTTTATTATCAGAATCGACATTCATAAATTAAAATCATAACAATTAGATGTAAGTTTTGTTAATTTCATCATTTAGTTTAAACTAAAAAAAACCCGATGACGGATTTTGAGATTTTTGAGATACCAAATTTTTCAAACTACCGAGATGAAGAATTATTTTTGGGATACTTAGAATGACTTTAATAATGCTTTGATTTTAAAAATATATAAAAAACAAAAAATAAATATTAATGGTCTTTGTACCATCCATTAAATGTAATTTATTTTTTATTTTTATGATGCAAAATGTACCAAATGGAACATTCAAAAATGAATTTCTTTAATCTTATTTTAAAATATAATTTGGATAGTATTTGATTAAATTTAATAATCATTTTAACAATGAGTGTTGTGGGGTGCTAATACCTACCCACACACAAATGACTCCCGAACCAATTTTGATTTTTCACAGACCAAAATTTTTATTTTAAAGTTGGGTGACCAATCACACCCTATAATGATGGGTGGTGACTCCAAATATTTTTTTTTTTTCAAAAATAATTTTTCAATCAACATTCTGCGTCGCATGCACGTTGCCACACTAAAAATGAATCAATTTAAATTAATTCTTAATAAAATAAGTTATAACCTACTTGAAATACTAGTCAACAACAAATTAAACGTGTGCATGTCTAGGAGAATCATTTTTGAATAATTTTACCTATATATTTTTTAACTGATCATATAACATCCTTTAAAAGTACATGTGTCACACTCTTATTAGTTGATGTGTTAGTCTTAAATAAAATATAACCAAATTCTCATTTATATTTATTCTCCCATTAACTTTGAGAATTACAAAGTACTATTCCACTACGGTGGTTCATTAACTCTATGAATAAATTTGTAGAGATTGATTTATTGTTTTCAATAATAATAATAATAATAATAATAATAAGAATAAGAATAATAATAATAGTTTAGTTTGTAATAATAATAATATACAAATATATTTTATGAAAATTACAATCTATTAATAATCTAGAATGCCATAATATATAATACATCTACAATATATAAAATGTAAAATCAATATAAAAATAATTATAGACAATCCACATATCATCTGTACAATCTCTAAAACTTTAATCTAATCGTGTAGCTATTTGATTGATATTTGTTTTTTTTTTGTAGTCTCACCAATTAATATATATTTAAGTATTTATCAAAAATTGAGAAATATATCGTAAAATGAATAATCATATATAAATTTAAAAATATATAATAGTTGTAAACACAATACATTTGATATATTAGACTTTATACTTAGTTTACGTGCAATGTACATATCCTATTACTAGTCGATTTACATGCATCTAAACTATCAAAATCAGCACAAGGGAGACTATGTTTTATAATTTGACATAAGCCCATTTAATAGGTTTGAAATGCGACACTAATAACAATAAAATGAACTGACATAGTTGGTTAATCTTAATACTCATATTTTAAAGATCGTGATTTGAGTCATAATAGTTAACAAAACAAAAATGCTTTGTCATTAATAGTTAGCTACTTTTATGATTTTTACTTGAACTAGCAACATGTTTGAGACTCTAACTCAAAGTACAATAAAAAACTATATTTCTACAAAAAATTACAATTTTTTTTTGAAATAATTAGCAGAAATAACTATCGTTGACTATCAAGTTAATTGAAAAACAGAGTTGGCCAACCTAGTTTGCCAACCTAGAAATTATCATTTAGCTTTAATATATTTTGTAGAAGTTTGTCATGACCTTCAAATGTCTCATAGCCACGCATTGTGCCAAGTTGCATCATTTCCTGTGATACAATTTCTTATTGGCTAGTAGGATTTAATATATTTCTTAAATTTATAAATATGTATATTTTTTAAAGAGAACGGGATGGAAATAAGAATGGGTTAAACTATGTAGAATTATACGGGGTGTTAAAAATAGTGTGAACAACATAATCGAATTAAGTATATAATAGAAGTTGGATATATATTAAAAAATATGATAAGTCTAAATGTAAAGGGCGTAAATCATTTGGATTATTTAAAGGCAATTATAGTTATCACAACCTCTGCTACCACAAATTTCCTAATATTACTTTGTTTTTGCTATTATATAACCAATGCACAGTTACATTACCATAAAAATACTATATAAAAAACTTATGATAGTATAAGTTGGGATGAAAATTTTATCTCAAAAAGTCTGTTTTAATACTGTGAATCCTTGAATTTTTGCCTTTTCTCACGGTCGCAGAATGATCTCGCCAACTGTTATGCTAAACAACTGCTAAACAACTGTCTTTTTAGCCCATTTCCTTTCATTAATTTCTTCTCGTATTGCTTTGGTGAGTTTTTCATTGTAAGTCTTCATTTATCAATAGTATTTTCTTTGAAAAAAAAACCAACATGTCATGCTCATTGACCCTGTATACAAATTGTCCAGTAGAAATTATACTAATTAACAAATATTAATAGAAGGCTGAAATTGGTCTCTTCTTATAACTCAAGAAATGTCAAAGAATATGAGAATCATTCCTTAATAATCCGATATGGTCTGCTCTATTAGCTCAGTATAATTGAAAACGGAAACATCAAAATTACAAAATTATCTGATTTTTTTTACCCCATTTGAAGTTTGGAATAAAAGTAGTGTAGAAATGATGAACCTGTTGGTTCTGATATTTGGAAAGTGATGAGCTTCAGAGGTGATGAACCTTTCTGGTTCTGATATGTTATTGAAGGAAAAATTATGTTTGTTACAATGAGGGATGATGTATATATACAAATGATTCTAACGGTTGCCTATGATCTCCTATGAATCCAACGGATGCCTACTTGTAGCCTGAAATCGTTTTTTACCAGAAATGGTTAGACATCTACTGTGTTTGGGAAAGTCTCTGTTCTGCTTCCCTCTTTTGCCTATGATGAAGATTTTCTTCTGAGGCTGCAGCTTTTCCTTCTTCAACACTCCCCCTCAAGTTGGGTTCGTATAGGTTGATCGAACCTAACTTGTCAAGTATTCTTTGGAGGTTATTTTTGTCAAGAGCTTTGGTGAAGATGTCGGCTAGCTGGTCTTCACTACGTACAAAGGGAATGGTGATTTCTCCAGACTGTACTTTCTCTCTTATGAAATGACAGTCCACTTCAATATGTTTGGTTCTCTCATGAAAAACGGGGTTCATTGCAATATGACGTGCTGCTTGGTTGTCACAGTGCATCTCCATTGGTTTTCTTATCTCAACCTTCATGTCTTGAAGGAGATGTTTAATCCATGTGAGTTCGCTAGCAGTGGAGGCCATGGCTCTGTATTCTGCCTCCGCACTTGACCTTGCTACAACAGTTTGTTTCTTGCTCTTCCAGGTCACTAGGTTCCCACCTACGAAGACACAAAAGCCTGTTGTAGATTTTCTGTCGTAACTACCTGCCCAGTCAGCGTCAGTGTATCCAGCAACGGAGTTTGTCCCGGTTTTCTTCATCCATATCCCTTGGCCGGGAGTTCCTTTAAGGTATCTGAGTATCCTTTCTGCGGCTGCCTGATGATTTGTGCAGGGTGCATGCATGAATTGACTGATAACGCTAACTGCAAAAGTGATATCTGGTCTTGTGACCGTTAGGTAAATAAGTTTTCCTACTAATCTCTGATATTGGCCTATATCAGTTATTGGTTTGCTATCATTCAGTCTTATTTTTATGTTGGTTTCCATTGGTGTGCTAGCAGGTTTTGCCCCTATCATGCCTGTTTCTTTTAACAAGTCTAAGATATATTTTCTTTGAGATAGAAACAATCCCTTCTTCGAGTGAGCTATTTCTATCCCTAGGAAGTACTTTAGTTTTCCTAGATCTTTAATATCGAACTCTCCCTTTAGAAATTTTTGAACACTCCATATTTCATTGTGGTTATTTCCGGTGATGATAATGTCATCTACGTAGACTAAAACGATGGTAGTGGAGTTGTTCGTGTGTTTGACAAACATAGATGAGTCCGCCGTGCTTTTGACGAAGTTAATCTTTAAAAGAGATAGGCTTAATTTTCCATACCATGCCCTTGGTGACTGTTTCAGGCCGTAGATAGCCTTCTTTAATCTACATACCAGAGATGGGTGTGTTGCTTTCTCGTGTCCTGGAGGTAGGGACATATATACTTCTTCTTCCAGATTTCCTTGGAGAAATGCGTTTTTTACATCCATTTGATATAGTTCCCAGTTGAGGTTTGTGGCAACGGATAGTAGCACTCGGATTGTGTTCATTTTTGCTACTGGAGCGAACGTCTCCTGGTAATCTACTCCATATGTCTGAGTAAAGCCTTTGGCAACTAGTCGGGCTTTGTATCTCTCGATAGTGCCGTTGCTGTTGTATTTGGTCTTGTAGACCCATTTACATCCTACGGGTTTCTTCCCGCTGGGTAGTGGGATTATGTCCCAAGTCTCATTCTTTTCCAAGGCTAGGAGTTCTTCATTCATCGCCTTTCTCCATTTAGGGTCGAGTTGGGCTTCTTGATAGGTCTTTGGCTCATCTGTTTCATCAATTTTTCCCAAGTATGCCCTGTGTTTGTTAGAGATTTTATCATAAGATAGGAAATTTTGGATAGGGTATAAAACCTGATGAGACACGTAGTCTTTTAATCTTGCTGGGGGATGAGTTTGCCTTGTTGATCTTCTTACGATTACTGCTTCATCAGTGACAACTGCCTCATCAGTTGCTCCCCCTGAGGTAGTTGTCTCAGGCGTGGTTGATGTGTTATCCTGTTCCTGTCTTATGATATCGGAGGAAATAATACTGTTAGGTAGCGGAAGTGTTTTGTGGTGGTTATGGTTGTCGGAGTCCTTTGGGTAATAGGATTCTAGTTCTAAGAATTGTACATCGCGTGAGATGTAGAGTTTATGGTTTGTTGGGTCGTAGCATTTATACCCCTTTTTTTCAGCGGAATACCCCAAAAATAGGGTTTTGACTGCGGTTTTGTCCAATTTATCAATTTTTGGAATGTGTACGTAGCATGTACATCCAAATACTCGTATGTGATCAAGATTAATTTTCCTACCCTTGAGAATTTCTAGAGGGCTTTTCAGATGCAATTTTACACTGGGTAATCGATTGATAAGGTATGTTGCTGTAAGTATTGCGTCTGACCAGTACCGTTTGGGTACGTTATTTTGGAGGAGGAGAGCCCTAGTCATTTCAAGAAGGTGTCGGTTTTTGCGTTCTGAGACACCATTTTGTTGTGGGGTGTGGATACAGGTGGTTTGATGTCGTATACCGTTTTGTTTAAAGAACTCAAAAAAGGTGTTGTTAGTATATTCGGTTCCATTGTCAGACTTAAAGATTTTTATGGTAGTTTCAAATTGAGTTTCGACTAACTTGTTGAATTCTTGAAAGCGACTGAAGACTTCACTTTTTGATTTTAAAAGATATAACTAGGTGAATTTATTATACGAGTCAACTGGGGCAGGCCCCCAAACATCAGAATGGATTAATTCAAAACATCGTTTTGTCGTACTACTAGATAGTGGAAAAGGTAACCTGGTTTGTTTTGAGAGTTTGCAGACTGAGCAACTGCTAGAGTCTGAATTACAACCAAGTAATTTGTTTAGGATTTTGTCAGAGGGATGACCGAATCTCCAATGAAGTAATTTGTCCTTTTGTACTGTACTGGAGGTGGTCAGACATGTTTTGTCGGTATCTTCTAAGTAGTACAGACCGTTTCTTAATTTCCCTTCACCAATCTTCCTCCCGGTGACCCGATCCTGAAAAATTACTTTGTCAGGTGAAAATGTAACATTGCAGTTCAGGTCTTTGGTTATTTTACTGACGGATAGGAGATTGGAGTTAAAATTGGGGAGACAAAGTACGTTGTTAATGGTTTTTGTGAAGAGTGTGGTTGACCCTGTGCCAAAAATTGGAACTTTATTTCCATTGGCTACCGTCACGTGTTGTGGTTTTTCTAATTTAGTGAGACTGTGTAGATTTTTTGTGTTATAAGTCATGTGGTCAGAGGCACCAGAGTCTATTATCCAGTGTTCTAAGTTGTGACAAAAATTTGCAGATTTAGAAAAATAATTGACAGTATTGCAAATAGATGAACCTAGGGTATCGTGTAAAAATTCTCTGAATTGTTTGAGCAGTGTAGCCATCTGTGCGTTGTTGTCTGGGGACGGGTCTGCTCTAATGGATCCGGATCGGTCTATTTCTTCCATTTGGTCGGGTCGGTACCCACTGCCCGAACCGGGTCCATGTATTTTGTTTGCCCTGTGGTCTGGGTCGGGTCCTGACCTGTGACCCGCGCCAATAAAACCCTCGGTATAAAAGGGTGAGCGTTTCGCGGAGCCTCCTCGCTCGTCACTCATCGCGCAGCTCCCTCGCTCGTTCTGGAACTTTCTCTGGTTCTGCCGGAGATGAGGGTGCAGATTCCAGCACCGATCATGGGTGTGTCCTTCCTTTCGGCAGTGGCTGCATCTCACCTGCTCGCCTGGTTGTCCGCGGTGTCTTCCCCCTTCCTTAGGGTTAGGGTTTCGGAGGAAGCCGCGGGTCGCCATGGCTAGTGCTTCCCCCTTTTCATCTCTGGTACTCATGACCCGTCACCTGGTTTCTTCTCTTTGAACTATGGCTAAGACGGTGGCAAAAGTTGGCTTTTCTGTCGACATCAAGATCTGAGCTCGGAATGCTTCGTAGCTTGAGTCGAGAGCTGTCAAGAAGTGGTAAACCATATCTTGCTCAGCCCGTTCTTGGAGTTCCTTCAGGTCAGTGGTCATCGGTCTCAAGGTTTCAAGTTCTTTGAACTTAGATTTTAAAAACCCGGTTAGCTCTGGTACTGATCTGTCCCCCTGTTTTGCTTGGGAGATCTCTCGTTTAAGTTCAAAGACTTGTGCAAAATTATTTTGTTCACAATAGTTGCTCCGGATTTCTTCCCAGAGTTCCTGTCCTGTTTCACAAAAATAAAAAATTTCACTGAGTTTTGTATCTATTGAATTAGTTATCCAGGTCATTACCTGGCTGTCCATGATGTCCCATTCTTCTGAATTTCGGTCCGGTCTTGGCTTACTGCCATCCACGAAGCCTAGTCTGCCTCTTCCTTTCAGGCTCACCCGAGCCGCCCTGGCCCACGGTATATAGTTGTGGCCAGTGAGCAGGATGGAGGTTAGTCTGGGGTTGGTGTCATGGTGGTGAAGCTGGCCGGAGGTTGATGGTTCTGCCATTTGTGTTGGTTCTCAGAATCACTGCTTTGATACCATGTAGAAATGATGAACCTGTTGGTTCTGATCTTTGGAAAGTGATGAGCTTCAGAGGTGATGAACCTTTCTGGTTCTGATCTGTTATTGAAGGAAAAATTATGTTTGTTTACAATGAGGGATGATGTATATATACAAATGATTCTAACGGTTGCCTATGATCTCCTATGAATCCAACGGATGCCTACTTGTAGCCTGAAATCATTTTTTACCAGAAATGGTTAGACACCCACTGTGTTTGGGAAAGTCTCTGTTCAGCTTCCCTCTTTTGCCTATGATGAAGATTTTCTTCTAAGGCTGCAGCTTTTCCTTCTTCAACAAGTAGCAATCGGCAAAGATTGATATTAGTTAGTGCATTGGAAATAATTCAAGATTACAAGAAAAACCTAAATGAGAGCGGTTATTTTCTACCAGGAGAGATCAAAACTTATCTTTGTAGTTGTCTCGAAGCTTGTGTGTGTGAAGCAGACCCGTACTGTCATTTCCTGATTGTAAGACTGTGTAACAAGATAAACAAGTCAACTCAAACAAGCAGTGATAACTACTATAAGTAACTGCTGTATTATTCTAAGTCCTTTCGATCTTTAAACAAGTGATTGTTATCCTTCAATGATATACTTATTGAGGAAAGGAATATGATCTACTACTAGCTATCTACGAGTGGCTTCACACTATGACTAATGGGCTTTAAAATGAAGTTTGGGGATATCTTCTGCCCGTACAGTGCTTCCAACTACGGTCCAGTACATCACTATAGTTTAAAAGCGCCAGCTAGTATTATTGAGGACGGTAAAAATAATTTTTATTATTCCTAGCGGTTTTTTTCCACCGCACTAAGTGTTGAATCTGATAAAAACATGAATGGGTGGAAAAATATTTTCATTCATCTTAATCTGTACAAAACTCACGGATAGATACAACCAAGGTAGAAATACAAAGTGAAGAAGAAAATGAAAGCAAATAATTCAGAGAAATAAAGTGAGAAAATTGGGGTATTCACAGGTAAATCAAATAAGATAATATGTGAGTGAAATAGTGCCTTGCTAAGCGGCTTGTGAAAATGTCTGCAATTTGAATGCATGATGGCATGAAGACTGTAGGAATTTGTCCTGACTTATTTTTTTCTTTGACCACATGACAATTTATTTCAATACGTTTGGTTCGCTCATGAAAGACCGAATTTGCTGCAATATGTAATGCTACTTGATTATCACAATGTAATATAGGAGGACTTAAATTAGTAACTTGTAAGTCTTGTAAGAGGTATCGCAACCATGTAAACTTACATGTAATTACTGTCATCGGTCTGTATTCTGCTTACACGGAAGAACGAGAAATGGTATTTTGTTTCTTTGTCTTCCAAGAAATGAGAAAGGTCCCAAGAAAAACAAAATATCCAGAAACTGACCTTCTTGTAGTTGAACAACCTCCCCAATCGACATCAAAATATCCAACTAGGTTAATATCATTCTTACTAAAAAAAACCTTGTCCAGATGTCTCTTTCACATATTGGAGAACTCGTATCACCCCATCAAGACGAGGCTTACTAGGTATACGCATAAATTGACTAAGAAGATGTACCAAGTAATTGATATCTGGCCATGATTGTAAGATAAATAAGTCGACCAACAAGTCTTCTATATTGATATGGATCTTTAAGGATTTCACCTTCTGTTGGTGTGAGCTTCATCAAGTACATCCAATGTGTATTTTCTTTGTGAGATCCAATGCTCAAGAAGTACTTTAATTTTCCAAGGTCTTTGATTCGAAATTATTTGTGGAGGAAACTTTTGAGAGCCTCAATGGAAGTGGCATCATTTCCTGTAATAATCATATCATCTACATAAATTAATACTGTTGTGAATTTTTTTCACATACTAGTGTGGAAAGTGAATAATCTGCCATGGATTGTTTAAATCCGGATTTTCGAATGACTATGGAAAACTTGAAATACCAGTTACGAGAAGCTTGTTTCAATCCATAAAGTGATTTGTTCTATCGACAAACTACATTCTCCCCGTCAGTTGTAACCGCGTGGTGAATCATGTAGACTTCCTCATCAAGATCTCCATGAAGAAAATCATTTTGAACATCCAGTTGATGGAGAGACCAGTTACGGGGAGCGGATATGGCAAGTAGGTAACGAGCAGTAACAAGTTTTGCAACTGGTGCAGATGTTTCATTATAATCCAACCCTTCAACTTGCGTATAGTCTTTGGCGACAAGTCTTGTCTTGTAGCGTTCAATGGAATCATCAGATCTATACTTGATCTTATAGACCCACTTACAACCAATTGGCTTCTTTCCTTTAGGTAAGGGAGTAAGAGTCAAGCACAATTTTCTTCTAATGCTTGTATCTCAGAACTCATGGCCTTTCACCACTTAGGATCTTTCTCAGCTTTGGGTAAATGTGTTAGGCTCAACAGAACTTGATATGCTTGCGACAAAAGAATGGTGAGAAGGAGACAAATTTTGATAAGAAATGAAATTTGCTAAGGGATAACGAGTACCTTTAGTGGACTTTGGCATTGAAGATGATGCTGACTTTGGGTTTAGAAGCATGCTGGTCTGTGAGCAATGGAAATCACGTAGCAAAATAGATGGTTGACGGATTCGTTCAGACTTTCTCAACACAGGTTGATTGGAGAGTGGGGGTAGGTAAGATGAGTTCTTCAACAGTGAGATTGTCATGGGATGGCTCTTGTAAGGGTTGAAATGAATGGTAACTTGGTCAGGTAAAGGTAATGGCAATACATGAGATTCACAGTCAGTGTTTTCTGTCACGCTTGAAAAAATGTGTTCATGAAAAATAACGTCTCGGCTTGTAAAAATTTGATTAGTCTCCAAATACAGACTTTATAAGCTTTTTGACCCACTGGATATCCAACAAAAATTCATTTTCGAGCATGTTAGTCGAATTTATTTTTAGAAAGAACATTGGTGGCAAAGCACAAACATCCAAATACTCACAAAAAAATTATAAGTGGGTGCTCGATTATGAAGTACTTCAAATGGCGTCTTCTCCAAAAGGAGAGTGGTGGACGAGCGATTGATAAGATAAACTGCAGTAAGCACACTTTCTCCCCAAAATTTTAATGGACTGTTGGACTGAAATCTCAAGGCTCTAGCCATGTTCAAGATGTGGCGGTGTTTGCGTTCTACAACACCATATTGTTTGGGTGTAGTCACACAACTACCCTCATAAATAATACCATGCTCATTAAAGAGACTCTCGCATTGAATAAAATTCACTATCCTTATCGGCCCGAAGTCTCTTAAGCTTTCGATTAAACTGAGTTTTTCAACAAAGCCAAAAAAAGATTTTAGTAAATTTTGTGTTTGTGATTTGTAACGCATAGAGGTATATCCATGTGTGCCTAGAAAAACCATCTACAATTGTCAAAAGTAATGAGCACCCGGATGAGGAGCTCGGAAAGCTCCCCAAATATCACAATGAACTAATTCAAAAGGTTCAAGAGTAGTTAACGATCTTGAACCAAATGAAAGCCTTGTTTGTTTTGCCAATGGACAAATATCACATATTTTTTCAAAAGAAACAAAAATTTCAAAAATTGATTGAGCAAGATGCTTCATTGGTTGTACGGATGGGTGACCAAGATCATGTTGATTGTCGTTGACCATTGGAGTGAGCGGAACTGTTGGTGGTAAAAATTTTGTGGAGATGTAATAAAGTCTATTATGATGCCTCCACAAACCAATCGTCCTCTTCGTTGCCAAGTCCTTAAAAGGCAAAAGTCGGGGAATAAAGTGATTGAGCAATTTAATGACTTTGACATTTTACTAACTGACAACAAATTGACACAAAAGAAGGTACACAAAGACATCTTGAATGGTAATATTTGGGCCAATTTTTGTGGAACCAATAAAAGCTATTTGTGCCTTCTTCCCGTTGGGTAATCCAACAGAGAAATGTGATGGATTTTTTATTTCGTGCAACAAGTCAAGAGATGAGACAATGTGATCAGTAGCATCACTATCAACGATCCATTTTTGATAAATCGTTGAATCAACATGACATGAAAGGGAAGAGGGAGTGGACAGACGTGTAACATTGTTTATATTGTTCATGAGTTATCATTGTTTAAGAGAGCCAAGACTTTTTGATGTTGTTCATGAGTGAAGCTTGGAGTCTCGAATTTGGAGTTATTGGCAGAAAAGTTATTTCTTTCCTCCCACTTTCTCATTTCTTTTATGATATTTGTGTCCAGGAGGAAATCCATGCAAATGAAAGCACCTATCAATGGTGTGGTAGTTTCCATTACAATGACTGCAATTCAATTTTCCATTTCCTTTGTACATTGTATTACCTATGGTTCTTTCGGATATCTACCATCATGATCTCTTTGGAAACCACTAAATCCCTTTGTTTTTCTTCATTAAGAATCATAGAATAAACTCTCCAAACAACAGGAAGAGGCTGCATAAGAAGAATTTGACAATGAACAACGGCATAATAATCATCTAAACCCATGAGAAATTACATTACCTTGCTTCTTTGTTCTCGTTCTTCAACTTTCTTGAAAGCACCACATGTACAGGTTAGTAGGTCATTGTAAGAAGAAAGTTCATCCCATAACCTTTTTAGTGTCGTGAAATAAAAAGCAACAGACTTAGTATCTTGTTGTTACAAGGCAATATCCCTTCCGATTTGAAAAATTCTAGGGGCATTGTTTTGAGAAAATATTTCCCTTAGTTCATTCCAAACTTCAGCAGCAGAATCGGCGTATACCACACTATTAGCAATATCAGTTTCCACAGAGTTAAGAATCCAAGATAATACCATGTCATTGCACCTTCTTCACCCAAGAAAATTTTCATCAATCGGTGAATGCGTCTTGATTGATCCATCAACAAAACTTGTTTTAGTTTTCATGCTCATTGAACGAATCCAAATACCATAATTATCACCATTCAATAATATGGTGAGTAGAATGATTCCTGGATGATTTGAGTGGTGAAGAAGTGTAAAGGAAAGTGCCACCTCAGATGGTAAGTTAGTAAATGGCTAGACTTACCTGTTGGAGTAATCGAGCTTCTGGTTTAGTCTTGTCGTTAAAGAAGCTTACTGATATCAATTATCAGTTTCTGATATCAGTTAGCTTCATTTATTTGGTTAGTTTAGTTAACAACCAAATACCATTTTGTTCTCCTTATCGTAAACATGTGGTTCACGATAAGGTAGTAATATCTCTTGTATAAATAGCTAAGGGTTAGCAGTTCAGGGATTAATGAAATTCTTACTGAAGTTCATATCAGAAAACATTTTCTCTCCTTCTTCTCTCTTCTTCTCGAGTGTTTCAATTATACAAACTTTCTTTGAATTCAACATGGTATCAGAGCCACACAGACATAGTGTCAATAGAAAATTCAACAATTGAAAATACAAGTGAAACTACTGGCCCGAGCAATACAACAGCTGCACTTACTCATGTGTTCAACAATACTTTGAGAAGCTCTCTGTCAATCAAGTTAGACAGGAGCAATTACATGATCTAGAAGTATCAAGTAACTCCAGCACTTATTGGGCATGACCATGATGATATTGTTCTAGGAATTTAAAGAAAACCAGACAGAAAATTAGCAAATGGAAATGAAAACCCTGAATACAAAATTTGGGTGAGAAAAGATCAATTGTTGCTAAGCTGGCTTAGAGCATCAATGAGCGAAGGAATCTTGGCTATGGTGGCCCAATAGGAGTCTTCTACAAAAGTATGGAAAAGTCTTAAACAAAGTTTTGCTAGCCAATCAAGAGCTAGAATTATGCATCTTATTCTTTGCAAAATACACCAAAAGGAAGTGATTTAGTAACAAACTTTTTGTGAAAAGATGAGGAGAATTGCAGATGCCCTTGGAGTAGCAGGACAACCTCTATCAGATCAAGATCTTATGATGTATGTGATGAATGGTCTTGTCTTAGACTTTGACCCTGATGTGATCAATATTACAGCAAGAGCTAACAACATATCAATGGAGGAAATGTTTACTTCTCTGTCATGAAATCAGGCTAAAGAAGCAAGCAGTTTTAAATGAGGCAACACTAAAAAATGAATGCTAATGCAGTGACAAACACATGTTTTAAGAAATTAAAATGAAATTAAGGAAGCCATAATGGTAATTCAGGACCTGATTACAACAAGAATTAGGGCAGATTTAATCAAAACAAGAATTTTAACTCTTATCAAGGCTCAACATGAATGGAAGGAGATGAGGAAGATCTGGTGGAGTCAGAGATGTTATTGTGTGTCAAGTATGTGGTAAAGCAGGGCATTCTGCTAGAGTTTTCTATATAGATATGAAAAAGGCTAGGAACATACACAAAACTACAATACTTTTAACAATTCACAAATTCAAAATTCAGCACATTCTTCTGGTTTTTTAAGGAAGTACCTCAGCCTATATGGTCTCTCCTTCATCTTAAATAACATCTCCTGATTCAGTGTGTGACCAAGCTTGGTATGCAGATAATGCAGCCACTAATCATGTGACTGCAGATATCAGAAATTTGAGCCTAACAACTGAGTACCATGGTTCTGAAAAACTTGCAGTGGGTAACGGTAAGTGCCTTAGTATTTCTCACATTGGTTTTGCACTTTTACCCTCTAAACTTTTTCCTCTTAAACTTGATCAATTACTAAGAGTACCTGAAATCAAGAAAAACCTAATTAGCATTTCCAAACTAAATACTTGTAATGATGTTTTTATTGAATTTCATGGCAATTTGTGTTTTGTTAAGGATCTTACCTAAGGAATGCTTCTCTTACAAGGGATTCTTGAAGATGGACTTTATCTTCTTTCATATCCAGGTAGTCAAGGTTATTCAGTAAACAATTATTATGCCAAGAGTGTTCTTCCTTGTAATTCAACATTATTTTCCATTCCTATTAGTTGTTCTAATCTTTCTAGTTCTTCTAATGTCAAAACTTGTATCCCATTTGATATTCAAACTCAAGTGAATAAAAATGAGACATATGCTGCTTATTCTTCTTGTACTGATCTTTCTAAATCTCTTGAATGGAAACATACATTATGTATTTCTTGAAACTGAAAAATGGCATAGAAGGCTATGACATCCTGCACAGAACATTTTAAATATAATTCTTAACTACTGCAATATTAAACATACCCAAACTCCATTTTGTATATCCTTTCAAAGAGGTAAAAACCATGTGTTACCTTTTCCTACTTCCAATTCTGCAACCTCAAAGTCCTTAGAACTTATTCATACAGATTTATGGGGTCCTTCACCCGCTATTTCTAGAGAGGGTATAAGTATTATGTATGTTTCCTAGACGACTTTAGTAAATTTTCTTGGGTATTTCCCCATAAACTAAAATCAGAGGCACTTAAAATCTTTGTCATCTTCAAAACCTTTGTTAAGAACTAATTTGATAGGAAAATCAAAGCCTTGTAATCAGATTTGGGGGATGGGTGAATTTAGAGCTTTTGCTTCATTTCTTCAAAAACATGGAATAGCTTTTAGACATCCTTACCCCCACATTCACAAAAAAATGGCAAAATAGAGAGAAGGCATAGACACCAAGTAGAGTCAGGTCTTACCTTACTTGCTAAAGCTCAAATGGCCCTTATCTTCTGGTGGGATTCTTTTCAAATCGCCATATTTTTTAGTAATAGGTTACCTAATCCTACTCTTGACATGATTTCCCATATCAAAAGCTGTTTAGCAAAGAACCAGATTATAGAACTCTAAAATTTTTTGGATGTGCATGTTTTCCTCACCTAAGGCCATACAACAAGCTTAAAGTTGATTTTTCATTCAGATATGTTTCTTTTCTTAGGCTACTCACGAAATCATAATGGGTACAAGTGTCTTCATTGTTATGATTGAATGTATATATCAAGAAATGTAATCTTTTATAAAGAGTATTTTCCCTTTAAAACATTGTTTTTCAAGACTAGTTGCACAAGTGTCATTTGTCCTAATAATGAAGTTCCCCAAGTTCCAAATGCTACTTATAAAGAAGCAAGATTTAGTCCATATCAAAGTCCTTTTATTAGAAGCTCTCCTAGGTAGGGTTCAATTTCCTCAAATCAGTCAGTCTAACTCAGATACAAATTCATCCTCTCCTACTTTTAATTTACATTCTGATGCTCAACCCACTCACCCTGCACATGATGCTCCTTCTCTATCAAAGAACTTAGTCATAGGTACACAATTCACCTATTTTTGTCACAGAAACTAGATTGCACAACCTAGCCAAAATGCACCTACCTCTTTCCATCCTATGGTAACCAGGTCCAAAAATGATATAACTAAACCTAAAGCCTACACAACCACCAAACATCAACTTCCAGACCAAAGTCACCTTACTGAACCTTTAAATGTTAAACATGCACTTGCTGATACATACTGGAAGCAAGCTATGATGGATGAATTTAATGCACTATTGAGGAATGATACTTGGAAATTAGTTCCCTATGACCCTTCTATGAAACTTGTTGGTAACAAGTCGATCTTTAAAATCAAGCTTCATCCTGATGGTAGTATTCTGAGGAATAAAGTTAGATTAGTTGCAAAATGGTTCCATTAAACCCTAGGATATATTTTAATGAGGTTTTTAGTCCAGTGGTTGAACCAAATACTGTGAGGATTGTGTTGCATCTTGCTATGATATTTAGATGGGATGTGAAGCAATTAGATGTGAGTAATGCATTTTTGAATGAGATTAAACAAGTTCCAATGGCTTGGTATGAGAGGTTGAAACAATCACTTATCCAATGGGGTTTTCAAAATGCTAAATTAGATACTTCATTGTTTATCTTCAAAGCTACCATAACTATTTTATATTTGTTAGTTTATGTGGATGACATACTCCTTACAGGAAATAATTCTGGCCTCATTACTAAGCTGGTTTAAAACCTTCACCGCTCATACACTTAAAGATCTTGGTTCACTCTATTTTTTTCTTGGCATTGAAGTTTAGATAGACAAAACTGGTATACATCTATCTCAGTCGAAGAACATTAGAGATCTTTTGAAGAAAACTAAGATGGAAGGAGCCAATTTAGCTCCCTCCCCTACAAGTACAACTACACAGCTCTCATTCCACAATGGAGAATCAATGAGTGACGTCACTTTGTTCAGAAGTATTATAGGAAACTTATAGTACTTAGCTATTACAAGACCAGACATAAGTTCTATAGTGGGCAAACCCAGCCAGTTCATTCACCAGCCCACTATTACTCACTAGTCAGCTTATAAACGCTTGTTAATGTATCTCAAGGGGACAATGGATGAAGGACTAATCATTAGACCATTTGTTAGCTTGGAAGTGCAAGCATTTTCAGATGCTGACTGGGTTGAGGACTATGATAACAAAAAATTCACTGGGGCTTATCTCCTTTTCCTTGGAGGCAATCTTATTTCTTGGTCATCTAAGAAATAATAAATTGTATCTAGGTCAACACTGAGTGTGAATACATAGCACTCTTAAGTGCTACCTCAAAAGTTTAGTGGTTCAAGACAGTATTGACTAAGCTTCAATTTCACTGTTCTAAACCACCAATACTATGGTGTGACAATATAAGTGCTTTGGCACTTGCTTCTAATTCTATACTCCATGCTCGTACTAAGCATGTTGAGTTAGATGTACATTCTATAAAAGAGAAGGTTCAACTTAATTGGATGATTTACTTACTAAAACTCTCTCTACTCCACGCTTCACTTACATAAAGGACAAGCTTCAGAACATGGAACCACTCTTCAGCTTGAGGGGGAATGTAAAGGGATGTGTCACCTCAGATGCTAAGTCAGCAAATGACTAGACTTACCTATTGAGGTAATCGAGCTTCTGGTTTAGTCTGGCAGTTAAGGAAGCTTACTGATATTATTTAGCAGTTTTTGATATCAGTTAGCTTCAGGTATTTTGGTTGGTTTAGTTAACAACCAACGACCATTTTATTCTCCATATTGTAAATGTGTGGTGCAAGATAAGGTAGTAGTATCTCCTATATAAATAGCTAAGTGTTAGTAGTTCAGGGATTAAGGAAATTCTTAGTGAAGTTCATTTCAGAAAACATTTTCTCTCCTTTGTCTCTCTTCTTTTTTAGTGTTTCAATTATACAAACTTTCTTTGAATTCTACAAGAAGAAAAGGTCGGAAGGGTGTACAAGGACATTCCCTTCAATCTTCTTTGAAGAAGATGAATTTTCCTTTTTGGTTTAATAAGTCAGATAAGTTTTAATGAACAAAATGCTCTGATACCATGATAAAAACATGAATGTGTGGAAGACTATTTTCATTCATCTTAATCTGTACAAAACTCATAGATATATACAACCAAGGTAGAAATAGAAAGTGAAAAAGAAAAATAAACTAAATAATTTGGAGAAAATAAAGTGAGAAAATTAGGGTATTGACAAGTAAATCAAATAATATAATATCTGCTAATAAAGGGAAGATATTTGGTATTATGTAGAATATTATCCTTCCAAATTTAAGCCTTGCCAATTTCAATAGAATTCGTACCGACAATTTTGTGTAAGCCGCTAGCAAAAGAGTCTATAAATAGGCGGTTCTTTACAACTTCCCCTAAAACTCTGAATTTCATTACTTTGAAGGTGATTTCTTAAACGACTTCTATACAAAATTGTTTCTGTCGAAATTTGATGTTTGTGGACTAAAATTTATCACATATAACGGCGGTTCTGTAAAACTACCGCTAAAACTCCAAATTTCATTACTCATACCGTGGTTTTGTTAACCGCCCTATGCATAAAACGAGTAGGGATAACTTTATCACATATTGTGGCGGTTAAAAAACTGACGAACTATATGAACCAATTTTTTTTATTTTCCTATCTTTTTTTCCTCTTGAACAGGAATAATTCTCCATGTTCGGCCATATCAGCGTAAAAGAAAAATAATTAAAGCAAGTGTCACAGAAGCATTATGAGAATAGTTGAATTTTCCATCTTGGCAGATCTGAAGAAGCTGATCTAGAGGTACTCACCTAACTAAGTTAGTTGAAGTATAAAAGTCGCATAGGAAGTCACAAAAGCCAGAGAAGCCAATCGAGGGAATAATCACCATGGCAAAGCTGGTAGCAATCACTACAACCATCAGATTCACCACACTACGGCAAATGATTCAAATTCAAAAAGTTGTTAATACTGATAAGCAAGATGTATAGGTGAAATTTGATATGACATGTGATAAGATCTAGACCAAAGACGCCATTGAAGAGAAGATATAGCGAGAATCATAGGATCAACTAGGAGGTTATTAAGACTATTGGATTGCCAACATGACAATCCAAAGAAAAGCTAATCAAGACCATTGAATTGATCAGACGGTCAAGATTTACTAAGTTGTTAATGCTGATAAGCTAGATCTCAAGAAATATTCTATTGATCCTATTTTTTGATAGAATTAGATAAGCTGTATCAGATTCTATGTAATCGATTGAAAACCTATAAATAGAGGCAATATGTAACTTCAAAGAGAACACAATAACCCTCAACACCCATGAAAAACAAGCTAACTTTGCAACTTTCATTAGCCTTGTAAACCCTTTTCTCCATAATGAAATACTATCAAAATCTACACGTGGTTTTTCTTCCCTTTAAGGGGTTTCCACGTAAATAATGGTGGTGTTATTCTCTCATTCTCTCTCTTAATTATTTTCTATATTTTCATATTATGATGTTGGGAATTCACGATCAATTCTCAAAATCATGAATTTTTTTCCTTTACATTTGGTGCTTTCGTTGAGAGATGAGAAAAAACTCAAAGAAATCCCTCCTTGAAATGCTCAAAAATGAATGAAACGCGCTTCCAACAATGGAAACAGAAGAAGAAACGGATGTGGAAGTAGTAACGAAAATGACTATGGAACTGAAAACAGAGCGAATAACGGATGGGAAGCAAAAAAAGAAATGATTAAGGAGAGTCAAGATGTCAGAACAGATATCAAATCGTAAGAGCGTACCCCTAGCGAGAACAAAAATCAAAGCGTACGAGCAGATCCCTAGCGAGAACAAAAATTGAAGAGTAAGAGCAGACTCCTAGCGAGAATAGAAATCGAAGCGTACGAGCGGACCCCCAGCCAGAACAGAAATCAAAGCGTAAAAGCAGACCCCCAACGAGAACAGAAATCAAAGCGTAAGAGCAGACCCCCTAGCGAGAATAAAAATTGAAGTGCCAGATTAGACTTTTAGCAAGAATGAGAATTAGGGTGCTAGATCAGATTCTTAGCGAGAATGAGAATTAGGGTGCCGGATCAGACTCTTAGTGAGAATAGGAATTAGGGCGCCAGATCAGACTCTTAGCGAGAATGGGAATTAGGGTGCCAGATCAGAGCAAAGAACGCACCAAATGAAACACACTTCCAACAGCGAAAGCAGAAGAAGAAACTAATGCGGAAATAGTAACGAAAATGACTACGGAACCAAAAACAGAGCAGAGGACAGTAAATTCACTCATTCATATCGATTTGATTTATCTATTTTGTACAGTTATTATTTCAAAAAAAATATTATTAACACAATTCGTGGAATTGAATTATGCAACTTCAACAACCACCAGGAGGGGCCGATAAAACCCACGAACTGCCACCCGTGGACTACCAGATGATCGAAGCTCCGCCTATGACAGCTAGGCTAAGAGGAAATGAAGCAAATAAAAAAAAGAAGAGTGGAAGGAGATTAGAAAAGAAATCCATTCAACGGAAGGATGAGTTAAAAAAAATCAGAGCGGATAAGAAAAATTGAGCTCATAAAGCTCAGACCAGAAGAAATCAGAAAAGATTATAAGAGCTCAGAATGCTCAGATCAGAAAAATTCATAAATCTTACACCAGAAGAGCTCATAAGGCGCAGATCAGAAGAGCTCAAAAAGCTCAAATCAGAAAGCTCATAAAATAAAAAAGGCTTTAGAATAGAAAAGTTAAAGTCAGGCCTTCAGAAAAGTCGATGTCAGAGCTACCGAAAGGAAAAGTTGAATTTCAGATCAGAGAAGCTTCAGCTCTTTTGAAAAGAAAAAGAAAGGAAGAGAATTTCATATAAAAAATTTGGCAGAAAGGAAAAGAAGAGCAAAGAAGATCACATTCACTTCAGAGTGGGAAAGCTGCCCCTTCATTACAGAACGGAAAAGCCAAAAGTCAGTCGTTCAAATTTTTAGAACGGAAGGCTACGACTTGATAACCCTTCAAATGACCTTTATGAGAAAAATAAAAGATGTACAAATAATGAGAGCGGAAATATCTTAACAACAGAAGCGACAACGAAAGATGAAATGAAAACTGAAACGAAAAAATCTAGAAGAAAAATTACATGGCGAGTCACGTAATAAAGATATGGGAGTCTACTTCATAGAGAATCTTACGAAATTCAAGTTGGGCTCCAGATCAAAAGTATGGTAGTCATCGTACAGGAAAGTACACTTAATCATGTATTTTATATTTTTAATGAATTAAACAGACTTACATAGCATATTATATTACATTAGAAAAATATGGATAGCTACTTCTTGAAGAATTTTACAGAACTTGATTTGGAATTCTTGACAAAAGATTATGATGATTCTCGTCGAGGCTGCTCAGGAAAATAGATTATGCAGAACCTTAAATTTGAAAATTAAACTGAATTTAATGGGGGGCCAACTACATCATGAATATATCAACGGAATGATACAGAAATCTACTTTGTGAAATTTTTTACGGAAATCAATTTGAAGCTCCCGATCAAAAGTTATTGCAGCTCTCGTTGGTGCTATTTAGGAAAATAAATATATGAATGCTTCTCAAATTAAAATTTATAACTATATCAATTTTAATAATATTACATAGAAAATAATATATCATTAGAAAAATGTGGATATCTACTTCTTGAATAATTTTGCAGAACTCGATTTGGAGCTCTCGAGCAAAAGTTATGATAATTTTTGTGAAGGCTGTTCAAGAAAGTAGAATATGCAGAACGGTCAATTTCAGAAATTAAATTGTATTTCCTAGAAGCCAACTACATGTGAATCTTACATCATCGGAATAATACAAAAATCAACTTCTTAAAGAATTTCATGGAATTCAATTTGGAACTTTCGGTCAAAATTTATGGCATGATAAAGTGCAGACTGTTACAAGTCAAATACTTGGCGTCAACTTTCTCTCTTCTTCAACGACAATGACAAAGGAAATTGGGGCGTGAGTCCTTGAGAGCAAGCATTTTGTAAGTCTTGTTCTCTAAAGTAACTAAGGGCGTAAGTCATTGGGAGGGGTAGTTCATAAGTTATACTCTTAGAAGGAACTAAGGGCGCGAGTCCTTGGGAGGGGCATTTCATAAGTCATACTCTCAGAAGGAACTAAAAGCGTAAGTCTTTGGAAGGGGAAATTCATAAATCCTACTCTCAGAAGAAACTAAGGGCGCAAGTCCTTGGGAGGGGCGATTCATAAGTCCTACTCTCAAAAGAAATTAAATGTGTAAGTCTTTGGGAGGGGCAATTCATAAGTCCTAGTCTTAGAAGGAACTAAGGGCGTAAGTCCTTGGGAGGGGCAGTTCATAAGTCCCACTCTCAGAAGGAACTAAGGACGTAAGTCTTTGGAAGGGGAAATTTATAAGTCTCACTCTTAGAAGGAACTAATGGCGTAAGTCCTTGGGAGGCGCAGTTCATAAGTCCTACTCTTAGAAGGAAATCGAAATGGGGCTATGGTTCCACTGAAGAAGCCTAAGTCCTTGGGAGCGTCTACGTACGCCATTCTCAGATTGAAATTAAAATGGGGTGATGGTTCCACGGAAGGAGCCTAAGTCCTTTGGAATGTCTACGGACGCTGTTCTTAGAAGGAAGTAAAAATGGGGCCATGGTTCTTTATTTGAACCTAAGTCCTTCTCTCAAAAGAAAATGGGCAGTTCGTAAGTCCCTCTGAAATTGGAAACGGGGCCATTATTCCACTGAAGGAGCCTAAGCCCTTGGGAGTTTCTACGTACGCCATTCTCAGAATGGGAAAGTATGAAGAGCGGAAAAAGAAATGTCTTCAGAACGGAAAAGGAAACATTTTCAAAATGGGAAAGTCTCGACTTGGGAAATGGAAATGTCTTCAAAACACGAAAAAAGAAATGTCTTCAGAATGGAAAATGAAATGTCTTAAGAACAGGAAAAGCTTCAGAACAAAAAAAAAGAAGTTGAGGAAAAAATTTCAGAAAAGAAAAAAAGTTGATGAAAGAACTTCAGAAAAGAAGTCGAGGAAAGAACTTCAGAAAAGAAAAGAAGTTGGGGAAAGAACTTCATAAAAGAAAAGAAGTTGAGGAAAGAACTTCATAAAAGAAAGAAAGTTGAGGAAAGAACTTTAGAAAATAAGTTGGGGAAAGAACTTCAGAAAAGAAAAGAAGTTAAGGAAATAACTTCATAAAAAAGACTTAAGGAAAGAACTTCAGAAAAGAAGTTGAGGAAAGAACTTCAGGAAAGAAAAAAAGTTGAGGAAAAACTTTAGAACAGAGAAAAGCGGAGAAAAGAAAGGCTGAGCAGAGTAAAGAAAAGCCGAGAAATGAAAGGCTGAGCTGAACAAAGAAAAGCCAAGAAAAGAAAAGCTGAGAAAAGAAAGACTGAGTTAAGCAAAGAAAAGCTGAGAAAAGAAAGTCTGAGTTGAGCAAAGAAAAGTCGAGAAAAGAAAAGCTGAGAAAATAAAGGCTGAGCAGAGCAAAGAAAATTCGAGAAAAGAAAAGATGAGAAAAGAAAATCTTAGTAAAGAAAACTGAGTAAAGAAAAGGCCAAGTAAAGGAAGGCCGCGACTTCAATGTTTTAGAATGGGAAGACCATGAGTAATGGAAAAAGAAGCAAGTAAAGGAAAGAAAAAGTTAAGAGCATAAAAAGGAAACCGAAAAGAAAAATGGAGAAATAGGAAAAGAAAAAATGCAAAGCGGAGAAAACAAAGGAAACTGGAAAAACTCTATCGGTGAACTGATAGTAAATAAAAACAGGACCATGGTTCCACGGAAGGAGCCTAAGTCCGTGAAAATGTCTACACACGCTGTTCTTAGAAGAAAATAAAAATGAGGCCATAATTCTTTATTAGAACCTAAGTCCCCTCTCAAAAGAAAATGAGAGTTGGTAATTTCTTCTCTCAGAATGAAGACAGACCATGGTTCTTTATTTGAACCTAAGTCCTTGAGGAAGCATGTATAACATAAGGAAATTAAAGTCAGATCATCGGGAACAGATTTCATAAAAGAAAATAGTTATTTTCAAGAGAACTGGGAGTCAAAAGTTTCCTAAGTATTTAAGAATGGATTTCGTTGAAAGCTTGAAGTCAGCACAGTACCAGATTTTGATCCCCAAATTTTGCTAAGTCTTTGAATGAAATACAACAAAAGGGAGTTCAATAAAAGAAAAACTGCTTAAATAGAGTAATTCATGTTGATCAAAGCAGAAGTACAAAGGGAAAATATGAAATGAGAGAGAAAAAGAAAACAAGGAAACAGTAGAAACTATACAAACAAATGCGGAACATCGAACTCCAACTCATGTTATGCAATCATGAAATGGTACACTCACTTCTTACTCATCTCAATAAATTATTATGTTAGTTCTTGTAAAAAATTCTTGTCACAAATCTTTATGTACGAGAGAAGGAAAATGAAAAATGAAGAAATGGAAAAAACTCTACCGATGAGCCCATCGTGAAAGGAACAAAAAGACGTAAACAAATGGTGAAGACGTAATCATCATCAACAATAAATTGATAAAACAATTGCTTGACAACCGCAAAGTACTTGTGAAATGGAACATAAAAATGTGATGGCAGAAATAAAAAGAGAAACCACCACTGACAAGGGATAACTAAAAAAAAAAGGAAAATGAAAAGCTGAGGAGTCCATAATAGCTTCAAGAGTTTAGCCCAGACCAGAAGGCAGAGATGAGCTTAGTTTAGAAAGTTCAAAAGTAAAAGCTTTAAAAGCTAAACCCACACCATAAGGTAAAGCTAAACCCAGATCAAAAGGTAGAGCAGAGCTCAGAATTTAATGACGTGAAAGTTTTAGGAGCCGAACTCATACAAGAAAGCTCAAACCCGAACGCTAAGAGCTTTGGCATTTCGGAAAAGAAAAAGTCAGAACTTCAGAATTAAAGAAAGAACTTCAGAGCATAAATTCTTATATAAAGATTATTACTTCACTTCGAGTCAGACGAATAATACATATGGATGTCTATGAGGTTTAATAAATCTAGTGTTGAAGATCAAGAATCAAATCATTACACTTGAATGAAAAGAGACTTCATCAAGTATAATGGGGGCAAATGAACAGAAATAATTCTCCGTGTTTGGCTAGATCATCGGAGAAGAAAAATAATTAAAGCAAGTGCATAGAAGCATTATAGGAATAGTTGAATTTTCCATGTTGGTAGATCTGAAGAAGCTGATTTGGAGGTACTCACCTAACCAAGGTAGCTGAAGTATAAAAGTTGCATAGAATGTCACGAAAGCCAGAAATCCAATCGAGGGAATCATCATCATGACAAAGCTGGTAGCAATCACTACAACCATCATATTCACCACACTATGCCAAATGATTCCAAATAAAAAAGTTATTAATACCGATAAGCAAGATGTATAAGAAAAATTTAATATGACACGTGGCAAGATCTATACCAAAGACGCCATCAAAGAGAAGATCGAGCGAGAATCGTAGGATCAACTAGACGGTTATGAAAAATATACCAATCAGATGAAAGTACGTGGGTTGCCGACATGGCAATCCAAAGAAAAGCTAATCAAGACCATTGGATTGATCAAATGATCAAGATTTACTAAGTTGTTAAAACTGATAAGCTAGATCGCATAGAATATTCTGTTGATCCTATTTTTAAATAGAATTAGATAAGTTGTATCAGATTCTATGTAACCGATTGAAAGCCTATAAATAGGGGCAAGATGTAATTCCAAAGAGAACACAACAACCCTCAACACTAATGAGAAACAAGCTAACTATTCAGCTTGCATTAGCCTTGTAAACCCTTTCTCCATAATGAAATACTATCAAAATCTCCCCGTAATTTTTCTTCCCTTTAAGGGTTTTGCACGTAAATCATGGTGTTATTATTCTCTCATTCTCTCTTTTGTAGGGATTCATGATCAATTCTCCCCATTATTTTCTATATTTTCATCTTATGATGTAGGGCACTCACGATCAATTCTCAAAACCGTGAACTTTTTCTTTACTCCCCTCTTTCAGCCCTGCGTCAGCACCACCCTTCAGTTCATGTCCTTTGCGCTTCCTCATCCCCGAGTCCTTTGTGTGAAGATAACCTCTTTGTTTGGATTGCCACCATATTTAGCCCCAATGAGACTCCTTGGAAAGGTTAATCTCAAAGTTGTAATGAGTTGGAATTCAATAAAATTTCAGGTGGCCATTTGGTTTATAGTTAACATCTAGTGAAAATTATCCAAAAAGGCCACATCCAGTTAGATTCACCTTTGAAATGTTTCATCAAAATGTGTGTGGGGAAGGTATTAGCACCTCACAATACTCATTATTAAAATGGTTACCCAAATGCTATCCAAATTATATTTTAAAATAAGATTAAATAAATTCTTTTTGAATGTCCCATTTGGTACATTTTGCATCATAAAAATGAACAAAATAAATGACATTTAACGGGTGGTACAAATACCATTGAAAAATTATTTTTGTTGTATATTATATATATTTTTTTAAATCAAAGCATTATAGGAGTTACTCTCAGTATCCCAAAATTAACTTTTCACCTCGGTAGTTCAAGAAATTTTGTATCTCAAAATTTCAAAGTCCGTCATCGGATTTTTTAGTGAAAACTAAATAATGAAATTAATAAAATTTAAATATAATTGTTCTGATGATAAAGGAATGAAACAATAATCACGTTACAATCATGAAGATATGATAATAATACATAAATAAATAAGAAAAAATAATAACCATAAAGAAAAAGAAAGAATAATTGAAAGAAATGTTAGAGATGATAAAAATGTATGATAAATTTAAAAAGAATATGTAGGGTGAAAATAAGGAAATAATATGTGAAACAAGTAAAAGATATATATACACAAAATAAATTAAAACAATCCATAATATCTACTAATAAAAAAAATAGAAAAAATAAACAACAAAAAAAGGGAAAAAGAAATAAAACAAACAGAATAAACAATTGGAAAAAGAAATATATGTCTAACAGAGGGTGATGCCACTCTCTGTTTTTTTCTAATTTCATTTTTTCAAAGAAACTAATAAATCTTTTATGTGTAAATAAATTAATATTAAATCTTTTATGTATAAATAAATTAATCTAGGAAAAATGCTTAATTTCATACATAATTGGAATGAGCATACTATTTTTGACTACATAATATACTAATTACCATATTTCCCTTCTTCCTTCATTGCTAATTAAATAGTAAAAGAATGATCATGGATGGTAATTAGTTCAAATAAATGTCACTAAAGAAAAATCAATAAAACTTTCAAAATAGAATATTATTTGTTTGAGATATAAATATACTTTTTTTTTATTTTGGACTACTTAGTTCACTAATTACCATTTTTCTTTTCTTCCTTCATTGCTAGGAGTGATCATGGATGGTAAAAACTTGTATGAACATAAAAAAATTTAAAGCTTAAATATTTTCATAATCTTGTATATACGTTTTACTCTCTATTTTATGCATTTTTATGTATGAGAAATTATCATAGGAGATCTTTTCATCAAATGTACACTTTCAACCAGTGAAATGGTTGATTCATATTGAGTTAATTTTACATCCCTCAAAAGATTTATCCTCTTCCTCATTGATTGAGTTGAGGACAAATATATCTCATTATCAAACTTGTAGAGAAATAAAAAATGCATGAAAATAAAACTTAAGATTAAGAGTAGGGAAAATGATAAAGAAGGAACAGACAACTTATCTATGGAAAAGGAAACAAAAAATATCAACTACATGGGTATCAAGAAGAGTGATGATGAAGAATAATGAACAAGATATATTGTAAGCTAAAATGCAAGAAATTTAAACTTCCTTAAAAAAAAGAATAGTAGAAGATGAAAGATGAATAGAAATCAAAACTCTATTTCTCTATCTTTTAAAAAGTCTCTCCTATTTTCTCAAGACCTCTCTTTCTCTCTCTAAAATCCCATCTCTTTCTCCCTCTCCAATCCTCCTTTCAAGTGAAGACCTCCCATCTATTTATAGGAAAACTTAGGGCTTCATTTTTTATTTTTACTCATTTTGCTCTTTTTTTATATTTTTAGTCATTGTACAATTCTTTTCTCATTTTTAGTCTATGAACTATTTTTAAAATAATATACATAGTCTTAGACTGGTATATGGGTCCAAAAATGGTGTATTTTAAAGTATTGGGCTGAACAAAATATGGTATCTAAAACTGTCCCCATTTGTTCACGTTTCTAAACTTAGAATATGTACAAATGTGTAGATACGTATTTTGATTGGTATGAGAAAAGATTATATGGATAAAAGAAATAAAAACCTTGACTGGTTCAGGTTCTATGAAATGACATAAATGTGACATGGACCTGGATAGACACTGATTTTGACCTCGATTTGATTTATGTTCGATTTAACCAAATATTTTTGAAAAGAAATGGACATGGATAGATTCACGCTTCGACCGCGATTCAATTCAGGTTTGATTTAACCGAGATAATTGAAAGGAAACAGACCTGGATAGGCGCAGGCTTTGACCTCGACTCAATCTAAGTTCAATTTAATCGAAATATTTGAAAGGAAAACGGACCTTGCTAGACACAAGCTTTGACCTCACTCAATTCGGGTTTGATTTAATCAAAGAAAATGAAGTGTTTTATCTGATTTATACAAGTTTTATATGGTAGCCAAAGCTAGACTAATGCAGGCTCTAAATGTTAAAAAGTCATGTGTGGATTTCAAAAAAAATATCCTGGAATGATTCATGTACTTGAATTGCATAAAAACAAATCAATATAATGCATGTCTATGCATTGTAATTCTTGAATATAAGTGCAATCTAGTGATTGTGAATGCATGCATGATTTTTGAACATTTATAAGAAAATTATTTGATGATTTTTGGCCATATCCACCACCCTTTAAAACAATCGATTGACCTAGGATCATGGACTCACAATGGAGTATCAAGTATACTTGAGAGTAATTAATGATATCTTAGAATTAGGAGGAATAAGAAATAATGGTAATAACGAGAAGATGAAGTTGGGAAAATTATGGATTAAGAATTTCTCCAGTATTTGTCCAATAAGAAATAATGGTAATAACGAGAAGATGGCTCTTTTTTAAAACATTATTTTTGTCCAACTTCATTTTTCCCATACATAGAGTGGTCAAACGAAGTACTTCTTGACTGCGTGCGGTAAATCATCTCCATCAATGTTTGTTAGAATGAGATCTCCTCCCGAGAAGGCCTTCTTGAGTACGAAATGTCTGTCATAATTTGAGGTCCATTTCCCTCGATAATCTTTTTGATATGAGAGTATATTTTTCAACACCAAATCTCCTTTCCAAAGCATTAGGGATGTAACTTTTTGTCATACGCTTACATCATTTTTCTTTGATCTAATTGCCCACTACATAATGTAGTCAATCTTTTTTCCTCGATGAAATTTAATTGCTCATATCGTGTTTGTACCCACTCCTCATCTTCTAATTTCACCTCCATTAATATTTTAAGGGAGGGAATTTCCACCTCAATTGGAAGGATCGCTTCCACGTCATATACCAAAGAGAATGATGTTTCCCCAGTTGATGTTCGGACTGATGTGCGGTACCCATGTAATGCAAATGAGAGCATCTCATGCCAATCCTCATAAACCTCTGTCATCTTCTCTATAATCTGTATTATGTTCTTATTGGTTGCTTCCACTATTCCATTCATCTTCAGATGATAAGGAGATGAATTATGATGCTTAATTTTAATTTGCTCACATAATTCTTTCATCATCTTGTTATTTAAATTTGTCTCATTATCTTTGACGATCCTTTCAGGTAGACCATGTTGACAAGTTATTTCCTTTTTAATGAACATAACAACCGCACATCTGAATTGATGTCGTAATACCATGGTCTTGTGTCTGGCTCTTCTTCAACGCTCGTACAGTGAGCAGGAAAATCTCGCTTCTCAATTTTTATTGGTTTCACTTCTTCCTTAAAGTCTGCGACAAACATGGACGCTAGAGTTGCTAGTGCATCTGTGATTTGATTATTCTCTCTGGGTATATGCTCAAAAGAGATCACTTCAAAAGTTTGGCTTAACTTAGTTACATGTTTGTTGTAAGGTACCATCTTGGAGTCTCTAGCTTCCCATTCCCTATTTAGTTTTCGTAGCATCAATAATGAATCTAAGTACACTCGAAACTTCCTTATCTTCAGATCACAAGCTGCTTGAATTCCCATGGAACATGCCTTATATTATACCACATTGTTTGTATAGTCATAGCATAGTTTTACCGTGAATGGGAAAAAATTTCCCTAAGAGGATATGGGGATTGCCCCAATTCCATGTCCCACATCATTAGATGCGTCATCATATAACATTGTCCACAATTTTGGATCCATATATTCTCCTTCATTTTTTAATATGACTGATACGCTATCATTAGGAAAATCAAACTTCAACGGCTCATAATCATGCACTGGTTGATCTGTCAGATAATTAGCAAGTACACTTCTTTTTATTGAATTTCTTGTGTTATAAGACAATATCATATTCCGTGAGCAACATTTTCCATTTAGCAATTCCCCTAGAAAGTGAATGCTTTTCAAAGATATACTTGATTGGATCCATCTTTGAAATTAACCAAGTGGTGTGGTAATATATACTGCCTAAGCCGATGAGAAACCCAGGGTAATGCACAACAAGTTTTATCCAACATCGAATAATTAGCCTCATAGTTTGTGAACCTTTTGCTTAAATAGTATATTGTTAGTTCTTTCCTTACAGAGGTGTCGTGTTGACAAAGTACACAATCCATGAATTTTTCTGTTACTGTAAGATACAAAATGAGTGGACGCCTTGAAGTTCGAGGAATAAGTATATGCGGATTTTGTAAATATTGTTTAATCTTCTCAAAAGCATTTTGGCAATCATCATTCCATCCTTTTGTATAACTTTTATGGAGAAGTTTAAAGATAGATTCACAAGTTGCAGTTAGCTATGACATAACCTTATAACAAAATGTACCCCAAAGTTATATAATTGGTATTTTCACGGTTTTCAGGAGCCATTTTAATTTGGTTAAACCCTGAAAAACTATCCCTGAAAGAGAAGGTTGAATATCCTGCAGTGTTATCTACTAAGACATTGATATGGGGTAATGGAAAATTATCCTTGGGGCTTGCCTGATTTAAGTCTCTATAATCGATGCACATCCTTACTTTCCCATTTTCTTCAGCACAAGGACTATGTTAGCAACCCATTCAAGGCATTTTGCTATTCTAGAAAACCCGCATTTACTTGTTTTTTAACTTCTTCTTTGACCTGTACCAGTATGCCTGGTTTCATTTTTCGTAATTTTTGTTGCACTGGTTTACTTTCAGGCATAAGTGGAAAATGATAAACCATGATATCAGTGTCTAGACCTGGAATATCTTGGTAACACCATGCAAAGACGTCAATATATTCATTGAGTAAGTCAATTAATTTTTGACGACTTTCGCTTGTCATAGTAGTGCCGATTTGGACTTCTTTCGTCTTTTCATCCAATCCCAAATTTATCACCTCCGTTAACTCTTGATATGGTAGTTATTTTATCATACTCTTCTACCATTCTTAACATTTTTGAAGATGGTTCGAAATTATGCTCGTCACTTTCATTTGACTCTACACTAAGAAAGGGATTGTCAAAGTTATTGCTCATGCTCTTGTTTTCAAAATCATTGCTCTCAAACTTGAATCATATTATTGGATGAAAGGAAGATCGGAAAAGAAAATAAACAATGCATGAGTGTGAATAACATTTAAGAAAATAGAAAAAAAAGTAGACATAAAAGGATGAACAAAAAGAACTGGAATTGTATTTATCCTTAACAAAAGGAAATGAAACAAGTTTTTAGACTTTCATTCAAAGAGATGACATGAAACAGATGAAAATGTAGTCCCATAACAACGAAATTCCTAAGACATTGGGCAAAATCATTAGAATTTTAGCATTAACACATTACTCTTGAAAATTCCAAAGAAGCACTGGTAGCTCGGTGACATCCCAATTGTTAAGCTCATGATCTAAATTGTATCGAGAAACCAAGTCCTTTGTACTTGCACTTGATAATTTTCCCAAGATTGCCAATATTGAAAGCTAGGCGATATCATCTTCAAAGTCGTATTCCTCTACTGTAACCGGTTCTTCAAATGAAATTCCCTATTTTTCGAGCCTAATCCTATTTTCTTTCTTTTGAGCTTCCACTCTCCCTCTATTAACCTTGGTCGGCCTATATCCAATCCCAAACTTTTACTCCTTATTATCCCAATCGATTAAATTATTTATGCATTGATGCTTACCCCCGAGTCCTTTGCTTGACTTTTATCCTCATTTTATCATCAACTTTTCCACCATCTGAGATGATTTTGATAGGCTTGAAGTTGGAGCGAGTTTCCCACTAAAAATAAATGTGGTGTTCGCAATCTCAAATTATCGAAATGAGCACTTAAATGCATCTTCTGCTGCGTCAACATATGGTATGGTGGTCGGCTTGGATACCAATAAATCTTCTTCCCTATATATACAAATGAGTTTATGGTCCATTATAAATTTCAGCTTCTGATGTAAGGAAGATGATACTACCCCAGCAGAGTGAATCCATGGTCGACCTAAAATAAAACTGTATGCTGGATTTATGTCCATCACGTGGAAAATAATATTAAATAGGCATGGCCCGATTCAAATTTGTATCTCTATGCCTCTGACTACTTCTCTTTGGGTACCGTCGAATACTCTTACTATCATCATGCTCGGCCGCATATGTGCCGCGTCCACAGGGAGCTTTGCTAGTGTGGATCTTGGCATTACATTTAGAGATTTCATCATCTGTGAAAGTGATAAAATTTGGTGCGGTAATATTTCTCACAATTCCACTCAACTTCTCCACCGTAATGTAATGACAAACATATGCTTGATTCAAAACCTTAAATAATGCATGGCGATGTGGTTTAGAATTAAGAAAATGTGACAGTAAAGATATGTAAGCAGGTAAGCGATTAAGTTGTCTTATCACCTTATACTCGCTTTGCTTGATGAGCTTAAAAATTTCAAATACTTCTTCTTCAGACACTACTCTTTCATTCTCTGTACCTCTCATTATATTCGGGTCTATCACTTGGCCGCTATACATCTCCTTTTGGACCTCATTGTCGCTTTCTTTGGCTTTCCCTTTCCTTTGCCTTTCAAACTCGTTGCTTTTATCCGTTTTAAGACTTCTGGCATGTAGCATCTGCCACTCCTCGTCATCCCGCCGACTTCCGAAATATTAGTTTTAGGGAAATCAAGGTCTGACGGATTTCACACTTGAGTTTTATCATTACAACTTGCAATAACCTCATATTCGTACCTCCATGATACTGCTCTTGAATCTTTATAAGCGAATGCACCTGGTAATTGGATGGTAATGGGCATAAGACGTAGTGGTGCAAGTTGACTTTTTCTCATAATGTATTGTGAGAGGTTTTGGGCTATAGGACGACACTTCAACATTTACTTCACACGATTCTTTACTTATCATGATGACTAAAGAGTCATCTTCTTGGTATACCATTTCTTCTTTATGACTTATTGTAAGTATCTTTGCATCCAACAACCTTTGCACTTCCATTTTAAAATGAGCACATTTCTCAATTGTATGCCCAATCACATTCTTATGAAACAAACAATCAAAGTCATGCATATGCTTCTTAAAAATGTCTTCATCCTCTGAGCGTGTTGGGTAGATGTACCCTGCCTTAGAAAGAAAATGGAAAAGTATTTCCATTGACGTGCTCACATCTGCCACATCCTTTTTTTCATATGGAAACGATTATTCAATTGCGTTTATGGTAGGATTCTCATGATTTGCAAGAGGGTTAGAATTAATATCTGGTTTCCCATTAGCCTTTTTTAAATTCAACCATCCAGCCTTGATCAAAGCTTGTAATCTACCCTTTAATGTTGTGTAATTCTCAGTCGAATATCTCACACGCCCCAGCATGATAATCACAATAAGCAGTTGGATCAAACCGCCTTGGATATGGTGGCTGGGGAGGTTCATAAGGAATTGACACCACTTGATTATTTCGTATCAATTGTGGTAGGAATTCTGTATACGGCATAGGGCTTGATTCATATTAGACAAAAACATTGATTATTTCTATTTCCCCTATGAGGCTGATCAGCCTGACCAACATTCTATTGGTAAGTCGGTGGTTTGAAGTCAACTCTTGGGTTATTTTAAAATGTTGATTGTTGAGAGTGATAATTGTACAGAATTTATGAGGTATTTACCATATATGATGTCGTAGATTTGGGTCCTTCACTATGCTTTGAGTTTCCTGGCCCCGGATTCACAACTTGTGACTGGTACCCAAAATTGATCATCTGTACATCCCCTTCTTTTCGCTTCAACGGTAGCCCTTTTTTTACTAATGGTGTATCGGATACAACTTCCAAAATTCTTCTATTATTTACCCCATATTCAAGCCTTTCACCGATCACTATAATGTCATAGAATTTATTTAAAGTGTTTTCAATCATCCTATCATAGAATGAAGATCTTAAGGTGTTGATAAACTTTGCAGCCATCTCTTTTTCTGACAAGGCGGGTTGTACCTGAGCAGCTAATTCCCTCCACCTTTACGCATATTCTTTAAAGCCTTCAGTAGGCGTTTTCTCCATCCTTTGTAGCTCCAGACGATAAGGAGCTATGTCTATGTTGTACTTGTATTGTTTTAAGAAAGCATCAGCTAAATCTTTCCACCTCCGAATATGTGGGTTATCTAATTGGATATACCAGCGAGATGCAGGCCCCATCAAGCTATCTTGAAAGAAGTGAATCAATAGCTTATCATATTCGCACAAGCAGCTATCCTTCTTCAGTACATGAAAAGGCGAGTTCTCGATCATGTACTACCATCATAATTTTCAAACTCAGGTAGTTTGAATTTATGTGGGATGGTTACATCCGAGACCAAACATAATTGGGTTGCATCAATGGTTCCATACACATCTGACCCTTCAATGACATGTAATCTCTCCTCTAGAAAGTCTAGCTTATCTTTCGACAACGGGTCACCGCTTGGTTTGGTAACAGGCCTCTACACCTTTGGGTCATCGACATCGGGTATGATGATTGGCTCATTAGCGAGTTCGCCTTGTGGATAGTGCTGGATATTTACTTGTGGTGAAGCATGCTAAAAGTAGTCAGTCTGATGATGGTGATAGGTTGGAGTGAACCCATGAGGGTCAGGTGGAGTATCATTTGACAGTTGATTTTGTGATGATTGAGACACTTATGGATTTTCAAGACAGTTTTTTCCCTTACTAGCAACGAGAAATTCTAGGACTCTCTTTTTAGCTCCCTAATTTCTTCTTTCATTTCCTCTCGTGATTGCTCTCTTTCTTGCTCATCCATGACTCTAACTTGAGCTCTCTTTCGATAGGGATGTCGGAGTTGACGGGATATCGGAGTTGACGGGATATCTTTGAAAAGTTTTCTTAGAAAAAGAATGATAAAACAATGATAATATAGATTTTGCTAATGAAAAAGAAGAAATAATAATAATAATGAAAGTAAATTTATGCATGAGAGGTGATACTGCGTAAAGTGAGAGTCTAAAAGTACTCAATTTCATTCAATTAGTAGAGCCATCCATTACATTTAAGTATGTAGAAGTCAACTACACTACTCCGTAATATGAGTTTATACAAAATGACCCATATCTCTATTGATCTCTTCCAAAAACTTAGACAAGTTCTCTCCATTAGAATGGATGGGTAAAATACTTTTCTTCAAAAATGATGCTTGTTGTGATAAACTCTAACTTGGTGCTTAAGACTCGCAATCACTTTTAATAGTTCTTCACAATCATTTGGCAACTCTGTCTTCCAAACTTTTTGATTCTCTACATCAACTTTCAAATTATTAACAATTCATCGTAGTAAGTCAAATTGTTCTTCTAACTCAATGATGTATGCATTCTTCTTATCGACAGTCCCCTCCACCTCTTCTAAAACCTCTTGTACAAGCTTATTTTTCCATTCTAGCTTCATGATTCAATCTTCTTGTTTATATATTACCCCTCATAAATTCTCATTGTCCTCTGCCATCTTTCTAATTTTTTTATTCTGTTTGCAAGTGTCAGTTCCCAACTCTAAGTTTTTTCGCTTTAGATATTCTTGATCCTTAATCTTGTTTCTCAAATCTCTTAGTTATTTTTTGGCTTTAATCTTGTGTTTGTCAGACATATTTGCCTCGACAGTTAGACGTCTATTTTCTTTCAAGAGATCTAAATTCTTTTGATGCTTCTTATATAACTCATCCCGCTCCTCCTTTTTAACAATCTCTTGATGAACTTTTGGTAACTTGTATGATTGTAAATCCTCAATTGGTAAGGAAATAGTTACTTTGCCTCTATTCTCAATCCACGCTTCATGCTCCTTTGTGTAGTTCATGCCGTTCTTCTCATTTTGCACCCTTCTCATTATTTTCCAAGCTCCAATTAGCTGCTGCAATTTTTGTTCAATATCTTGAGAATCATAACAGATCTCAATATCCTACAATGCATGCGTGGCAGGGACAAACTGTCTCATGTATAATTGACAGAGCACCATTAATGGAGCATAATTAGTATAACCCCATGGTCCTGGGAGCGGGATCTATTGAAAGTCACCACATCTATAGATCATCGATGTCAGCAACATCATCATCTTTCAATTTTGATAGTTATGAAAGCCACACCCCTTTTATGGAAAACTGCGGATTCCATTTGGCCATTCAAAATTTTGCAATGGGAATTCTCGTATTCATCCATGGACTTGAAAACTTTACTTGAGGACATTTGAAATCTGGTGGACATCCTAGATGGCTAAGAATCCAAATACACAAAAGTGATAAAGAGCCGATGAACATCCATTTTTCCAAACAGTCGAATGTGATTTAAGGAATGGAAAGTCTCAGTGAGAATTGGGATAAATGGATTAGCACTATGTTCAACTTGCATAAACATTTTCATCACTTTATCATCCACATAACCTTGAATCTTAAGAAATAACACAGTGCCATAAATACACAGAGCATAAAGAGCCATACCCTTATCTTCCTTCAAGACATTTTGGGTGAGATCTAGGAAGTAATCCAACGGCACACACTCATTCCTCCCTTTAACTTTCAACCTTTTCTCAATCTCAAATGCATGGACAGTACCTAAAAGCTTGGATAAAGCTATCTTCAATGTGAGCCTTTTGTCTTAATTATAAACTTTATCCATGTTTTGCAGTGGGACGTTCAGTAGGGCTTGATATTCTTCAGTTGTAGGAGTAAGATCAATTATTCCAAAGGTGAAACATAAATACAGAGGGTCCCAAAAATGCATTAACGCCTCAAGAATGGGAGCGTTCATTGCAATATACTGCATATAAGAGATGTGACCATATTTGCCGACAAATAAATTTTCTACTCCGGTGAGAAATCCTCTAATATCTTCTTCAACCTCTCCAAGTTAGTGTGTCAGAACTCTATTTTAGTGATTGATGGTAGAAGAACAACATCCTCCTTTTTGTTTATGTGTTTCCTTTGATCATTGGGCTACTGTAACTTGATCTTCTATCGTACTCGGAATGGAAGTCATGGTCTCTAAAATATTAATAAATTGAATACTTTTTTATAATCTCTATTAAATCATGATGCATGTATGCAAAAAAGAAAGACGAAGTCAGAAGTGAAATAATGGGGAAGAAAATAAATGTTTAAAGAGCGTAGAACATATATACATGAACAAAATTAATCATGATATCATATTTAAGTAGACTCTCTGCTTCTATCAAACATTGGTCATGAGATGGGCTCTAAGAACAAAATGGTTGGGCTCTCAAATCTCTTAATAAGCTCTTAGGTTGTCGACACTATTATCTGAATGGAGTAACATGGGCCCCCAATCGGTATCCCGAAAGGGTCGACTGGAGTGAGAACTTTCATGAGCCTGCACGGGAACCGCAGTTCCATGAAGGCATTCCACTACTCAGTCTCGCTAATCCTAAGGGAAAGCCCGGGTACATGATTGGTGTAAGCGTGTGGAATTAGAAAAAAATGAGGAAATAATATGTGAAACATGTAAAAATATATATATAATTAAAATAAATAAAAAATAATCATAATATCTACTAATGAAAAAATGCAAGAAGAAACAACAAAAAGAAGAAAAATAAATAAAATACTATATATATATATATATATATATATATATATACACAGAGGGTGAAATCACCCTCTTCATAACAAAGGGTGATGTTACCCTCTGTTTTTTTTTTATTTCATTTTTTAAAGAATATATATTTCATAAATAAATTAATAATAAATATTTTATTTGTAAATAAATTAATTTATGAAAAATACTTAATTTCATACATAATTGGCATGGGCATATTATTTTTGACTACATAGTCTACTAACTACCATTTACTTTCTTCCCTCATTGCTTATCAAATAACAAATGAATGATCATTGATAATAACTAGTTCAAATAACTGCTACTAAAAAATTAATACAACTTTCAAAATATAATATTTTTTGTTCGGATATAAATATACCATTTTTATTTTGGAATACTTAGTTCACTAATTACCATTTTTTCTTTCTTCATTCATTCCTAGAAATGATAATGGATGGTAACCAGTACAAACAAGTGTCACAAAAATGACGAACAAAATTTAAAAAAAAAGGAGAAAAGACTTGTAAGAACATAAAAGAATTCAAAGCTTAAATATTTGCATAATCTTCTATAGATGTTTCATTCTCTATTTTATGCATTTTTATGTATGAGAAATTATCATATGAGATCTTTTCATCAAATGTACATTTTCAACCCATTGAGTTAATTTTTGACCCCTCAAAAGCTTTATTCTCATCTTCATTGATTGAGTTGATGAAAAAAATATCTCATTATCAAACGTGTAGATAAATCAACAAAGTATGAAAATAAAACTTAAGATTAAGAGTCAGAGAAATGATAAAGAAGGAACAAACAACTTATGTATGGAAAATGAAATAAAAAATATCAACTACATGAGTATGAAGAAGAGAGATGATGAAGAATAATGAACAAGATATATTGTAAGCTAAAGTGTAAGAAATTTAAAATACCTTAAGAAAAAGAATAGGAGAAGATGAGAGATGAATAGAAATGAAGACTATATTTCTCTCTCTTTTAAAAAGTCTTTCCTATTTTCCCAAGACCTCTCTTTCTTTCTCTAAAATCCCATCTCTTTCTCCTTTTCCAATCCTCCTTTCAAGTAAAGACCTCCCCTCTATTTATAGGAAAATTTAGGGCTTCACTTTTTATTTTTAGTCCTTTTGCTCTTTTTTATATTTTTAGTCCTTGGAAAATTCTTTTCTCATTTTTAGTCTATGGGCTATTTTTCAAATCATATACATAGTCTTAGCTAGTATTGAGCCCAAAAAATGGCGTAAACAAAGTATTGGGCCGGACAAAATACAGTACCTACAGACATTGAGTTAAATTTGTTTTCTTCTTTAATGGAAGACAAGATTTGTAGCAAGAAGACCGACAGTGATGTTGTCACACCAAAGAATATGACAATATGAAACTTAAATTTGTATCCCTTTGGACAAAGATTGCAACCATACACTTTTAAAGATACTAGCTTAATTTATTCACTGAAATAGAAAAATTTGGGCATGTCATTGTGAGGTATTAGAGAGCACCGACTATGCTTTTGTACAGTGAAGAATCTTCAAACATAGATAATGAAGTATCACTTAATTCGACTGAAGAGCACTTAGGAGTTGAACATGATTTGGCAGTTAACATGTTGGTCTTGTGTAGTAATTTTTTATCAATATACTTTGATTGAGTGAGTTATATACCTGATTTCTCTTTGAATACTTCAAAACCAAGAAACTTACGCACATTACCAAGCATCTTCAAACCAAATTTATCATTTAGATGCGTAATAACTTTCTGAATCAGCTATTTATCATATTTAGTAATAAAAATATCATCAACATATATAAGTAGCAATATCATAGTACTTTTCTTCTTGGTATGGGAGGAATCTTAGTTGAATATCTATGATTGGGATGCTTCTTATCTATACTACAACCTCTACTACTAACTTACAAAGCACCAAGCATACCTTTGCATTTTTCTTAAGGTAGAACAAGGATTTATCAGATTGTGAGCACTTGAATCCCCACTGAAAAACACATTTTTATAAACTTCTCAAACCAGGCACTCGAAGTTTGCTTCAATCCATACAATGCTTTATTTAACTTATGCACATATGCAAGATACTTTAAATCTTTAAATCCAGTAGGTTACTGCATGTAAACTATCTTGTAGATCTCTGTTGAGGCTGAAAATCTCAACAGTAAGTTGCATGCAACCTTCTATTAACGTGAAAATCCTCTCGGCTTGGGAATTTTGTAAAACATAAATAAAGAACTTGAAGGACGAATAGAACCGAGGAGTGGTTTTCTAGTCTAAGGACCTCTGATGCGTAAGTCAGTATCCTGAAGTAATTTTGGTAGAATTTTCCTTATGGGAAAGTTACTTACCTCATTCTGAAGTAGATGGGTTATTTATACCTGAAGCCTTGGAGAAGGACGTGTGTCAAAGAAGCTTCGACGATGCGACGATTCTTCTTCGATTTGACTTGTTGGGGCAGTATCTCATGCATGTCCCATGAGCTGACAAAAATAGATACAAATCCAATGTTGATGTGCCCTCAGTCATGCCGGACGTGGTTGATGTGATCGATTGAGAGCTAACTTGATATTTCATCAAGGCAGTTGAACCCGGTCGGTGCTTGTCGTTAATAAGAGGACGCGAATGGAATACTACATTCGATGAGTAATGATGGTGCTAATGTAGGACTAGATGAGCCCTTACATTGGGCTCCTTTACATTGTTCGTAGTCTGACCTTGTCGGTGTAGCCCGAGCTCCTTACAGACTGACCTGGCTAGGTCAACTTCCGCCATTTGGGGGCTCAGACCCCCAATTCCTTTTCCTAGTGTAAAAATCTTCGATGAGACATGAAATGCGATGCCATATATTACTACAAGAAATATGGTATTCTACAAGGTTTAAATACATGGTTCACAGTCTCCTCTTTTTAAAAACTCAAAACGACAAGAATTTTTAAGAACCAAGTAAAAACAATTCCTATTAAAAATGAAAAAATCATGAGGTAAATTTAGACACGGGACTTAAGCAAATTTTGGAGACCTCGTAACCTACACTCAAAGCATTTCATTCTCGAGCTCTCTTAGAAGCTCGATCTTATTCTTCATTTTCAGAGAGAAGCTCAAATCATTGCTTCTCTCTCTCTCAATTCATCTAATTTCAGAGTCAAGCTTTGATCCTTTTCTCTCTCGATTTTTCTCCAAAATACAAAGCACAGAGATCCTCTCTCTCACAACTTATCCCTTTAGACGACTTAAGGCTAGGCTTTCGATGAAGAAGAGAGAGCAGAGTTCATTGATTATCTTCTCTCTCACTCTCCCGTTCAAAGACAAAGAGCGAACTAGGGTTTTCATTGATTTTCACGTTTGATTCTCTAGTCTTCTTCACTTTTGAGTTTTAAGTCTTTGCACCAGCTTCTGCCCCAGAAGCCGGTGCTTTGGTGAGGTAAAGGTATGTCTTGAATCCTTTTATTGCTCAAATCCATGTCTGTGCCTAGCTTTGTATGCCAGTTCTCTCCTACTTCGATTTTGCAGCTCAATACAAGATGTAAGGATTGTCTTCTTGCGAGGTGGGTTTCAATCTTAAATCCATGTCTGATTTTTGTGATTTTTGTCCGTTGTTGTGATTTTTGAGTTTTATATATGGTTTGTGTTTTACAATTCCTGGGCATATAGGGTTTGAAAGATGTGATTAGAAAGCCAGCTTTAGCTTTTCAGTATTCGGTTCAGGTATGGGTTTAAAGGATTGTTTGAAGAAAAATTTAAACTTTCAGAATTAGTACTGTTAAATGGGTTAGGAAAAATATTGTTTAGTTTTCCATATAGTTATTATCTTGTATTTGGTTTTGTATATGTTGTTTCCCTTGGTTTTTTGTCAGGAGTAGTCAGCGCTGTTAACAGGGTCGCAGCTGAAGTACCTCAAATAATCACCAATTATTTGGAAAAATCCACAGAAGGCCTATCAAGTATATGTCTCATAGTAACACTTAAAATATTTTCCTTATATAGTTGCATTAAATGTTTCATGCGCTCTTCTAAGTTTAATACTTGTTTTTATGAGAAATTCGCAGTATGGTATAGTGTTTCTGCTTGTACTATGAAAATTCACTTCACCAAGTGTTGAGAACAAATTATTTATGCTCATTACTATCCTAGTGATATCTAGAAAGAAACCTAAACAAGTTGGTTGGCTTATTGTTAACATCAGGATCGAAAATCCAAACTAACATCGTAATGTACAAGGAGTAATATTTAGTTTTAATCTTTGAGATTCTAAGAAGAAATTGAGGGAATGTCTTTTATGTTTTAAATGTTCAAGCATATAATTTTTGCCTTGTTATGCTTCTTTGTTTTTCCACTATGTGAAACTTTAGGTTTCCACTTTCATGTAGCTTCATTTTACTGCATAGTTGAAGGACTATTGCTTTAAGCTCCTTCTATATAAAACTATAAATATATTGTATGATGTGTTCTTGTACAATTTTGTCCATCATTGTATTGATTTTTTGAATCATCACTCTTCTCCTAAAGCTCAGTTTTTCCTATGTGGAGTTTCAGTAACACTCATTATTCAATTCTTCTATAATCTAATAATTTCAACTGACAGCTTGTTTTTAGGTATTTTTGTTAGACCAGCAAACGGGTGCTCACATATTAATCAAGGTGATGTACTTAAGTTAAAATCAAAAGCGCACTTATAGATGGTAATTAGCCGCTTGCTAGAAAAGCAGATTAAGTAGAGGCTTGTTTTCTAGATTTCTTAATCTATACATAGTAGACAACTTTCTTTTCACCATGGCATTTTGAGCTAGAAGCAACAAAAATATTTATTACACATCTTCGTTCTATTCTTAGATTAACTGATCATTTATCAGACCTGCATTCATTGTCTATTATCTATGAGATTCATAAAAATCACGATAATTAGAGTGTCAGTGATTTTACATTTTTAAAAGTAGTAAGACAAATGCCATGTAATTGAAACAAGATTCTGATGGATGGGGAGTGTGTTTTGTGACATTTTGTTAAGATCTTTATGCTTCCACATCTTCCAATCCAACTTATTAATCAGAAAACCTTTTGATTCACCTTAGTTTGAAAAGATGCCACCATCAATAATGAGTTGGAGCAGGACTGGCCTTCACTAGCATGGGTTTAACTATATGCTTACATTTTTCACATATCCTTGTGGTTAATTTTACATTCTTAATTTCTAGGTACACAAACTTTTTGGGTATCATTCTTCGACAAGGTAATCATTCTTCGACAATGTAATCATTCTATGGCCTGCCAACATATTGCCATTGTATATCATGTGAATGTATGGCTCCTTCTGTACTGTACTTTTTGTTTGTCTTGTTTGATGACTTTGATTATCCTTTTTAAGAAGGAAGTCTATGTGTTCATGTAATATCGTGAAGTTGTACTTAGTGACTTAGAGTGACAATCCCTTCTTCTACTTAAGGATTTTTATACATATATCTTGTACTCTGCCTTTATGATTTAATACTAAGTTGGTTATTTCATGGGAAATCTACATTTTCTCGTTCATGTCAGAATGGTGTCTTCCAGTTTTTGTGGCTTGTTGGATTCATATTCTATTTGAGCAGTAAGTAGTTAAAGTGAATTATAGATTTGTCATTTGTCATAGTTGTCCATGATATCTTTGATGGAGAAGCTCATTTCAATGTCTTTATCCATGATATCTATGATAGATCTCTTACAGAACTCAACACATGTAACTATCTACAATTTTTTTACAGTCGATTTAGCGGTCCTTATGAATAATATTAAAAACTCACTTTTTATATCTGGAAATATGCTGAAATTTCTATTTACTTTTTGCAACCCGTGTAGCCAAAAATTTGCTAAAAGAAGATATGATTGGGATGTCAGCTCGAATGTCTATCACTTCAAATGTATTGTTGAATTTCAAGTTTTTATCCAAATGGTAAAGCTCTCTGATGAAATTTTGATGTAATTTCTTGGTGATTACCCGAAATACATTAGTATATGTAGACTGTAGTCAAAAGAGATATGTAGATGATGTATCTATTTGATACTTGTTATAGTAGTTTATTCCCTTGTAATATCATATTTCACGTAGATATGAGTTTGTTATTTCCTTGCAATTTACTAAATTTCAATTTGGCGACATGTCTTGGAGATGATGGATATGCAATAGCAAGGGGAAAAATGATGCTTGGGGTTAAACAAGTGTCTCTTTTATATTTTAAGGACAAGTGTTGTTTGCATATTTTAAGTACAAGTTAGTTTTCAAGTAAAATTTATTTGTAAGTTAATTGAATGAATAATGTAACATTTTGTTGAAAGATATATATTAATGTTGTTAAGTATTATATTGGTGTTCTTTTTATCATTTTGAAAGTATATAATATGAATAATTGACTATAGCAATGAATCTTATGGTATCTTATTTTATAGATACAAAAGTACATGTGAATGTTAATTCACAAGTATTAAAAACACATCTTGAATACATTCAACAGGGGTCTGAAAACTCTATTAAATAATGTTCTGCAGGAGACGAAAAATCTTGTAAAAAGTAAGAGACCACAGGGTTCTTCACAAGAGGCATTGCCCATTGTGAAAAACACGGACTTTAAATATGAGGGGCTGTCACAAGTGTTTCGAGAACCCTGTGGATTACTTTTCATAGGGTTTTCTATCTCTTGTAGAATGCCATATCTCTTGTAGTGATATCATTGGTAGTTAAGGAATGCCCACAACAGTTTCCCCCAGCCGAAGATCTGGTGGCCCCTATCCACCCGGGTCTGAAGACTCATTCTTTCATGTTTAATTGAAATTACCCCCCGACAGTCATTTTGCACGTGCACACGTATGGCCTCGCTTCTTTTGTGCTTCATAATAAGTTATTCTTTGAAGTAGTAATGATGATAGCGCACGTGTGGATGAGGGGGAGGAAAAGCAACGCGACGCCTAAATCTTCGATGCACCACCTGACTCTCCCTTAAATTCACGATGTCTGAAAGCTTGAGCTCACTTCATTATCCCACGAATGGACACCACCTTGGTTGTCAGATGGATGCAATGGTTACGATCGTCGTATAAGTCAAGGCCTATAAATAGGTGGTCCCCCCATTTTCTTTAACACATATGCTCTCTAAGAGAGTCTAAAACCCTTCAACAAAAACACCTTCATTCTCCAAAACCATAGGTTTTTTTCCTCGCTTTGTATTGTTGGATCGGGTTTTAGATTTTGAAGAAAAAGTTAATGAACCATGACTAGTTCATGGGCAGAATTTAAAAAACAAAATTCACACAAATGTTTAATCCAATTAAAAACAAAATCAATCAATGAACATGAATAATCATATACACGTATCGAGAAGAGATAGAAACGATACATTTTTAATTAATAGAGAATTTCTGCTTTGGTGAGATCCAATTTCTATCTCAGGTTCTTCATTCTTCGCAGAGCTAGTAATTGATTTTCGCACTGAAAACCGCCCATTAAAATCATAAGTATATCTCTCAATGATATCAGTAAGAATTGAGTATGCGCTCTCAAAACAACTGTGGAAAAGAACAAAATTTTCTCTTCCCCTTAGAGTTTTCGCCGCCATTAGTGATGGAGAGTGAGAGAAACCTTTTTCTGCTCTGATTTAACACGTTGTGGTTAGGGTTAGAGATGTAACCCTAATGCAATCCGTTATATATTAATTACAGAATTTACTCATATACCACTATATGATAAAACTGAAATTTACATTATCTTTGCACTGTGATGTGCGATTTTTACATCTCCTTTAGAGCTAAAATTGTGTCCAAATTCATCAGTCTAAATTGATGAATTAAATTAATCTCTATCATTTAATTAATTAATTTATTTCATTTATTAATTATGCATTAGTTAAAAAATAACAAAATAATTAATTTGAACATTAATTTTGTTCCTCACTAATTTAGTGATGACACTCATCTCATACACGGCTCGGGAAGTGTAACTTGGTCCAAAACATATTTTTGGTCCAACTGACGTTGTTTCTCATTTTTGTCTTTATGAACTACTCCTGAGACTGAATGGACCCACATGAATAAAGCTATTTGATTTAAATACTCATTTAATTTATCTCCATAAATTTCTGACTTATTTAATCCTCACATCTTATGACTCCACTATAGGTTCGATACCGAATAATCTTTCGATTCATTAGCACTACATTTTCTGTTGGTGCTAACAAACATTTATATTTCACGGTTCATAAAATATTTTGCGATATTATCCTTCATGAATATCATTCATAAGAGTGTAATATAAAATTACTATTTTACCCCTCTTGTTATTATTTCCTTAACTCTTTTATTGACTGAATAAGAAAGACATATCTCTGAAGTGTCTCGTACAGTTCACCATGTTTTATAAAATGACTCATGTCAACGAGTACCAGGCCTGATTTATTTATTCACACACGTATCAATAAATCATAAAGTGATATTGTTGCTTTTATAACCTCGCCACAAATTTCATATATGTGAATCACACAACTCAAACATAGTTGAATAACGATCACAATAGTTGAGATATTGTCCAGCAATTCAAACTCACTCCTTTGGCGTATCAAAGATCACAAGTAACTAGGTCAAGTTTCATATTCACCTCAGGATTAAATTAATTATGAAAATACCCTTAAGGTGTAACAATTAGATCTAGAGCTAGATAAACAACTTTGCTTTAAACTAATTGGTTACTGGTCTATTCTACATGTTTCATAACATGTCTAGGTCAACCGTTAGAGTCTCCACTCTCATGCCCTGAGACCATTATCTTTTGGTTCAACCTAACAATCATAATTCGACTCGATTATCCAGTCGATCCTATGGCTGCGAATAATATTCTGAACTATCTCAAAAGATTTTGTCTGGAAAACCCCTCGGTCTTTACTCTTTTTTCGTTGACAACATTTTCAAGACTTAAGTAAGATGTAAACAAACTTTAAATAAAGAAATTTTTAATTATTTATAAAGTTCAATAATACATAAATGTTAATAAATAATTGTTTACTCATAAAAAGTTATTACATCCTACTTTATGAACATAATTCCAACAATCTCCCACTAGGACTAAAGTAGGCGTGTACAATCTCGTATCCCCATGCACTCCAGATGTCCACAAAATATTTTAATGTTTAAAGTCTTCGTGAATAGATTTACTAGGTTGTTGATCGTTAATATGTGTGTTATTTCAACATCTCCACGTTGAATAATCTATCTGATGAGGTGGTACTGCCGCTCTATGGGTTTGGATCTTTTGTGGCTCCTCGGTTCCTTCAAGTTTGCCACAACCCCACTATTATCACAATAAAGTATCATGGGTTTATCAACATCTGGAATGACTTCCAGAGTTTTTAGGAACTTTCTAAGCCAGACAGTCTCCTTTCCATCTTGACAAGCTGCCACATACTCAGCTTCCATGGTGGAATCAGTAATGTAAGATTGCTTGATACTTCTTAATACCATTGCTCCACCATTTAGGATGAACACGGATCTTAAAGTGGACCTCCTGAAATCTTTGTCCGCTAGAAAATCAGAGTCATTCTAACCCGTCATATTCAGGTCAGTACCTGAATATACAAGCATGTAATTCCTCATTCTCCAAATATACTTAATGATATGCTTGACAACATTCCAATGCTCGAGTCCATGATTAGATTGGAAACAACTTACCACGCCCACGATGTAGTAAATATCTAGCCAAGTGCAATGCATTACCTATATGCGACTTCCTAGGCTGAGGTATAGGGAATCTTTCTCATATCTTCCTCTTCTTGAAGAGTCTTGGGAGACTGCTTCTTAGAGAGGGTGACTGCACGTCTAAAGGGAAGATATCCCTTCTTGGAGTCTTGCCTACTAAAGTGATCCATCACCTTATCAATATAAGATGCTTGAGATAGTGCCAATTATCTGTTCTTCCGATCACGAAAGATCCGAATACCTAGGATAAATGCAGCTTCTCCAAAATCCTTCATATCAAATAAATTTACAAGCCAAATCTTGACACCAGTTAATTTTCCTACATCATTCCTAATGAGTAGAATATCATTCACGTACAAGACCAAAAAAACCATATTCCCTTTGTGTATCAGGTTATACACAAAGGGTTCGTCCATTAACTACTCAAAACTGAAGTTCTTGTCAATTTCATCGAATCTGATATTACATGAACGGGACGCTTGCTTAAGTTCGTAAATGGAATTCAACAATTTACAAACCTTTACCTCTTGACCTTTCTCCATGAACCCGTCTGGTTGAGCCATATAAATGTACTCTTCAAGATTACCATTCAGAAAAGTAGTCTTAACGTCCATTTGTCAGATTTCATAATCGAGGGAAACTGATATGGATAAGAGGATTTGGATAGATTTAAGAACGGCCACCAGTGAGAAAGTATCCTCATAGTCAATACCTTCCTCTTGGGTGTAGCCCTTGGCTACATGCCTAGCTTTGAATGTCTCTACATTTCCATCCAGACCTTTATTTTTCTTATAAATCCATTTACACCCTCTAGGTTTTACCCTTTTAGGAGGATCTACAAAATTCCAGACCATGTTTGAGTTTATCAATTGTATCTCGACGATCATGGCATCTTGTCATAGGTTTTCTTCAAGATCAGCCATGGCCTACGAGTAGGAAACAAGCTCATAATGATCCTTATCTGAGACTGCTGTCAAGGCATCTCCACAAGACATGTACCTGTCAGGTTGTCTCACAACCTACATACTATGTTGAGGCTCTGTAGGCTCTGGCTCCTATTGTGGTTCTTCCATGATTGAATCGAGAACATGTCGTGATTAGAGAATCGGTGTCCTCCCACTCAATAATTTATCTAGCACAAGTGTGCTTCTTAGCTTCACGCTTCTTATGTAGTCCTCTTCAAGAAAACATGCATTCGTGCTCGTGAATGTTTTCTTGTCGATTGGACTATAAAAGATGTACTCACCAAAGGACTAAGGAAATATGATAGAGGTTCTTTCGTTCTCTTGAGGTATCCTACAAACATGTATAATTCTGATCGATTGGCCAACTTGTCTGTCTTTGGTCTCAAAACGTGTGTCGGGCATCCCCATATCCTAAGGTGCCTTACGGAGAAGTTTCACCCACTCCATCTTTCATATGGTGTACTAGGTACTGACTTTGATAGAGCTTGAATATATGTTGTTGTTTCCAAGGCATATCCCTAGAACGACTCTAGGAAGGATGAGTAACATATCATGGAGCTAACCATATCCAAAAGAGTTCAATTCCTCTCTCTTACACACCATTCTATTTTGGAGTGCCAGGTGCTGTAAGATGAGAGAGAATACCTTTTACCCTAAGAAAGTCTTCGAGCTCTCCTAGGAATTACTCTCCACCACGATCAGATAGTATTTTGATTTGTTTCTCTAATTGCTTCTCAACCATAGCCTTGTACTTTTTGAACTTTTCAAAGGTTTTAGACTTTTGGCGCATTAGATAAACATGTCCAAAATGTAAGTAGTCATCTGTGAAGGTTACAAAATATTCATAACCCCCTGTTGTTTGGATATTCAATGGCCCACATACATCACTATGTACGAGTTCGAGGCATTGAGTGCCTCTTTCACCCTTCGCTGAAAATGGTCTCTTGGTCATTTTGGCTTCTATGTAGAATTCACATGCGAGTAGTGATCCCACACTTAAAATTTGTAATGGACCATCATTTGCGAGTCTTTTAATCTTGTCCATGCTAATGTGACCAACACGCAAGTGCCATAAGTAGGTTAGATCGATTGAGTCAGACTTCAACCTTTTACTATCCCTTTGTAAATTAATCACATATCATTGGAACTTTTGGTTTTACATAGAAAAGGTTGTTTATCATGCGTGCAGTAATAATTAAGCAATCATTTAAAAAAATACCAATATCATTATAAATAAAATCCAAAGAAAATCCTTGCCTAATTAAACTAGCTACTGATATAAGATTTTTCTCATAAATATCATGTAAAACAAAATAACTTTTCTCAAATTACAATTTAATCGTTCCAATTGATACAACCGATTTTAGTACTCCATTCCCTCAACGGAAGCTAAACTCATCTTCGTTAAGCCTTCTGCTTTCCCTAAATCCCTGCAGAGAGCAACAAATGTGGTAGTGGTAATAGAGTCTATAATCCACGAAAAAATAGAGTCATCCACATAACATATTCCTGTAACAAGTAATGTGCCTTTGGATTTCAACTCCTTGCGATAATCCAAGTAGTGCGTTTCTAATGGCCAGTGACTCCGCAATGATGACATTTATCTTTTTGTTCACTTTTGTAGGGCCCTTTCCTTCACAACTTTTTATTTCACCTTCTTAACTTTCTTTAGACCTCTATTGTGTTTATTTTTGGCGCCAGAGGTGGAAGGCTTACTTTTAGTAAAGTTTGTCTCTCCAATCTTCCTCTCGACCTTCAGAAACAGGGTCTCAGCAGCTTGCAACTCCTTCATAAGTTCCAGAAGAGAGTACCTCAACTTATTCATTGACTAATTAACTTTTATGAAATCTAAATCAAAATTTAAAATTTATAGCTTATATAAAATTTGTATTGTATTTAAAATTATAAACCATTATAAATTTAAACGACAATGATGAATGTACATGTTATATGGCAATTTGATATTGACATATCACTATTTCTATATGACATGTTATATAAGGATGCAAAATTAATAATAAATCATACATTCAAAATTAACCTACCTATAACTCATTTATAATTTCAACCCATAAAAAGAATAATAAATTTCAATAATTTAATAACTATCCTTCATGGCCTCTGTAATTGCCTCATTCTGATACAGGAAGTCCCACCTCTTTGTAACTTTTCACCAAGGTCCAGCCCATTTTCAAAATTCAATTTCAATTTAAAATTATTTTTCTAACAATTTTTACCTTGATAGATCAATTGATTAACTAACAAGTAAATTAATCGATTATTTCATTTTAAAAATAATTTACAAAATAAATTCTAATTAATTAGTGTTGAAAAAATATAAAATTTAAATTAATTTAATTTGTAGCCACTTGATTGGGCTTGGAATCAAATCTCAAGTTTCTACGAATCATTTGGGCCAAACAACACTTTCTCAATCCAAAACCTCAACGGGCTTGGTCTTAGGCACGCTAAGGTTTCCAAAACCTTAGGGTTTCCTAAACCCTTGTGTCATCCCCTAGGGTTTCCAAAACCCATTGATGGCGTGACAGTAGATGGTGGCGTGAGGCCAACTCTAGCGAGCGACGAACGACAGCTACAGATGGCGGCTTCTTGGAATTTGTGTGATGACGGTTTATGTGGAATTTAACGAAATAACTCTTTGCAATTAAATTACATAAAATCCTATGCCACAATTTCGGCGTACATCAATTCTAAAATTGAAAAATAACACCTAAAGCCAATCGATCAGAATCTATTCATAAAACACATTCAAACATGTTTTGAATCGAACATACAAATATTTTATGCCAATATCATCATATTCATTCATACATACGTTTAGATACATAATATACATATTCAAAAAACCACAGGCTTTGTACCAATTGTTGGATCGGGTTTTAGATTTTGAAGAAAAATTAATGAACCATGACTAGTTCATGGGCGGAATTTCAAATTTTTTCCATACAAACGTTTAATCCAATTAAATATAAAACCAATCAATGAGCATTCATAATTATATAAATGTATCGATGTAGATACCGTATTTTATCCGATCTAATACATGAAATATACATGCTTTGTATTTTGGCTCATATAATAATCCAAGACTATATGTATAATTTGAAAACTAATCCAATACTAAAATAAGAAAAGTGGTCCAAGGACTAAAAAGTAAAAATTGAAAAAAAGGACTAAAAATAAAAATTGAAAAAAAGACTAAAAGTAAAAAGGCAAACCATAATTTTGCCTATAAATAGGGATGAGATCTTCACTTAAGGGGGTCTCTTTGGAGTAAAAAATGGGGAAGTCATTTTTTTAGAGTGAGAAAGAGAGGGGTTGGAGTGAGAAAGAGAGGTGATTTTAGAGAGAGGAAGAGGTTCTACACTTCTATTATCTTCATATTCTTTCATTCTTTTTCTCAAGGTAGCTTAATTGTTTGATACATTTGCTCATAATATATTTTGTTCATCTCTCTTCTTCATATGAATGTAGTTGATATCTTTTGTATTTTTTTTATACATAAGTGGATTGTTCATTTTTTATCATTTCTCATCATTTAAATCTTAACATTTTAATTTCATGCTTTGATGATTTATTTACAAGTTGGATATTGATATGTCTTTGTCATCAACTCAATTAATGAGGATGATGATAAAGCTTTTGAGGGGTGGAAAAATTAACCAAATGTGAATCAACCCTTTTAATGGGTTGAAAGTGTACATTTGATACAAAGATCCTCTAGAATAATTTCTCACACATAACAATGCATAAAATAGAGAGTAAAACCTCTATACAAGATTATGCAAATATCTAAGTTGTGAAATTTGTTTGAATTAATTATCATCCATGATCATCCCCTTTGTTATTTGATTAATAATAACTAATGATGGAAGTAAAGAAAAATGGTAATTAGTAGACTAAATAGTAAAAAAAATAGACATATTTATGTTAAAAAAATATATTATTATTTTTCATCATTTTTATTTATTTATTTATTTAATAATATTATTATTATTACTATTATATTATATTATAATATATTATATTATATAAAAAAGAAAAAAAAAGGGTGCAACAGAGGAAGCTTTTCCTCTGTTGCACCAAGTTAGTGCAACAGAGGAAACTTTCCTCTGTTGCACCAAGTTAGTGCAACAGAGGAAACTTTCCTCTGTTGCAATGAACGTTGCAACAGAGAAAAGTCTTCCTCTGTTGTAGCAAGAGCTGCATTTGCAGCTCTTACTTTATATATATATATATATATATATATATATATATATATATATTTATTTATTTATTTTTTTAATTTTTTTCCTTTCATTTAGTACATAAATATGGTTTTTACTTTATTCTTGCATTATTATTTTTTTATGCATGTTTTATATAATCTCAACATCCTATAACTTATCTCTATTCTTTTACTTCCTTTTTGTTATAATTATTAACCTTTATTTCATTTACATGTTTATTTATTTAGCATTCTTGTATCGTCATGCTTATAATGCGATTCTTGCATTATTTCCTTATTATTATAATTAATTTTCCTATATGTGTGGATTATAATTTTAATAATTAGATTTAAATTTTGTTACTTCTATTATTTAATTTTCACTAAAAAAGCCGACGATTGGACTTTGAGATTTTTAGGATACCAAACTTCTCGAACTACTGAGGTGAGGAGTTATTCTTGGGATACCGAGAATAACTCTAATAATGCTTTGATTTAAAAGATATAAGAATACAAAAAAATAATTTTTCAATGGTCTTTGAACCACCCATTAAAAGTAATTTATTTTGTTCATTTCTATGATACAAAATGCATCAAATGGGACATTAAAAAATGAATCTCTTTAACATTTGCCTTAAAATAAAAAATTGGATTGCATTTGATTAAATTTGGTAACCATTTTATAATGGGTGTTGTGTGGTGCTAATACCTTCCCCACACACAAACGACTCCCGAACCAACTTTGAGTTTTCGTAGACTAAAAATTTTCATCTTAAAATTGGGTGACCAATCACACCCTGAAATGATTGGTGGCGACTCCAAATTTCTTTTTCCTTAAAAAAATGAATTTTTTAATCACCGCTCCGCGTTGCACACACGTCGCGACAATCAAGAAGAGATTGAAAAAAAGTATACCTTGTTAATTAATGGATAGTTTCTGATTTGGCGGGATCCAATTTCTATCTCGCGTTCTTCGTTCTTCACACTAGTAATGGATCCTCGCACCAAAAACCATCAATTACAATCAGAATTATATCTCTCAAGGATATTTGTAGAAATTGAGTGTGTGATCTCAATACAACTGTGGAAGAGAAAACAAAATTTTCTCTTCCCCTTAGAGTTTTCGGCGGCAACTAGTGAGGGAGAGTGAGAGAAACCTTTTCTGCTATGATTTAATACACTGTGGTTAGTGTTTGAGATTTAACCCTAATACAATCCCTTATATATCAATTACAGAATTTATCCATATACTTCTATATGATAAAACTTAAATTTTAATTATCCTGCACTGTGATGTGCGATTTTTTACATATGTACTGGGGCCAAAATTATGTCCAAATTCATGAATTAAATTATATCTCTCAAGGATATTTATAGGAATTGAGTGTATGATATCAATAGACATGTGGAAGAGAAAACAAAATTTTCTCTTCCCCTTAGAGTTTTCGGCGGTAACTAGTGAGGGAGAGTGAGAGAAACCTTTTTCTGCTATGATTTAGCACATTGTGGTTAGTGTTTGAGATGTAACCCTAATAAAATCCCTTATATATCAATTACAGAATTTATCCATATACTTCTATATGATAAAACTTAAATTTTCATTCTCCCTGCACTGTGATGTGCGATTTTTACATATGTACTGGGGCCAAAATTATGTCCAAATTCATGAATTAAATTTATCCCTATCAATTAATTAATTAATTAATTTTATTTATTAATTATCCAATAATTAGAAACTAACAAAATAATTAATTTGGACATTAATTTTGCTCTTTACTAATTTTTTGATGACACCCATCTCATATGAGGCTCGGGAAGTGTATCTTGGTATAAAACACATTTTTGGTCCAACTGACGTTGGTTCTCATTCCTGTCCTTATGAGCTACTCCTGAGACCAAATGGATCTACATGAATAAAGTTATGGGATTCAGATACTCCGCTAATTTATCTCCATAAATTCCTGACCTATTTAATCTTAATATCTTACTATTCCACTATAGGTCCAATGGCGAATAAACTCTCGATTCATGTGTGCTATATTTTCTGTTGGTGTAAAAAACGTTAATATTTCACGGTCCACATAATATTTTGCGATCTTACCCTTCATGAATATTAGTAACAAGAGTGGGATAAAAAATTATCATTTTACCCCTCTAGTTATTATTTCATTAACTCATTTATTGACTGTGAATAAGAAAGACATATCCGTGAAGTGTCACGTACAATTCACCATGACATATCTGGTTTATACATTCACACACCCACATATAAAACATAAGGTGATACTCTTGCTTTTGCAATATCACTATGAATTCTATATATGTGAATCATGCAATTCCAATATAGTTGAATCATGATCCCAACATATGAGGTATTGTCCGACAATTCAAACTCACTCATTTGGCGTATCAAAGATCGCAAGTAACTGGGTCAAGTTTCATATTTACCTCATGATTAAGGTGATTACAAAAATATCTTTAGGTGTAACAATCAGATTTAGAGCTAGATAAACAGGTTTTCTCTAGACTAATTGGTTACTAGTCTATTCAACATGTTCCATAACATGCCGGGGTCAACTATTGGAGTCTCCACTCCCATTTCCCGAGACTAGCATCCTTTGATTCAACCTTACAGTCATATTTGGACTCGATTGTCCAGTTGGTGCTAAGACTGTGACTAATATTCTAAACTCTCTTAGAAGAGTTTATCTGAAAGACCGCTCAGTCTTTACTCTTCTTTCATTGACAACAGTTCCAGGACATAAGTAAGATATAAACAAACTTCAATTAAAGAAAACTTTCACTTATTCATAAAATTTAGTAATACATAAATGTCAATAAATAACTGTTTACTCATAAAAAGTTATTACACCCTACTTCATGGACATAATTCCAACAGATGTTGCTTTTCTTCTTTCTTCCGCTTCTCCCATCTTTCTGGTTTCATTTGGAGTTTAGCCTTTATGTCCTTAGTATCCCATCTTTTTGGTCTTGTAGTCTCCCGCTCCACTTTTTTGGGACACATCTTGGAGCTTGCCTGTTCCTGTGTCGACGCTATTTTCTCACCACCGTTTTATTGTGGTAGGTTGCTCTCTCTTTGTTTGTGTCTTTTTACTTTATCCTTAATTTTCTCCTCCATCCTTATTTTTCATATTTTATTCAGATTTGTATCATGTTTAAGGGTTCTGGGGGGTGCGTAGACTGGATGGATCATGTCGATGTGCCGAATGAAGCTATCAACTCCCGTGTCAACTCAGGGGCCTATACCGGTCTGAGTGAAGATACTGACCGATCGGAGGCTGACGAATATCATTTCTCTTTGTCCAAATATGACTTGGGTATGATTCAGAGGGCTTACCATATTCCAGACTACGTTTAGCCACAGTTGTCAGTGGCGGGTGAGAAGGTAAGTGCACCCCCAATATGGGCGAATTGGATTATATTTGGCCTCGTTGGAGTGTGGATTGAGGCTTCCCTTACATCCTTTCCTGAGGGAGTGCTTCTCTACGATGGGTATCTCTCTAGCCCAAATTCAACCTAACTCATGGAAGACTCTGGCTAGTTGTTGGGTGCTCTAGAGGTTGCATCTCAGTGAGGACCTTACATTGGATGAGCTTGACTTTATGTTTCAGTTGAACTCTCTAATTTATACTTTTCCTTTTAAAGGGATTAAGAGGAGGCCAGAAGAACTTCTAGTCTATATCCAATCCAAAATTTCTTACCTGGCCGAGCTTCTTGTCGAGGCTCGTGCTTTCGACGTTCTTATCAGACCTTCTTTTTTGTTTAAAGCGGGTTTGTATTTGAATCCTCTGAAGGAAGTTACGACCGACCTTACTTTCGAAGTCTATATGAGGATTATAGCTCGGGGAGTTCAAGTTCCAATGGCCCATAGATTCTCTTGATCGTACGAGCCTGGTGTTCTGTCGTTCTCTCGCTTTTGTCATTACAATTATCATTTTACATTTTCTAACATGATTCCATCTATATAGGAATGGCTTGGGAAGATCCTTATCTTAAGAAGCAAAGGAAAGAGCTTGATTCCTCCAAGGTTTAGAAAAATAAGGAGCTCCGAGCCAAGAAATTGGAGCAGTCGAAAGGGAAGATGGTTCCTTCTATGCCTTATCCATCCATTCCTTAGCCTAAGGTACCATGGATGTTACCATGAGCTCCATGTCTTCCCAAATCCTTCAAGAATTTCACAGATAAGCCAGTCCATCATTCTTCAGGGCAGAGCCTGCCGTAGACCGGTGGTACCCAGGGGACTTCCAAAAGTTCCTTTCGGTCACCTCAACTTCTTGTTCTACATTGGGCAGTAATCATTCAAGAGTTTGGGACTTCATCTCCTCAGGCTTGAGGTTCCACTCCGTCGGCCTCTGACCAATAGGGATCTCATGCTGGCCAAAAGCGCAAGGTTCTGATGTTTTCAGAGAGGGCCAGCCAGCCTAACACCTAGGCTCGAGCTCAAATTGAAGTAGCTAGGGTATTGGACTGGTGGTCCAAGCACGTCCATCCTGAGAGGGGAATCAGTCTTCTCTAGGGGTTTGGGCGGGGCTTTCTGACGGCTTCATGGGGCACACCCTTGACGTAAGTACCAACTCCTATTTAACATTTCATTCCTTCTACCTCATCTAGTTCTTAACCTAATTTATTTTTCTTTTTGTAGATCCTAATCTTTAATGCAGCAGTGTTGACACATCTTGGCTGCTATGAGGACCAAGTGCTAGAGGTTTCCCGTACATCCTCTCGGGTGGAGGCTGCACTTGTAGAGAGGACCAGGGACTTCAACTTTCTCCACCATGCTCATGACAAGATCCATACAGAGGTTGAAAGACTTAGGGGCCTCGAGGGGGAGTTCTTCCATCTTGAAAGGGAGTTGGGCCAGGCCAAGGTGAAGGCCAGTTAGGCGGTTAGTGTCTGTAAAGACCTAGAGGCTTGGCTATCTAATTAAGAGAGGGCTGTCTCCAATCTTCAGCAGCAAGAGAAAATCTTGAAAGACAAGGCATGGGTCCTGAAGGACAAGCTTTCTTGAAAGATTAATTTTTGAACCTAGGCAAAGAACCGAGAAAGGGAAGCTCAGTGGAAGCTTGACTTGGTGGAAACTTTATCGAATGAGAATTACAGCCGATGGACTGAAGGCCATGTCAAGGGGATGGAGGATTTGAAGGCGTCCTAAGAGTTCCAAGTAACCCTTGTTTTGGAATTCGCTATGGGTTATGAGAGCTGTCGCGATAAAATCGTTGGTAATCATCTTGAATTGGACTTGAGTTTTCTCAATTGTCTTCCTGATCTTTCGCCTACTCTTATGAACTTGGCCTATGAATGGGTGATGGTGCCTGGTGCTCGTGAGGCATAGAAAGTTACAAGGATGTTGCATTATCCTCTTTCCCGGACCGGATAGGCCTAGGTCCCCTTCTGTCTCTCCCAGGTTTCCTAGTCTGTCGAGTTCATCTGATTTCATAGAGGGGGATATAAAGGTCTCTCATCCTTTAACTTTGGGTAAACCTGAGGAGGAGGTCCTTCCCTCACTGATGAGGCTCCCCTGGCTCCTATTACCGATGCTACTGAGGCTCTTACGGGCCCTACCGCTTAGCTTGTTATTTTCACTTTTATCTGTAATTTCCCTTTTTTCTTCACTTGAAATCTTCTTTTCCTTATTGTCTATATTATATTTTTTAATGAGAAAGCCTTCTGCTTAATGGTTCTATCCTCTCTCTTTCTTTAATCCATACGAGCTGAGTTTTAACTTGCTTTGGCACTGCTTGCTGACTTGGGTCGTGGAGTTTTCCTTATCTTCAAGCTCGAATATGCCTTTTTGTTTACCTCCTAGTGGGTTGCCCCTTTGAGGGAGGTCGGGTCGCACATTCCTATCATAACCTTAGGTACTTTTTTTACCCTTTACGAGAGGTCTGTTAAAATGGGCCTGCTTCAAACTTCTCTTCGTTTGACATTTTGATGCGCCGACCAAGTTGCTTTCTTATTTTGGCATTTAAAAAAGGCCATCCTGCTCAGGTCAGAGTTCCCTTTCTCGTCTGGTGAGCAAGAGGGCAAGCGAGATTTGCCCTTTAATTGAAACCCAATCAAGCATACCAGCTTAGGCGTGCTAAAATACAAGCTAGATCACCTTGTTCTTTGTAGGGTCAAGCCAAGCATTCATGTTCTAACTAGAGCTCTTCTTTTTTCCTTAGGCATTTGGCCAGGCATTTATGCTCTGATGAGAGCCTACATTTTTCCTCGTCGTGCGGGCTAGAGCATTTTGTTTGACCTCATTTTTTTCCTTTTGGAGTCTAACCAGGTATTTCTGCTCTGACTAGAGTACATTTTCCCGTCTGACAAACTAGAGTGCTTCGCCATAAATCACTTTTTTCTTTTAGAGTCAAGCTAGGAATTCCTGCTCTAACTAGAGCTCATTTCCCATCTGGTGAGCTAGAGTGCTCAACCGGACATCACTTTTTAATACCATCTGGCGATCTAGAGTGTTCCTCCAGACATCACTTTTTAATCCCGTCTGGCCAGCTAGAGTGCTTCACCAGGCATCACTTTTTGCTCTGATCTTGCTTCATGGGTAAATGGGCTTTTATTGATAAACTTCACTTAATTACAGGTCTCCCTTTTTCCCTTTTTCATTACCAAGGGGTGAGGCGGCTGCTCGGATTGGCTCCTTCACCACGGTTGAATCCTTTTGCTTGAGGGCTGCTGCGTAACACTCACTCGATGTCTTATGATCCCCCTGCACTAATCTCACGCATGAGGGGTATGGAACTTCATGATCTCATGGTACGTGGAGGGCACAACCTTGAACTTGTCGATGGTGGGTCTACCAAGAATGGCGTTGTACATCTTAGTACCGTGAACTCGACCAGTTTGATGGTAAGGCACGAAGTTGTGCCGGTCACATGGAGCTCCATCACACCCTCTAAGATGATCTCATGTCCCTCAAATCCTACTAAAGGAGTAGAGCATGGACAGAGTTGTTTGGGGTCTAATCTCATCTACAGAAAGGAAGAGTAATTCAAGATGTTAGCCAAGATTCCATCATTTATTAGGGTTCGCCAAACCTTGATATTGGAAATTAGAGGGAGGATGACCAATACATCAATGTGCGACTGATGGATTTGGTGTGCCTCTTCCTCAGTGAACTCGATCACCTCATTCACCTTTGCTTGGGGTGGTTGTGGGATGACGTTGAAGACTATTGGGTGTTCTGCCTCTTGAACCATGACATTTTGTTTTGGATTGGAGTTCGAAGAGTTAGGTCCCCCAAATATCATTTCAATCTCCCGCACAGGACTGCATGATCGGTCCGCCCTTTGCTCATGTTGTCTTTGTATCCTTCTCTCCTTCTTGGGGGGCTGTCATCCCCGTGATTCCTTTGACTAGCCACAAACTCCTTGAGGCACCCCCTTAGAATTAGGGCCTCAATTTATTTGTGGAGTTCGAAACACCCCTTTGTGTTATGCCTAGAATCTCTATGATACCTACAATACTTCTTGGTATCCTTCTTTTTCTTAGGCGTTCGTATAACCTGAGGCTATTTCAGCAGGCTCTTGTCCCTGATGACGTTGAAAATATCCTCTCGACTGGCCGTGAGGGGGGTGTAGGTGGCGAACTAATTGGCCAAGAGGGGATTCTTCCCCTCGCGTCGGCCTGAAGGGTGTGGGCGGATTTTTGATGTGGCGAGTGCCAAATCAGTGGGTCTGGAAAGTGATTTCCTTTTTCCTCCCATTGTTCTTTCCTCTTCTGGGAGTTCCCACCGCTTGACCTCTCTAGTTCCTTCTTGGCTCTAATCACTTCTTCGGTGATTACGTACTTTTAGATCCTAGTTTTGAGCTTAGCGACGAAGACAGGCTCATGCTTGGCCATTAACCACCTCATCTTCGAATGAGTGATCTGCTTCTTAGCACGCTACCATCATATCGTCGCAAGCATTGTCAACCTACAAGGATTCCAGGTTGAAATGGTTCATGTACTCTTTCAGCGACTTGTTAGACTATTTCTTTACGTCATCAGGTTGGAGGCTGGCATCCTCCATTCCCTACCTCCCAAAAATTACCCGGTGAACAAATGAATAGAGTTTGGCTTCAGCTGTCCTATCCATCTTTTGGCAGGTCCGCTGAACGAAGTGCAATAACTTACACATTAAGGGTTTTGGGATGTAACATAAATCCATCAAGACCTTGAAGGTTTCCAAGTGCTCAAATGGGTCTTTGGTCTCATTATAGGGGGTGATCGAGGGCATCTTGAACTTTGGGGGAAGTTCGGTCCATTAGAGTTCTACAAAAAATGGGGACTTCAGTTTGCCCTAGTAGAGTCTCAATAGAGGCCCTGATGGTTTGTTTATGCTCCTTCCTTAACTCCTCTATCTGCAACTGGAGTTTGTATATCTCGATCCATTGTCACAAGCTTTCATCAGTGTGATTTGTCAACTCTATTGTCTGATGGTTTTGGTAGATAAGTCTTTTCCACCTTTAGTCCGCTCTTCCATGTAAGAGGCCACCTTACCTTTTTCCCGGGTGGTTGTCCTTCTTTGCCCCCCGGTCATTAGATGACTCGGTCGAGGATTCTTTCTACTTCTGGGGGTTGTTTCTATGGGTGGTTGGGATGGTCCTTGTTGGTAAGAGGTTGCTACAGCGTTAGTGAGGGCCATAATAACTTTCCTAAGTCTCTTGAATCCCTTGAAGAGCGGTCTCACTATGTCTTTCTTCTTCCGGTGCATGCTAATCACGACGATAAGAAGTTATTCTCCTGGTGAGGAGGAAGGCAGTATCCCCCGCCTTCGTCATTTTGGACTTTATCGTTCTAGACTTCGTCGGAGTGTGACTAGGATGTCAGGCTCATTTTGCCTTTTGAGGGGAGTAAGTGGTCTAAACTGTTTTAGAGGGAGAGATGGTTTAGTTGTCTTCCCCACAGACAGTGCCAACTATTGAGGTCAAAAATATCAACAGTTATGATGTATGCAACCTCCTCTTCATGTGGGAATCCTCTTGGCCTAGGAATTCTGCAAAACATAAACAAAGATCCCAAAAGATGAAGAGAACCGGTGGTGGTTTCCTAGCCTAAGAGCCTCCGATGCCTAAGTCAGTATCCTAGTGTAAATTTGGTAGAGTTTCCCTAAAGGAGAGTTACTTACCTCATTCCAAAGTAGATGGGGTATTTATATATGAAGCCTTAGAGAAGGATGCGTGTCGAAGAAGCTTCGACGATGTGGTGATTCTTTCTCGATTTGATGAGTTTGGGGTGATATTTAATGCATTTATCTTTTGAGATGATATAAAGGGTTACACATTCAATGTTGATATGCCCCTAACTGTGCCAGACATGGTTGATGTGACCAATTGAGGGCTGACTTGACACTTCATCATGACGATTGATCCCTGTCGGTTCTTGTCTCAAATAAGAGGACGCCACATGGAATATTACTTTCAATGAGTAATGATGGTACTAACGCAAGACTAACTGAGCCCTTGCAGTGGGCCTCCTTTATATTATTTTTAGTCTGTCCTGGCCAGTGCAACCTGAACTCCGTGGAGATCGACTTGGCTAGATCAGCTTCCTCCCTTTGGGGGATCAGGCTCCCAATTCATTTTCCTAGTGTAAAAACCTTTAGCATGACATGACACGTGGTGCCATGTTATTTGTAGTTAAGGAATGCCCACAACATTCTCCATTCAAAAAAGCCATTGTTTACATCTCTACTTGCTGAATGTTTCAATTAAAGGTGGCAATAAGTGTAAACATAATACATATGTTAGGTGGCTTTCCTATAGGACTAAAAGTATCAAAGTAGTTTATTCCTTGTGTTTGTTGAAATCTTTTAGCAACTAATCTTGCTTTGTATTTAACACCATCAAGATTATATTTGATCTTACTCAGTTGTTGTCCATAACTGGCTTATCAGACTGATATGGTACTAAGGTCCATCTATTGTTTCTTTGTGGCGCATTAAACTCATCTTGCATTGTAGATCTCCACTTAGGATTAGACAATACATTTATTACACAGGTAGGTCAATATCAATATTTTCAGTGTCTAAGAGAAAAGGTTTAGGGTTGAAAATACCAAGTTTAGACCTAGTAACCATAGCATTTGTAGTGTTAAAAACTAAGAGAGTTGTGTTGGTGTGTGATGAAGAGCTTGGTTGACATATGTTAAGACTAAGAGAAGATATAAATGATGATTCAAATGATATAGTAATAAGAGGCACATCATTTTCTTGTTCAAATATATTTAAAGGTAAAGTCTGAGTAGAGATATTACTAGAGATGGGATTAGATGCTGAAGTTGGTTAGATACTGACAATTGAGTGAGAGGCTTCTTCTGAAGGGGAATTTGTCACAACATTTGTACCACTTGAACTATTTCACATTATAGATTGTGGAAAAGACAAGACTGGCCAGTTATCAAGAGAGAAAGAAGTAGAGTGTCAGGAATTTAATAGTGTTTTAGAGGCAAGAAGATACTGATAAAGAAATTCAATTTTATTAAAGCCGATACTCTTTACTGAGTAAGTTTTGTTTTTAATGAGGACTAGGCATTTGTAGCCTTCATGATGATAATTGTATCCAATGAATATACGCTTTTTAGAAGTTTTTTATATGTTTATAGGGTCTTATGTATGAAAAGCAAGCAAAACCAAATGATCTAAGAAATTGCATATTTGGTTTATTTGAAAATAGGATTTCAAAAGGAAATGAGTTGGCTAATACATATTTAGGTAACCAATTTATCAGATAAACAAATTTGTGAAAAGAATCCCACAAAAACTTAGAGTAATTGTGCTTGTGCCAATAAAGTTAGACCGATTTGAACAAAGTGTCTATGTTTTATCTCAATGTTCTATTTTATTGGTGAGTGTATGGACATGTATGTCTAAATAAAATCTCATGTTTCTGAACAATAGGTTTTAGTTTTCTAAACTCACCTCCCCAATCAATTTGAAAACATCTTACTTTTTTTTTATCAGCATCGAGTTTCTAGAGCATGGTTCTCCGAGTAGTCCCAGAGGCCCCATAATTAATGACAAGGTAAACCATTAGTGGTCATGAGAAATCACACCCATGGTTCGAACCTGCGACCTAGGAGGAGAAAATCTCCAAACTCACATTGACTAATTGCGCTACCCACTCGTGGTTAAAAAATTTATTTTAGTAGAGAAACATCTTCAACAAAACTATTAAAATTCAGAACTACAATTATAGTTTCAGATTTAAGCTTTAAATGGTCATATCCAAGCATATCTAGAATGATCATCAATAAAAATAATGTAATACATCCGGAGTTGGAGTGGGTAAGAGAAGCTCCCCATACATCAGAATGAATATGGTCAAAAGGTTGTGCAACTTTTTTTTAGATAAGGGAAAAGAATTTTGATGCCACTTCCCGAATTGACAAGAACAACATGAATCCAACTAGTTAGCTAACCTTGAATTGAGATTTACATCATGTAATTATGGGCGTGCAAAGAAATCGACAAATTGACTAAACCACCCAAACCAGGTTTAGTTTGGTCAAATTTTTAAGAAAACATTAAATTCAGTTTGAGGTCGGTTTCCTTATAAAATCACTCAATCAACATCAAACTAACTATTTATACATAATGATAAGCCTAATTTCATCCCAACCTAACCCGACCCTCATGCAGAATATGATCTCAGCTGAATGAAATAAGACTCATTTTATTATTTATTGATTATATGAAAATTATTTTATTAACTAAATTATCTACTGAAGTAAGACTCAATTTATTAAGATAAGTTTTTTCCCTGCATTAATTTTGTTAACTTTAAATACAATGGAAACAAAACCTCCAACTGAACCCAAACCAAACCGATAAATAATGGTTTGGTTTAGATTGATTTATATGTTTGATTGGTTTGGTTTACTCATTTATCAACTGATTATATTGATTTAGTTATAGAATTGATCTAAAACTAAACTAAACTACTCAATGAACATCACTACTTATAATACCTGACTTAAAACATGACAAGATGGATGACCTAGCCTCTTATGCCAATCGCTAGTAAATTATTTATGACTAGTAGACAGAGCATTTACACACTCAGATCAACTCATATCAGAATGATTAACATTACAACTAGCCAATATAAAAGTACACATATTAGCAGAAATATTACATGTTTGCAGATGAATAAGAAAAATAAAAAACAGACTTAGATAAAGAAGTCGTTGGACGCTCATTTGTAGCTTTATTTACTATCAAGTAAACAGAGGATTCCAATGGCTTCAATCTTGACTGCCATTAGGAAGAATGAAGGTATACAAGCCTCATTTATGTGTTCCTTGCAGAAGATCCTTCCATGTACTCTTGTTCTTAATGATACAAAGATTGAAATGAAAAAAAGCGATATGTCATTATCTTGGGTGAGTTGAAATACGCTAAGAAGATTTTTTATTATACTATGTACACAAAGAATTTGATTCAAGGTTACATACATTGCATAAGTATTTTTACCTACATGAGGAATGTTTAATGGGTCACCATTACCCACTACTAACTTTCTTGTGCCTTAATAAACTGACTGACACAACAACACATAAAGGATACAATAGCGGCCAAAAAACGCTATGGTAGTTTCCATAGCATTTTTGAAAACGCCTTGTTTGCCGACGTTATTAAAAGTGAAGAGCAACGATAGCGTTTTTTCAAGGCTATGAAAAATGTTGTAATAGACTTTTTATAGCGTTTGAAAATGCTATAGTATACCTGTTATCCTATTATAGTGTTTCAAAAATTATGTGGTACCGCCTATTATAGCTTTTGAAAAACACTATAGTTTTAAAAGTTAGAAAACATAGCAACCGTTTCAAATTACTTTTAAGCATTTTAAGCATTCACTGGCACTTTTTTAATGTTCTTACCTTTTTATAGCATTTTTCTAACGCTTTTGTATAGCGCACTTTTCTCAATTCCTTGCATTTTTCTAACACTTAATTCCTCAAAATGCATTTAAGTAAATATTTAATACATTAACAAAAAATCGTTATATTGCATCTAGATCCTTCATTTGTTGCTTGAGAAGTTTACTCTCCACATCTGTCACACATGAAAATTGTTATTGCTTTATTTCCATCGAATAATTGTTACCATATTAATCTCGCTTCTCATTATTATTAATTCTACTAATTAATACTTAAAATAAAAAGCTTCAGGACACAATGTTCACATTATAAGCATTTGAGAAAGAAACTTACATGTAATTCTCCATTATGTCCAAGCATCACTTGCTGAAATTATAAACTGTAAGGGAGAACTCAATCATTTTTTCTATAACCATGGAGTTAACAATTCAACACTTCAATGCATGACCTACCTTCAGTAATAGGCATAATTGTTTCGCTAGATGTCAAAGCTTCTATAGATTCAGTAGGAATAAAACCTAAAGCCAAAAGTTCAACATGGCTCAAAACTTCAACAAGAGCATTAGTGAATCTACTCAAATTTTACTGACAGATGATACCTTTCAACTACAATGGTTCCATTATGAATCCAAGTACTGCAAAAGGAATCATGAGCAGAGGCTCACTCGGAATTCATATCGCTAATTTAAATAGCTTCTAACCTGAATTTCAACAACACAAAAAATTAGGAAGAGATTTTACCAACAAAATATTATGAAATACACAGAAAATTTAGCAAACTAGTGGAAAGATAGAAAAAATTTGCAGGAAATCTGGCATAAATAGTTTGCAGAAACCAAGACCTCACTTAAAACTTATCAATCAACCATAAACATAGCCCAAGGAAAAATATTTAAAATATTTAGCAATAATAATTTAGACTAAACACCCAGAAATGAAAGACTCAAATTCCATATCCTATTAAAGTTGTCTTGCTTGGGATCTAAACCTTTACTTTCCGTAAATCCTAAAAAGAAAAGAATGTATACATAATGCAGACAAACCCCAACCAACTTCTTTTTACTAAATATATTATAACAGTTATCTAACATAAGAACTTCATTTTACTTCACATGATTGTCAAAATCATAGATTCACGAATCATAATAAATGGATGAGGTATTCACCTATTTAGCAAGGACGCAAATATTGAAGAAGCCTCAAGAAGACCAACCATACATGCAGATGATAGAATAACTAGAAAAGAAATGTCATAGCCTACCGATAGATACTGAAACAATCCATCAGGATGCAAAGGTTTCATTACTAATTTTCAATTAGGAAAAAATGACTGAAATGAAAACTCACATGTACTTCATCTACCTTAGCACTAAGTGGATGGATAGAAAACCATTCATGAATACCAAAAAGCTTGGCAATACCTAGTTCTTGATGGGAGAGTTGTTATATTATGCAATAGTGAGAATCTAAAAGTAGAAACAAGGTCCATGTTAAAAGTATCTCCCTGGAATAACAAATCAAACCAACCACAAGGCTCAATTTAAACTCAAAGTCATGAAAGTAAACATTTTCTTGCAAAAATACAAATAGGCGTAAAAGCAATCCTTTTAATAGTTAGAAACACAAATGAAACTCAATTAAGGACATAGAAAAGCAAGCATGTATGGAAAAACATGACAAAACTCAAAGAAACAATCAAATAAGATCTAATAAGCACATGAAAATTAAAACTGCATTAGAAATTCACAATTAGGGAAATGAAAAGGTAAGACAAACAATATATCCATAATCTCACCCAACGGCATTGGGATTCAATATACCAAAAAACATATGGTCCAATAAAGGAGAATTCAAAAAGAGCAAAGGTTTACAGTATCTTTTTGTTTAGCTCTCTCTCCCTCGTCAATCTATGCCTTGTAATTTTAACATTCTGCCCGCATCTCATCCCTGTCCAACATCTTCCTTCTTCCATTTTCCTAAAAAAAACCATGGCAGTTAAAATAAAATCATTTGAGCAACTGAACATTGAAGAGAAGCTACGGGAGAGAGGTCAAGTAGAGAGCTATGAATCAGTCCCTGTGTCAAAATAGCTTATAAAGCAAAATAGAAAACTAACTTCAAATTGATAACATATCTCAACAAAATAAACTAAATTGAAAAACCCATCACAAGAAATTTAAAGCATAGTAGAGAATTAGGGGTTACCCAAAATGAAGAGAAGTTGGGGAATCGAACTTCGAGAGAGAGCTCAAACAGAGAGCTGTGAGAAATTCGAGACAAACATGCAAGAAGAATTTGAGAGATAGCTTCGTCTAGTGAGGGAGAGTTGTTTGTTAGCTTTGTCGTTGAGAGGATTGTCTGTGAGCTTTGTCGCTGAGAGAGTTATCGGTGAGCTTCGTCGCAAAGTCTATGAGGGTTGAAGAAAGGCGTTGTGTGAGAGATACACCACAGAGAGAGAGAGAGAGAGAGGTAGCTAGCGAGAGCCCTAAAATCTTTGTTCAACATAGAAGAGAGGTTGAAGCTTAGCGATCTTGAAAGAGAGCGAGAGTATTGTGAGAAAGTAATTTTAGGCGGAGTCATAATTTTGTTCCCCGAGCTAGCTTTCCCGAAAATTAAACCTCTCTTAGTGTTTTGATAAAAAAGCTGTCCTTCTGTGCTATTAAAGCACACATTTTTTGTAGTGTGAATAAACAAGTTGCTCAAGTCTGGTGGCACATGATTAGTAGCTCCAGTGTCCATATACCATGAGTCATCTTCCACTATGTTTGGAGTGGCTATATAGCCTGATGCCCAAGCATGGCCCTAAAAATTGTTGATTTCATGACTGTGAATCAAACTTAGATGAAAACTCAGGCTGCGGATACTCAGAATCAAATTTGCTCTAGTAATTGAATGCATAATAACCAACCCCTTTGCATATTTGGCAAGTTTTTGATCCATTTCTACCACGACCACAACTACTTTGACTTTGCCCCTTCCTCTCAACTGACCTCTTCCTTGGACAAACTAATTACCTCAGCCTCTTCCTATATAAGAGAAAAACCTAGCAACATAAAGGATCGCATTAACCATTTCAATAACAGCATCGGACTGCTAAATTCTTATTTACCAACTCTGAAGCAAAAATTGTGCTTTTTGGAGTGGAACAAGATCAATTCTTGATGTGAGATCCACTATCACTGGATCATATTCACTACTTAAACTATCAAGAATATATAAAAGCAAGTCCTCATCAGTGATTGACTGCCTAGACGCTAATAGATTATCAGCTAATGAATGCATTTTTAAAACATAGTCATTTATAGATATAGCACCCTTCTTGACATATTGTAATTGAAATCTAAGATGAAGAATTCTAGACTTTGATTGTGTAGCAAAAAGATTTTGCAAAACTTGCCTAATATTTATAGAACTTACACAATGCACTATATGCCCAAACATCGATTATATGGTTGATGACAGAATCCAACTGAGAAGAAACTGATCATTGTCTTCCAAGCTTTGTATACAGGATTTAGCACTTGAACTGTATAAGTAACACCTCCTGATGCTACTGTAGTGTTGTTGCAGTTTGATTAACATACTAAGGAGGGATAGAAGTTCCAAATAAAAAATCTTCAAGTGCACAAGCATGAACTATAGAAATTACTTGTATACGCTAAAAGATGTAGTTGTTGTGATCCAATTTTATGGTAATTGGAATTGTGTAGGAACTTACACGGAAGAAGTTTGAAGATAGAAGAAGAAAGTGAAGTAGAACTGCAAGAAGAAGAAGATAAGGTTACCACTGAAGGATCGTAAGGAAGTTATATTTTCTCTAATACCATGATAATATTTGAAAAATGATGCTTCTTCTTCTATTGGTTAATGACTAAATAATTACAAGGAAAAAGTATGTATAGACTCAAGTTTACAATAAAAAGAACTGCTACAATAGAAACCCTCTCACAGTTAGAAGCTTATAATAGTATATCAGCTACTTTAATTGCAGAAACTAAAGTAACAGATTCTTTAAGCAACAGCCTCTCTAACATGTCTGAAAAATAGAACTCGAATAACATTTTCAAATGAGGCCACTTTTGAATGGCATCCCTGGTGGTGTAGCAGGGTAAGCATGTGGTTCTTCTATCACACAAATGTTCATTTCTAAGGACATCTGGCGATGAGAATACTTTTGATTCAACTCATTTATAAAAATAATGGTTTTCCTTTTAGCCCCCTCTATTGGCGTTTTCTTGCATTCTTTCTAGGCCTTCCATCAGAGGTTGGCGTCATTTTAGTTTAAACTTGGTTTATGAATTTTCCTCTAAAATTTCATCTATTTGGAAGTGACTGTACTATTTTGTTATAATAGTTATTCCTATTAGGATTTTGTTCTCTCTAGATTACGTGCTTAAGGCGATGTATATAGTGGAACTATAACTATAGCCAATTGTTGGCATATGGATATGTTACGATTTCTCTAAATTGTAAGTGTATACTATCGTCGTCAAGTAATAAAATTTTATAAAAATCGAGTATCGTCCACAAGGATCGATTGTTATTAACTATTAAAATTAACTAGACCTTAATTCTAATTGAGAATGACCAAAAGTATGAATTTTTAAATGTAATATTAAACGAAAACGAATAAGATTTGATAAATATAAATAATTCAAATTTGAATAATTAAAAGATCTTGAGATTTTGATTTCACCGAACAAAAAATATTTAAAATTTTAAATCACAATCAATCAATGTTAATCATAATAGTGAAAATTTCCCTAACATAATATCAATCTTTCTCAAGCATCAATTATAATAATTCAAGTATACAAATCTCACATCAATGTCAATATCAAATATATTGAAACTCATTTACGCACAAGAAATTATAATTGCTACACTAGATCCATAATTATATCTAACTTATGAAATTTTAATGGTGTTATAAACAAAGGGAAAATTTAATCGGCACTTCTCAGTCTCAGAATTAAATCCAAAATCATACAGTAGTTGGTCAGAAAATCACAAGCATTCAGAAATGATCATAACACTCAACTATAATGAATAAACATCGATTAAATTGAAAATCAAAATTAAGGAACAATCATGGTTTGGCTACGTCGTAGTCCTAGATTGGAAAATTAAAATATACGAAATATCATCCCTACAAAATTAAAAAAAAATCAACATGAATCAAGCAATAACTCTCAAAGAACCAACAAAATTAAATTTATGAAGTTTTAAGAATGAGGTATTGCCTTTCTCCGACCCTTACTACCCAACCGGAAAGCGGACAGCTAATGCGTTCCACTTATTGAATAGTGTTCTATGGTCGGTCCACGACCCCTGGATACCGAAGGCATTCTTGGGGTGATCTCGTAGTTCTGACTTGATCCTCTTCCACATTCCAGATGAGGGAAGCCTAAGAGAGCCGCCGACTCCAACTACCGTCCATGTACGATCTATACTAGATCTGATCAACTACTCATCCCACCTCCTCTACATTATTGACAGCTCATCTTTGTCTCAGTAGAGTCTTTTAGTCGCATGTTTTGGGCCTCTTCCCCATCACTGCTGATAACTAACTTTATTAAAAGAGTTATATCAAAGTTTGATGAATCTAATTTATTACTTATTCTAAGTTCATCTAATTTTGATTTAGGCTCTTCAGAAGGTTAAATGAACTTAGACCAATTTTATTAGATTAAATGTTAATTTCCCATTCATAGGGTTATATTTTCTTAACTAGTAATTAATTTAGAATTAATTGATTATTTAATATAAAAACACATTACCCTAAAATTAGTGAGTGAGAGACATGTCAATGTAACTTATGGTCTCCATTATTAGTACAACACCGTGAGGTACAGTGTCGGCCTCGAGATGGCTTTGTTTTCATCCCCTAAGGAAGGTTTTGAGTTGTATTTATACCAAGCTTGGACTTTTTAAGAAGATCAAACTAAGTGATGTAATTTAGTTTTGACCAACCCTAGGGTGACATATTCTAAATCAACTCATGGAATCTGAGTTAATGGGTTACACTCACAAAGTAACAATTAAGTTTTGAGTGGATAATTGTGACTTGAACAAATTAGCGATACCTTATTGTTTAAAGAGAAAATATGAGATATTTTAAGTTTTAATTAATAAGGATGAAAATGTCTTATAAACAGCCTAAGATTAATCTGAATGACCCCAAGGCAGTACATTAATTTTTAAGTTGTTTTATCGTGGGTTGGTAAATGTTAAATTTATGTGTTTAATATATTACATCCATGCATCACGTTTACTTTCCAAATTATGGATATTTATTTCAATTATATTGAATTATGTATGTTTTATTTTTCAGCTATTATTATGTCTACCATGGGCAACTTTATTACTACTTTACTAGCACTTGAGAAATTGAATGGTGATAATTCCATAAGATGGGAATCCCACTCAAACATGTTGCTAGTTTATGAGCATAATGTATTTTTTCTTGCTAAAGAAAATCCTGAAAAGCTTGCAGTCAATACTTGGATTATTGACATAGGGGCTACCATTGGGGTGAGGTAAAAGTTACCGAGAAAAAACCCTTCTCTCTTTGTTGTTAGTAGTAACAAAAGGAAGAAGATGAATTGTAAGGACAAAAGCGAGTATAATAATGAAAAGAATGCCAAAAGGTCAGCCGAGGGTGAGAAGAACAATATTGACAACGAACTAAGAGGAAAATGTTTCAATTGTGGGGTTGAAGGTCATTGGAAGAGAAATTGTAACAAGTATCTCTCCGAGCTGGAAATGAAAGGTAAATATGATTAACTTGTACTTGAAGCTTGTTTAGTGGAATATGATTTATCATCTTGGATACAAGATTCCAGAGCCATTAACCATGTATATTCTTCTTTGCAGATACTTGATTCATCAAGGGAGCTGGCTGATGGTGAGGTCATTATGAGAGTTGGTAGTGGTGCGCTCATATCAGCAAAAGTATTGGGGACAGTCCACCTAAATTTGAAAATAATTATTTAGTTTTGAACGATGTTTATTATATTCCTAGATTTTTTGAGAAATTTGATTTCCCTTTCATTACTGCATGAATAATTTGTTGAAGTTTTTTTAATTAATAATGAGTTTATTATTTCTAAGAATGAATTCAATATTTGTCATGCAAAAGTATCGAACAGACTGTATATACTTAAATCGACTGAACGCGCGTTAAATAATTCTGAATTCTTTAAAGTAGCAAATCCTAAAAGTAACAAAGATTTTTTCAAGGTGATGATAACACGTATCTATGGCATATTAGGTTGGGACATATTAATCTAAATAGATTAAACATGTTAAGAGAGAATGGTGTTTTGAGAGAACTAAAAATTGGAACTCTTACTGTTTGTGAATCTTGTTTAGAGGGTAAAATTACCAAGAGATATTTCACTAAAAAGGGCCAAAGAGCCAAGGAATCACTTGAGCTAGTACATAGTGATATATGTGCATCGATCAATGTATAAGCTAGAGGTGGATATGAGTATTTCGTCACTTTTATTGATAATTTTTTGGAAAGTTAAAGGACTTCAAAGCTAAAGCTGAAAAGAAATTAGGTATTTAAAAACACTTCGATCAGATTGAGGTGGTGAATACTTGGATTTAGAATTCAAGGATTACCTGCTGGAGTATGGCATCCTATCCCAACTCACAACATCTGAAATGCCACAACAAAATAGTTTTTCAGAAAGGAGAAGTCGAACCTTATTAGATATGGTTAGGTTGATGTTATGCTACTCATCACTACTACTCACTTTTTGGGGATATGCACTTCAAACGACAACTTATATTTTAAATGTTTTGCCTTCTAAAAGTGTTTGTCCAGCTCACGTTTTTATACCTAAGACTAGAAAGTTAGACTCAAGTTCAGAAGTGTGTATATTTGTTGGTTATGCTCCAGAGACTAGAAGTTGATACTTTTATAGTCACAAGAATCAAAAAGTGTTTGTATCAATAAATGTCACCTTACTTGAATACAACTATATGGAAAACTACAAACCTCGAAGCAAAATAGTTCTCGAAGAATTAGCGTCTGATGAGATTAGACCACCTTCATCATCAACTAATAAATAACAAACCACTATTCATGTTTAGGAAACCTCAGTGCAACATCGTAGTGGGAGGGTTGTAAGATAACCTATTCGCTATGAATTAGAGACACATATCCTAGTGTCTCACACTGATAAGGACGATCCATTAACCATTACAGAGGCGATGGATGATCCTGAAAAGGAGAATGGCAAGTTGCCATGAACCAGAAAATGGAACTGATGTACTCAAATTTCGTCTGGGAACTTGTAGATCCACTTGAAGATGTCAGGTCCATTAGATGTAAATTGATCTTCAAGAAGAAAAGAGGTGCAGATAGGAAAGTAGAGACTTTCAAGGCACGACTGGTAACCAAGAGCTATACACAAAGGGAAAAAGTTTATTATGAAGAGACATTCTCTCACGTTGCCATGCTAAAACCCATTCATATTATTTTGTCCATTGCCGCTAGTTTAGACTATGAAATATGGCAAATGAACATCAAGACAACTTTTCTAAATGGCTCTCTTGAAGAGGGGCAAGATCAAAAAGTTTGTAAGTTGCTTAAATATATTTATGAATTAAAAAAATCATCTAGATCTTAAAATCACCTTTGATAATGAGATTATTACATCATATGACTTCGAGTAAAATGTTGACGAATCTTGTGTTTACAAATACATCAAAGGCAAGAAGTGTCCCCAATGTTTTTGCTGACACAAGCGTACTACTACCAACTCTCATAATGATCTCTCCATCAGCTAACTCCCTTGACGAATCAAGCATCTACAAAGAAGAACATACATGATTAGTGGCTCTTGAATCCAGTATCCAGAATGACAAATCATATTCCACTAAACAAGCTTCAAGTTCAAGTAAATCATATTTACCTTTCTTTTTATCCTCGAAGATATACTTGTTACAGTTTTTCTTCCAATGATCTTCAACCCTACAATGAAAACATTTCCCTATGAGTTTGTTGTCAATATTGTTTTTCTCACCCTCGACTCACCTTTTGGCCATCTTTTCATCATTATTCCTGCTTTTGTCCTAACCATTCTTCTTTAGCATTTTGTTTCTACTAACAACAGAGGGAGAACCATTTTGCTCTTTAACATTTTCCTCACCCCTAATGGTAGCCCATGTCTCAATAATCCAAGTATTGTCTGCAGGCCTTTCAGGACTTTCTTCAGCTAGAGTAGATTCATTATGCACATAAACTAGCAACATGTTCGAGTTGGATTTCCATCTTATGGAGTTATCACCATTTAATTTTCCAAGTACAAGTAAAACAGTAATAGGATGTCCATGGTAGACATAATAATAAATGAAAAATAAAATATACACAATTCAATATAATTGAAATAAATATCCAGAATTCGGAAAGCAAACGTGATGCATGAATGGAACATATTTAAACACATAAATTTATCATTTACTAATCCACGATAAGACAACCTAACAATAAATGTGCCGCCTTAGGGTCGGTCAGATTAATTTTAGATTGTTTATGAGACATTCTCATCCTTATTAAATAAAATTCAAAATATCTCATATTTTCTTTTTTAACAATAAGGTATCGCTTATTCGGTCAAGTCACAATTATCCATATGAAAGCTTAATTGTGACTTTCTAAGTGTAACCCATTATTTTAGATTTATGACTTGATTTAGAATACGCCACCTTAGGATCGGTCAAAATTAAATTACATCACTTAGTTCTATCTTCTTAAGAAGTCCAACTTTGATATTGATATAGCTCGAAACCTTCCCTAGGGGGATGAAAACAAAGCCATCATAAGGCCCTCACTGTACCTCACATTTTTGTATTAATAATGAAGATCATTTCGTTACATTGATATGTCAACATTTTCCCACTCACTAATTTAGGATGATGTATTTCTATTTTAACTAATCAATTAATTTCAAATTAATTACTAGTTAAAATAATAACCTCATGATTGTTAAATTAACAGTTAATCCAATCTCATTGGTTTGAGTTTATTTAACCTTCTAAAGAGCCCAAGTCATAATTAATTACATTCATTACTTTAATAAAACTCTTTTACTAAAGTTGGATATCCTAAAGGCTATTACAGCTTTTAGAGTGGTGTGATTACCAAGTTCTAACTAATAAAAAACTAGCAGTTTACATGCAACTGATTTCTCAAAACAGTTTATATAAACATATTAGGACAATCTTAATAAATCACGTTTCTACTTATAATATGCACGATTAAATTAAACTGTGTGGGGTTTCATATATGATATATGATCGACTATTGCATGGTCACGTTATCAATCATATCAATAATCATTTATTTAATAAATAAATAAAATAATAATAATGGACCGAATGACTATTGGATATTTCTAAATTACAACCATTGAAATAAAGAATTAAAAATACAAAGAGGACTACAAGATTACATATTTCTAAAATCTCTCATTCTCCATCTGATGTTCATCTTCATAATCCTCAAGCTTTGAACAAAACAATTTTAATTAGGAAAAACTATTTTTCTTGATTAAAAATTATCTCTATAATTATCTTTTAAAATTATTGAATTTGTCTTAGTCAAAAAATAATTTATTGACTTGGTTAAACTTGGTTCAAACTCAATCAATTAATTGATCTTTAATTTTCATAAAATTAATAATTAATAATTAATTTTAAAATTATATTATTTTCAAATTTTAAAAGATAAAAGATAGAGTTAAGATTTTTATAAAATCTGCACTGATAAGGTAAGTTGATATCATGGTTTCTATGAAACTTCCAAAGCTGTGACAACAGTTGCCGCCGACAACAGGACTCTCCTACCGATGTCCATCATCGCGGGCCAACCCCTGCAGCCGACGACAGGACTTTCACGACGGCGGTGCGGACGCCAATTTTTTGACGGCATCCCTGCCGCTGGACCACCAGAGGTACCTGCGTCAGAAATCTAATTTCCGGTTCCGGTGCCGGAATTCCCTAGGTATTTTTTTTCTTTTCTTTTTCCTCCATGTTCCTCTCGTGCGTTCTTCGTCTTCTCGCGATCGGAATAATTATAATTTAGTATTTAAAATAAAATTGCAAAAATTCTTACGTCTCAAAATGGCTTACACAAGATTTAAGGAAACATTAAAGAACAAAGTCTAACCCAATAATCACAATATAACTAATGATCATTTTTTAACCATACATTCAAAAAACAAAACCATATATTCATTCATACATATCAAATATATTATGAATAAAGCAAGAAAACCCACATAAAATTTAATATGTAAATATATAGTGACCGCTCTGATACCACGTGTTGGAAATGCGGTGCTTGCGCTCCTGAAGCGTGGGGCTTTTAAAAATTTATTAAAATGAATCATTTTCAATAAAAAAATAAACGCGACACAATGGTTTTCAAAATTAAAATTTTTATTGAATTTTTTTTCAATCAGGATCCATTATATATTTATGTATTAAATCAAAGATACACATGAATAGGAATCATATACCTCTTGTAGTTTATATCAAGCATCCTCACAAACCAACGATCATGCGTTCCCACCAACAACGGACTTCGAGATCCACACCAAGATTTTTCAAGCTAATCCTCAAACGCACTAGGACGTTTGTGGAAACGTAGAATAATTCAAAGACACTTTTTATGTCTCTAGATGTACTCAATGCATGAGATCTAGGGATTTGCTGAGAAAGATTATTTCACTGAGACAACTATCTGAGAGAATACAATGATTATTATCATATAGGTTTTGATTAACTTTTTAATCACAGAGAAAATTCACACTGCTAGCAATTGTGTTCTTAGTACACTTATGCCAATAGAATAATATCAATATATTTTCTAGATAATGGCATATCATATTTTTAGGGATAAACTAAAAATAATATTTAATTTTAAAATTATCATTGTAGTGGGACCCACTGTAATTTTTACACAACTGTAGTGCCACGCGGCACTATGTGTCATGGCACTACAGTATTGTACGCCCACTACTGTAGTGTCACGTGGCACTACAATAATTCATGTCAATCTCTGATTCTCAATTAGTGATTGACACGTGACAACAATACTGTAGTGTCACGTGGCACTACAATAATTCATGTCAATCTCTGATTCTCAATTAGTGATTGACACGTGACAATTACTGTAAATTAAATATTTATTGTAATCTAGATAAATTCAAAATTAACTTATCTAATTATTCCTATCAACTAGATTATCTATTAGTTCACAAATAACATATTCAGTTGATTCAATTTTTGAATTATTATCTAATAGTAATTAAAAATTATCCAATTTTACAAATTAGATATAATGTCTCACTTATCGATAATTAGAATATGAATCGATATAATTATTATATATAATTTCTAAATATTATTAAATTAATTCTTAATTAATTAATCAAGCAAAATTATCTCATAATTATGTACTTACCCTAAAATAATTTTTTTTGTAAGTCAAGCATTTTCTCATGTCTTTAAATATTCACATCCTAGACTGCGCAGTACAGAGGTGACTTGGGGACCATGGACATATAATCTTAAGTTCCAATAAACCAAATTATTAATTAAACTTTTTAATTAAATAATCTTATTTATTAATTCTATTATTTCTGTATAGAATGTAGTTATTGAGTATTCTCATGTAGTCCATTGATATAATCGTTTCACGTAGTTTCATCCTCCAATTATTGGTTCATAAATAGAGCTGGTCAAAATTAACATTTTACTCTTCTAATTACCTCTTGATCTTTAAGTACCATTAATTCACTAGTGAATGGCTAATTTATAATCATATTGTAAATTTGAGCTCAATAATCATTCCGTTACAGAATCAACACTTAAGGAACCAATATACGATCTGTTAGAAAAGACTGGCTTCCAAATCTTGTAAGATCATGTTCCTACCCATTCACATCATTGAATCTCCAAAACAAACGTCATTAGCATGTTTTACAAATAAATCTAATTGAGTGAATCAAAAGATCCAGTAGACATTCATAGGAGTTCATGACTACTCAAGATTCAGACTGATCTACATATGATGATGAGATTGATGTATATTAAATCTTTATGATAAATATCAAGTTAATAAAGATATTAATTTACATCAGTCCTGTCATATATAATCTTATTATATAAAGTACATTCACTAAGATGCTTATCCACATCAATGATCCGGATCTAGATCACATCGTTCATAATGCTTAGTGAACCGTACTAACAACCATTCATTAAAGATTCTATACATTAATATGTTGTTGACAATTTTATTCATTATCTATGATCTTAATCTTCTCGTACTAATACAAGCTCATAGTCTTATTAATGAACATGAAATTTTCATATATTTATATAAATTATTCAGAAATATTTTAAATGGACAATTAAAAGAAAAATGTAATTTCAATAAATTTTATATTAAAATGTCAATACACATGCTTTGAGGGAATTACCCTCAACATTCTTAGCCTTATCCCGAAGTAAAAATGAGAATAATCTTAGTATAATTCCATCAGTTGATACATTGTTGTGCTGGAATGTCTCACAATTTTTGAGAAAAGAGGCTATGTGAACAGTTGGGTCGTCATTAGGAAACCACTAAATTAATTAGCTTACACCATTTGAATGATAGTCGGCTTAATCTCAAAGTTGTTGGCATTAATAATGTTCATTAAATGGAAGATTCAGCCTCATTGACTACCGATATAGCATTGTCCAGAATTTCTCAGTTATTTTGGTTGTTCACAATTTCAAGATTTTCTCTAACGTCATCCATGGTTTCTTGAGGTTGTCTCATCACTTTTCTATTTCAATGACAAGTTCGCTCAATTTTCAAATTAAGGAGAGTAAAATTTTTGCTTCCAAATTTTCTCATACACCTTAGAATACACCTAAAAATTCAAAATAAGAAACAACCATATATAAACACAAAATAAACTCAATGTAAAGTTAAGGATAAGTAATTCCAATATAAATAAATAAAATTAATCTCTAGTAACTACGCCAAAAACTTGTTACAGTTTCTCTAAAGTGTATATGTACACTATTGTTGTCAAATTATAAAATTAACTAGACCTTAATTCTAATTGAGAATGACGAAAAGTAGGGATTTTTTGAGAGTAAGACTTATGTGTTGCCCCTCTCAAGAACTAACGTTCTTAGTCCCTCCTAAGGACTCACGCCCTTAGTTCCATCTAAGTGTAGGACTTATGAATTACCCCTCTCAAAGACTTACGCCCTTAGTTCCTTTTGAGAGTATGAATTGTGAATTACCCATCCTAAGGACATATGACATTAGTTCATTCTAAGAGCAGGACTTATGAATTGCCTATCACAAGGAATTACGCCATCAGTCCCTTTTGAGAGTAGGACTTATGGATTGCCCATCCCAACGACTTATGCCATTAGTTCATTCTGAGAGTAGGGACTTATGAATTGCCCCTCCCAAGGATTTACGCCCTTAGTTTTTCTGAGAGTGTAATTTATGAATTGCCCCTCCCAAGGACTTACGCTATTAGTTCCTTTTGAGAGTAGGACTTACGAATTACCACTTTTAAGGACTTAAGCCCTTAGTTCCTTCTGAGAGTAGGACTTATAAATTACCCCTCTCAAGGACTTACGCCCTTAGTTCCTTCTGAGAGTAGGACTTACAAATTTCCCTTTTCAAGGACTTACACTCTTAGTTCCTTCTAGAAGTAGGACTTATGAACTACCATTCCCAAGGACTTACGCCCTTATTTTCATTGTTGAAGAAGAGAGAGAGTTGACAGCCTGCACGTTATCATGCCATAAGTTTTGATTGAGAGCTCCAAATTGAATTCCTGATATTCTTCTAAAAGTTGATTTTCATATGCTTCTGATTATATATAATCCTCCATGTAATTATCTTCCAATTGATGCTGAATAATTTCCAAATTTATCCATTCTGCATAATCTATCCTCCTGAACAACCTTCATGAAAAATATTATAACCTTTTGTTCGAGAGCTTCGAATCAAGTTCTGTAAAATTCTTCAAGAAGTATACATCGTATCTTTTTCAACCATATATAGTTTGTCATATAATATTGTCTAAAATGAAGCAGACTAAAGATTCAATTTAAAAGACGTGAATAGCCTTACTTTTCTGAGCGACATGTACAACAATTACCGTATCTTCTTTTCGAAATCTCTAAATTGAATTCCGTAAAATTCTTCAATAAGTATACTTTTGTATCTTTCTAATGATGTAAGATTCACCATGTAATTGGCTTCCAATAAATACAGTTTGATTTTTAAAATTGATTGTTTCGCAAAATATACTTTCCTGAGCAGCCTCCATGAGAATCGTCATAACTTTTTCTCAAGAACTCCAAATCAAGTTCTCAAAAGTTCTTCAAGTAGTAGACATCTATATCTTTATAACTTCTCTATGTAATGTTATCTAAATTGATACAATCTAAAAATTAAATTTTAAAACCCTTCATATATTTACTTTCCAGAATAGCACCAACGAGAGCTGCCATAACTTTTGATTGAGAGCTTCAAATTAATTTCCATAAAATTCTCCACAAATTAGATTTATGTATCTTTTTGTATATATAAGATTAATCATGTAGTTAGACCCCAGTCAATGCAGTTTAATTTCTAAATTTAAGATTCTGCATAATTTATTTTTCTGAACAGTCTTCATGAAAATTACCATAATTTATTTTTCTGTTTCCATCATCAATGCATTTCATCCCCGTTGTCATAATCTTTCCGTTTCCATTGTCATGCCATTTTTCTCTGTATTTACGACCTTTCTGTTTCTGTCATCATGACATTTTGGTTCACATCATCAAGACGTCTCCGTTTCTGTAGCCAAGACATTTCTTTTCTCATTGTTTGCACATCTATTATTTTCCTCATAAAGTCCATTTGAAAGACTATCAAGTCGTATCCTTCCGTTCTAAAAATTTGAATGGCTGTCTTTTTTACTTTCCCATTCTGTAATGAAGTGGCAACTTTTCCATTCTGAAGTGGCAGCTTTCCTGTTCTGAAATTGCAACTTTCTTGACTTTCCCATTTTGAGAGGTTTGAGTGTGGTCTTCTATGCTTGGACTTCCTCTGCTTGGCCTTCCTTTTCTTTGCTTTTCTTTACTCGGCCTTTCTTTGCTTGGCCTTTCTTTACTTGACTTTTCTTTACTCGGCATTTCTTTACTTGGCATTTCTTTACTTGACCTTCCTTTACCTGGTTTTTCTGTTCTAAAATTCTTCTTTCCTTTCTTTTTTTTTTGTTTTTTTGGTCGAAGCTTCCACGGTGGTGACGTTTCATTGGCTACAATATTGTCCTTCGTGGTTGGTGACGATGAAGGCCATTACCTCAATTTTCCAGATTCAATCCCCGACGAATAACATTAAGTTTTTAACTCGTTCTCAATCTTTTTTCCATTTCTGGTTCCGTATTACCTTTTCCATTTTTGCTTCCAACTCGTTTCGCTTCCAGTTCAGTTGTTTAGGGGGCGTTTGGTTTGGTTTTGAGCATTTTAGAAAGGGATTTCTTGAGTTTTTCTCATCTCTCAATGAAAGCATAAAAAAATATAGGATTTTTTTTTGTATGGGGAACCCTTTATAAAATAATAATAAAGATAATAATTTACAGAGAGAATGAGAGAGTAGAGACACGATGATTTACGTGAAAAACCTTTAAACAGAAGAAAAACTATGAGAATAACTATGATATTCTCTTAGATTTTGTGGAGGTTTGTGTCTCTTACGCCTGTGTTATTTTTTGTATGTTGTTACATACATTTCTATTTATAGGAACTCAATTAGTTATACAGAGTCTGATATAGCTTATCTAATTTTATCTGAAAATAGGATCAACTGAATATTCTACTTAGATTTAATTTATCAACATTAACACTTTAAGTAAATTTTAATTGTCTGATCAATCTAATGGTACTGATTATGTTTTCTTTGGATTGTCATGTTGGCAAGCCATGTACTTTCGTCTGATTGGTCTCTCCTTCATAACCCCCTAGTTGATTTTACGGTTCTCATTCTATCTTCTCTTCGATAGAGTTTTTATTGTAAATCTTATCACGTGTCATGTGAAATTTTATCTGTTCACTGAGTATAACCGTCAATTACCCAAAATGAGGACAAAGAATTTCCATTGCCATTGGTTTGTTGAAATTCTTTTGCTGGATTTTTTGTCTTTGATTCTTTGTCCCATTAGATTTGTTGTCTTTGATTCTTTGTCCCGTTAGTGGTAATTGACACTTCTACTCTATTTTGGGTAATTGACAGTTCTACTCTGATTTGGGTAATTGACAATTCTACAACATGCGCATTTTGTCTTTAATTTTTTATTATTTCTGTTTAGGTATATTGAATGGCAAAATTGTCCAAATAATGGTCGGGTGCTAGGCACGTGACCAACATAATGTGAAGAATATGTAAGATCTAACGGAAGGAGTCATTTTGATGAATCATGAAAGTTGAAAAGTTTATGAGAAAGATGTCAAAGTTGAGGGAATGTCCTTAAAAATGGTCATTGTGGAATGTGCGCATATGAAATTAACTCAATGAAAAATACTTCCTCACAAGTATCTTTTCAGTGAGTATCATGAAATAAATAAATTTCATGAGTTATGGTGGCCTTCATGCCTAAATCCTTCTGGATAGAGATGATCACTACTAGGGTGACCATTATGTTGTCATTCAATATATTAAAAGTATCTATAATAAAATATATTTTTTATTATTAGTCATCGCATGTAATGTTCGACTAATTATTTAAAATATAAAATTTTACTTTACATAAAAAATATGATATTAGAGTAGTGCTGAATGAGAGTTAGAAAAAGTTTAAGTTGAAAACAGAATTGTATTTCCATGTTTTTTATTGATTTTATCATCATAGGTTTCCACAATGGCTATTTAAATGCAATGAATGTCTATTCCGATATAGATGACTTATGTCAGGAGAATACTGATGATAGCTACCAGAAATAAATTAAGGTGCATCATGGAAAGAGCTGATTTAATTTTTGAGAAGAAGGTTAAGGCTGATTTATTTTTTCGGAATGCATTATATTTAATGCTTATATTGTACGACTTCTCATATCCCAATTTCCAGGTAAAAGCTATTTTTGTGGTGACCCAATTCTTCTTTTTAAAACCAAAATAAGTTTCCTTCTATTTTCAGGAGAAAAATACATAGTTTTCTTACACTCTAGGGGACCAATTCTTGGTCCCAATTAGAACAATCAATCCATACATATTATTTAGTTAGAGACACATTACTTCCTTCTCAAAGAATCTATTATAGTTAATATAGAACGTATTGTTTTCCCAAAAAATATATATGATATTTAAGTATGACTTTTATATGAATATGTAGAACCAATTTGACATTCAAGGAAGTACAATAAGCGAAGAACTCCATTGTTATTCAATTAAAATACATTAATACACTAGGTTAGAATGGTTACTCCCGAGAATTTTTTGTGAATCTAAAAAGTAGAAAAAAGGTAAATTCAGAAATGGCAAATAATTATCGCACTTTTCAAGATTCAACAAAAAAAACACATTTAGAGAAATAGTCTATTTTTAAAAAATAAGTAATAGAATGATAAAAAAATTGTATTTATAAGAATAGTCAATTTTTTTTAACGATAATTTCTTTTCTTAAAACTGAAAAAGTTTTATGTACAGGTGTATTATAGTATATAAAAATATACCATGATATATATTTATAAAACATAATTTATTTTAATACATCATCAATTTTTTGTAGTATATTTTTATATACCATTCGTGATTTACTATGACATATTTATATATCATAGTATATTTTAATATAACATCAATATATATATATATAGTTTATTTTTATACACCATCCGTGATAATTATACATCATACTAATATCATGCCCCTTGCAACACCCAAACCGGTCTCTACCTCCTTCTTCTTCACCAGTTTCTTGCTTTTCTTCAATTCTAATCTTAATTTGGTGTCTACAATTAGTTTTGAGAAAGTATAATAGATTTAAGAAGGAAAAGGAACCAGCTTGTGGTAAAAATGGTAATAAGCTGAAAAAATAGAACAATATTGAACCCATCGGATAAAAGGGGCTTGAAATCAGGCAAGAAACATGGTGATTTTTTTCAGCGTTGTGTTTTTTGAGTTAGGGAAGTTTTTTATCTAAAAGCTCCAACTGTTGAATAAAAAAAGCTAAATCTCCGTCTTGGGTGTTGGCCTCTGAGTAGCCATCGTTGAAAATTTTAAATCGGATGAAAACCATCGCCGATGGTTGTTGGGTCATCGGTGATGCTTGCTGCTTTGTGCATGTCATTTCAGACCCGTATAGTGGAAGAGAATGTGATGAGCAAACCTTCTGTTTTGTTAAAGAGAGAGAGCACGAGAGACGCGAGAGAGAAAAGAGGCAGAGAAGATGAGTTTATTAAATTCGACTATTTGTGCAAAAGTAAAAAAAATGGTCATTTAACAAAACTGATTTAAAATTTCTGAAAAAATATCCCTATAAAGTTTCAGCTAAAAATTAGTCAAATTTTTTTTAATGAAAAGTATTAACTTAAATACTGATTTACTCTTATGCCCTTTTAATTTAGCTTTAAAATCCCTAACAGTTTTTTTTTTCTTATTTTTCTGTCATGCCATTGTCGTCCCCAGCTTCTTCACGCATTCATTTTGTGTTCTCTTTCTTGCGCTATTGCTGTTCATCGTAGCTTATTTCCTTCATAACATTGCTGACCCAAATATGATAATGGTACTTGCAGCTTCTTCCATCTTTCTTCTTCACGTCATTGTTGTTCATCATCTTCTTCCGTGAGAAGACAGATCTGTTTTATATAGTGTAAAGAATCAATTTTTACATAAAGTAAAGTGCCTATTTACATAGGCAAATAATTTATTTGAATAGTCTGTTACATTTAGTAATCAGGATGTTTACTTAGTGAACAATTTAATTACATATAGTAACAGTAGCCCTACATAGTGTAAATAGACTGTTTACATCGAGTGAAATCGTGAAAAGCTGAAGAACCGATTGAAAATCAGATGAGAAAACAATAGACCCAACAACAAAAAAATTATATGGAATTCATGAATAAATTAATGAACTAAAGGAAAATTGGATGGAGGAAAATATCACCGCGGCGACGTCTTTGCAGGAAATGTGGTTCTTGTTGTCAGTTAAGTTGGAGAAGGTGCTTGCGTAGCGGTCTCAATGGCCTCAATTAGACCCTCTATCAGTCGCAGGCTTTATGGTTGTAAACGGTCTGGCTCGAAGTGACTGAAGATGGTATTGACAGTCTGTGAAGATGGTTGCAGATGGAATAGCTCACTCGATCGGATCAATGGTTGACGCCATCTAATATGGATCTCTCAATGAAGGTGGTTGTTGTGGTTGTTGCAATTTGGATTGTGGTCATTCGAAAATAGAGGGATGAGAAATTGTTGGAACTTAAACTTTTTGTTAATTTGAGATTTGGAAATTAGCATTCTTATAGTTACAAAATTTAGAGGAGAACTACAAAAATGATCAACTTTTTATCTTAAACTATAAAAATGACTAGAAAACTATTTTCTTTGCAATAACGACAAAAAATGACCGAGGTAAATAACTATTTATGAAAATTACACAGGCGTAAATGTTATTAATGTATCTACAATTATGTAATTTTCGTAAAATATATATTTACCTCGATCATTTCGTATCCTGTTTGTAAAAAAAAAAAGTTCTCCAGCCATTTTAAAAAAAGGAACTTGCTTAACTCGCTAGGCCTTCGAAACAAAGGTGATTTTGTTCGTGCTTCAGACAACCTGGCTAATTATATATATATAATACCTATATTAGAAAGGCAAACCTATAGGCCTCTTTTAGCGCGTTTCCAAAGGTCATCGGTTAGGTTGACTTTTACTATGGAAAAGCTACTAAGGACCGGGTGAAAAATGAAAAATGTCCGCTAAGGCCCATGGGATAAGATCTTTTTTAGATCAGCAACAAATGTCTTGTATCTATGAAGAAAGATTTCTCCCCAGGTTCAGTCCCTGAATGTCATACCTTGCTGAAGGCGATTCGTGAGAAAATTGCACATAGCTTCGTTTGACCGAGATGTGAATGCCGGTGATCTGCTCGGTATAGTGATGGATATCATGGCCGACGTCTAGTCGACACGAATACGCCAACATGAAATGAGTTCCCGCGGAGCATTTTTCTTTCATCCTGGGACGCTCAGACCTTTTGTTGGATTCCGACGCTTGCATTCTCATACCCAAAACCCTCGCGGTTGATTGGGGAAAATAGTGAAAGTGAGAAAGATGGATTGTTATCCATCGAAAATCGATAGGAATTCCCTGGGGATTGCCTTCCTTCTAATAGATGTTCAGTCTTTCATTATTAAGATTCGATCCCATACTAATAAGAAAAACAAGTGATTCCTAGTCAGCTTTCATTTTATTCAATATAATGGTACAGACTGAGGCTCTGAAGGCTTTCCAACTTGCTTTAATTAGGGAATGGCACAGATGGATCAATCACGCAGTTGTGCAACGTCCTCTAACTTACTGTCTGCACCCCTTCACTTTCTTTGCTGGAAAGGAAGATGCGAATCGCGAAGGCCTTCCCACCACGCTTAAAACCTCGTCGGAGAGAGAGAAACGGATTGAAAACCGGTCTCAAATCCCTTCGCAATCGAAGGTGAAAGTGGGAAAAAGATGACTCAACCTTTTTATTTCTTTGTCAGCCGACTTGAAAGGTGCTCTCAGTGTACCTCCGTATGCACCCAGTCATTACACCGATTGTCGTTGGCCAAACAGTTTCTAGAATGTCGTTGTCGTGATGTTGATCCAGCTTCTGTGACTACGCCATCCGCGCAGCTCCAAATACCCACATTGGAGCTCTTCGCTCGATGTCCTAGGTCGCTTTGTCGTAAACCGCTGTTTCATTGGGCGATGACTTCTTTCTTTTAACACCCCCTTACTAGATCGAACAAATAAAGCTTCATTGAATGAATCAACTATTCCCTCCCAAACAAGGGGCATTCAATGGTTAGGGGAAAAGCCTATCTCAGTGATGTTCAAAAATGGGAAAAGCGTCGTTCAAAAATAAGCTAACGTGAGTTTTTGACCACCTTATACTTTTGAACAAGTTCTCGACCCCAAGCGTAGTAAGCCAAAGAAAGGTGCACTAGCAGCTCGTAGTCGCGGCAAATGCACTTTGATTTTTCAATCATTACATTAATAGGGGCCTTCCAGGAATTGATCAAGCAGGAACTAGAAATCAAAGTTTCATTGATTCATCTATCTCAAATAGGGAAAAATGGAATCAAGAAGAGGTTAGCTGAGCTACGAATTTATCGCTTAGTTGATTCTTCGAAATCACCTCTTCAAAAAAAAGTCCCTCGGGTCCCGACCCACAAATGAATAGGAAGCGAGGCGAGGGTCTTTCATTAAAGGGGGAAGAAAATGGGTGGGACTTTGTTCTTGAGGGGCCGCCTTGTGCAACTTTAGAAATGAGAGAATTTCAGAAAATCACTCTCTCCAACCTTTTCTATCTATCCTTAGAAGTAGGGCGAGAGAAAGTCGATATGATATTTGCAACGAGCCATGTTCTTAAAAGGAGTGACCATCTTTGTTTTATTCTCTTCCCCTGTCCTGTCAAAGCCCATAGGTTGGGCGCTAGCACTTTACTAATATAATAGAAAGTCAGGCTCTTTCACTGAGCAAAGCAGCGAAAAGAAAAAAACAGTTCAGTATACAAGAAACTGGTAGAGCTTTAGCCATTGGACTACAACTATCCTACCTAAAGAGTCGCCCCTTTTTTTTGTTCGTTCTTCGAATGACGCTAGTGGAGACTCCTTCCGACTAATGAAGGTACTACTCCATTCTTCCCATTCATTCCCAATGAGCACTAGCATATCTAGTACATCAATACATGTTCCTATGCCCATTACAATCTTGTCTAACTTTGCTAACTTCTCTTTCTCAACCCGTATCTAAAATTTTCCAGCCATTTTTGTAGTTTGACTAGAAATTTTTCTCTTTTTTTTTTGTCTTTTCTCGCAAAATTTATGGAGCCATATTTGTAGTGGGCTTCTTTAATGGGGCAATATGTGAGCAAAGCCCAAAGAAAAAACCGGACGAACTTAGGCTTGTATCTTTAATATATTAAAAATGGTATGAGAATAAGAAACATTTTCAGACGATTATGTACACTACTTATTTTATAATTTTTAGATTAGCATTTGAATCTATTAATGGTGCATTATTATTGATATTTTCCCCTCATTTCTCATAAGATGTATATCTTGAGAAAGGTTTTTACTTTTTCTTGCCATTCCTAATTTAAAATTTATTTCTAGATAGAAAATATTTTATAAATTATTTCATTTCTTAAAACATATGTTTAAAAATTTAATTAATTAAAGATAAACATGTTTTTAGTCCATTTGTCACATAAAAAATTAAAAATAATATACTAAAAATCGAACAAAAAAATGTTTGAAAGAGTGTGGATATATTCTTCTAACATTATAATATAAATTATGATTTTATAAGTTTATAAATAAAAGCATTTTATTCAAAACTTTGTATTTATTTGGACAAATAGTATATGAGAAGTAATCAAAATGATAAAAGAGAAAACGTACATATTATCTGCACACTATGTGTAACTTAACTAATATTACTTGGTTTCCCATTTTTCATAAAGAATTCTTATATAGACATATTTTTAATTGTAATAGAAAATTTAGCACCAACTATTAGGAAATAGATAAACGTTTTCCAAAAATAGTCACAATCATGGCCGATTTAGGCATAATAGCTGGTGGATTTTGCAGTTGAATTTACCTTATTGCCCCATTATCAGTTTGTTGATAGATTTGAGAAGAGGCAAAGTTTTCAAATATTTTGGGATAGAGGAGAGAAAAATTTTCTGAAAATTTTGGAAGACAGTACAGAGGGAAATTTTTCGAAAATTTTGGGAGAGAGGATAAGGGAAAGATTTGGAGGCTTCCATTATTCATTCTTCCATTGTCTCTCTTTCTTCATCATACTACAGAAAGAAAAGATAGATGAATCTAATAGTTATTTGGTTGGAAATATTGGCTAACGTGTTAGGATGGAAATCAAATGGATCGTGAATGACGGTCTGAACCAAAACTTGCATCCTTATTGCATTAGCGCGCGAGTGTTCAAAAATTCGGTCGAGGAATCGAATATTTAAAAAAATCTGAAGTACTTAAATTTGACTTCTAATTGAGAAAGCGATATTGAGGAGTGGGGAAAGAATCTCCTCTAGGGTTCTAGACCACTACTAGAACAAAAAAATTTAGATGTTTAAGTAAGTACAATGAAATAAATGAGAGAAGAGAATCGATAACTTTTAAGTAAAATGATAAGGCTAAAGATCAATCTAAGTTTATTGGATGATACACAAAAAATAAAAGACTTGGAGCTAAAAATAAACTAAGGAAAAGAATGAAAACTGATTGTAAAAAATGACTAAAGAGTAAAAACTAAAGACTTCAAATTGAAAGATTGATTAAGGTATTTTTCTTCTGTCCAATTACTAGAACAAAAATGTTTAGATGTTTAAGTAAGTACAATGAAACAAAGGAGAGAAGAGAATCGTTAAATTTTATTTAAGTAAAATGACAAGGCTAAAGATCAAATCGTTAATTGAATGATAAACAAAAAACAAAAGACTTAGAGATAAAAAAAACTAAGGAAAAGAATGAAAACTGATTGTAAAAAATGACTAAAGAGTAAAAACTAAAGACTTCAAATCGAAAGATTGATTAAGGTATTTTTCTTCTGTCCAATTACTAGAACAAAAAAGTTTAGATGTTTAAGTAAGTACAATGAAACAAAGGAGAGAAGAGAATCGTTAAATTTTATTTAAGTAAAATGACAAGGCTAAAGATCAAATCGTTAATTGAATGTAAACAAAAAACAAAAGACTTAGAGATAAAAAAAACTAAGGAAAAGAATGAAAACTGATTGTAAAAAAAGACTAAAGAGTAAAAACTAAAGACTTCAAATTGAAAGATAGATTATGGTATTTTCCTGCTCCAATTACTAGAACAAAAAATTTTATATGTTTAAGTAAGTACACTGAAACAAAGGAGAGAAGAGAATCAATAACTTTTATTTAAGTAAAATAACAAGGCTAAAGATCAAATCTAAGTTTATTGGATGATAAACAAAAAACAAAAGATTTGGGCTAAAAATAAACTAAGGAAAGAATGAAAATTGATTGTAAAAAAAAATTAAAGAGTAAAAACTAAAGACTTCAAATTGAAAGATTGATTACGGTAGTTTTCTTCTGTCCAATTACTAGAACAAAAAAGTTTAGATGTTTAAGTAAGTACAATGAACAAAGGAGAGAAGAGAATTGTTAACTTTTATTTAAGTAAAATGACAAGGCTAAAAATCATATCTAAGTTTATTGGATGATAAACAAAAAATTAAAAGACTTAGAGCTAAAAATAAACTAAGGAAAAGAATGAAAACTGATTGTAAAAAAAAAGATTAAAGAGTAAAAGCTAAAGATTTCAAATTGAAAGATTGATTAAGGTATTTTTCTTCTGTCCAATTACTAGAACAAAAAAGTTTAGATGTTTAAGTAAGTACAATGAAATAAGGGAGAAAAGACAATCGATAACTTTTATTTAAGTAAAATGACAAGGCTAAAGATCAAGTCTAAGTTTATTGGATGATAAACAAAAAATAAAAGTCTTAGAGCTAAAAATAAACTAAGAAAAAGAATGAAAACTGATTGTAAAAAAAAGACTAAAGAGTAAAAACTAAAGACTTCAAATTGAAAGATTGATTAAGGTCATTTTCTTCTGTCCAATTACTAGAACAAAAAAGTTTAGATGTTTAAGTAAGTACAATGAAACAAATGAGAGAAGAGAATCGATAACTTTTATTTAAGTAAAATGACAAGGCTAAAGATCAAATCTAAGTTTATTGGATGATAAACAAAAACACTTAGAGCTAAAAATAAACTAAGGAAAAGAATGAAAACTGATTGTAAAAAAAGACTAAAGAGTAAAAACTAAAGATTTCAAATTGAAAGATTGATTAAGGTATTTTTTTCTGTCCAATTACTAGAACAAACAAATTTAGATGTTTAAGTAAGTACAATGAAACAAAGGAGAGACCAGAATCAATAACTTTTATTTAAGTAAAATGACAAGGCTAGAGATCAAATCCTAAGTTTATTGGATGATAAACAAAAAACAAAAGACTTAGAGCTAAAAATAAACTAAGGAAAGAATGAAAACTAATTGTAAAAAACAAGAGTAAAGAGTAAAAACTAAAGACTTCAAATTAAAATATTGATTAAGGTATTTTTTTTTGTCCAATTGATCTTATTTTATCGGTGTAGAGTGTCCACTTAAGTAGACTCTTCTTGACTTGATCATAAAATTCGCTAGAAAAAATCCATATTTTTGTCGGCAAAAGTATTTCACGATGAAAGAAGTTTGGTCGTTAAGTTTGTCACTAGAGCCGCATCATGAAAGAGTTTTGAGGACCAAACATTAATTTTGTTGTTAAAGGTTTATGGCAACAAACATAATGTCGTCGCTAAAACCCTTTAGCGACTAAGTTACTGAGTGTCGCTTAAGGTTTCTGGCGACAACACTATTCATCAAAAAAAAACCTTTAGCGACGACAGCGACAACACTCTGATCGTCGCCAAATGATGAAACATAATTTTGCCATAATTTACGTTTTCTCATATAGTACAAAACTTTCAGAGACAATTTTAACATTTCGCTAACGGACTTTTCCAACAACGATTTTAACTGCATTACAATTTTTATTGTTTTACTTGTACATCTATATTTTAAGCTACCATTTTTAGCACTTAAATTTCATAAGTGAAATTAAATTACAACAAATGAATGCGATTCATTATTATATCTATATGTAAACGGTAACAAAAAAATTTCCAATCTACAATCCTACCATCAAATATTCAAATAAAAAAATACAAGCATTCATTCTCCTAGTTAAATTATTTCAGAGAAGAATGAGAAATATTATTAACCCTAAAATACAAGTGTCTCAAGGCAATAATCTAGGGGCTTTGTTGGTCACAAATTGTCACTTGGAACTCGGCTTCAACGCGAGAAAGTGATGTTTCATCTCCAAAGCCCCTAACGTAACCAAATCTTTTTCCAAGCACATCTTCATAAATCCTCACGCATTTGTTCATAGTGGGATCCCCTCCACCACATGCTTATTATGTATCTAAAGAGTAATGTAAAGCACACCGTGCTCCTAAAATAGCTTGTGTTAGTAAAAGAACTAGTGATTTAAATTACAAACATTCATATGCATAATTAGAACCTTCCCCTCTAGAAACAAAAAGGTGTTAAGAGTAATACCACCAAAATTCACCCATATGTACTTCAATATCATACATCTTGCAAGATTCAATTAGCGAATTAGCGAAATACTTTTACCAAGACATTCAATATCATTCAATTAGTAAGAATCAAGTAATTTAAATGACATATTCATAGTCTTTAAAATGAAATCTAAGCATGAACCAAGAAAATCAAACGAAAGGAAAAAGCAAACCTCAGAAACCCAAGAAGGGGAATATCAGACATTCAACAGAGCATCGGATTGTGACCGTTCATCTGTATTATCGATAAGGATTCAAAAACATATATAAGACACAAAGATAAGAAAGATACTTTTACACAAGCTTATGAATAGTGATATTTTCAAAGTAGGGAAGACATCAAATAATAAGCAGAGTTATAGTCTGCATTTAATTCAGTTCGTAGGATAAGAGCATTTTTGTTCATTTTTGCCTTCCTTCACCTAGACAACATGGAAAATTTCAAAAAGAGCAAGAAGAGGAACAACAATTCAAGAATACATCAAAGGCATAGCACCGATAGGGAATAGCTTAATAGGCTCAAGAATCAGAAAACCACTTCAGCTAAAAATCAACAGAAACATGTTATTAAACACAATTCCAACAACAACAACAATAGAAATGGATGCTTAAATGATCAAAATCAGGTTACACTGATTTCAATTATTCTCATTTTCATAACAATTCAGGAAGCATACAATCAAGTAAAACCAATTGAACTAAAGCACATGAAAAAATAATCAATCGTGATTGGCATCAGATATTAAACAAAGTTGAATCAGCACAGAGAATCAGTATATTAATAAGCGTGAAATTACAACTTTCGTCATCTACCACTTTCTTAATCATTTATAAAACGAAAACAAAATTATTAAAAACGAAAGATGAGAAACATGTGATAAGATCTACACGAATTGAGATTTCGGTAGGTCCATTTGACGCCAAGGCAAAATTCAAAGGTGCGTTGAGCTTGTAAGCCAACCTTCCAATCTCTGCATCAGTTTTATCTCCTTGAGCATTCAATTTTTCCAGACAAGGAACTGGTAAACAGTTGCACAAAATCATGCGCATCAAAAATTTTAAAACTCAGTAAACGAGAAGATTTGATAAAAATCTTTAGAAATATAAAACAAACTACAGTATATCATCTATGTATTATACTCAACTGAAGTCCTTAATCTCAACCTTTACTTGACTAAGTTCAAAATATAGGTCTTATCTGATAAAACATATACTCTCCCAAAAAGTAAAAGAGAGAGGAATACATACTTACAACCATACACTTCAATTTTCCCCTTTAGTCAAGATAGAAAACCTAAAAGAAGAAACTCACTGTTGGTGGGGTTATGACGAGAGTCTGTCATAGATGCATGAGCTGTCATGCACGGTGGAGAGGATGAGGTAACTTGCGGTGGATAGGTCTAAGATGGGCAGGTTACGGCAGCAGTTAGGGTTGCGATTGTGTGTGTGTGTGAGAGAGAGAGAGAGAGAGAGTGAGAGAGAGTGAGAGAGGGGGG